>JARQOD010000008.1:95853340-95881685 GCA_033576555.1 Oophaga sylvatica | reverse complement strand
AAGTCAGTCACACACAAGTTGTTCTCTTTCCATACCTTTACTGTTGAAGGTTGCAGGTATTTCCCGGGAAGCTGGTCAGGGTGGAGAATGCACATTCAGGTAATCGCTGAGCAGGTTTGAGGCCTCCTTTCCCTTTGAAATGTATGTGAGTCCTAACTTGCATAAAGTCAAGTTTAACTCGTAATGCAACAGCTACGCCCGGTCGACATTGTGGTAGAGCCTTTTCTATCTCTGGTGACCAGATGTTGGCAAGAACAAAGTCCTTCTATTGCAGCGTCCTGCTCAAAGTTCCTGTTCTCCCTGACTCAAGTTACGTATCGGCACTTGAAGTCCAGCAAGGATTCCGGTTTTCTATCACTAGCCGTGAAGTACTAGCAATGCTTCGGACCCGGTGTCCGGTTAAGTCGAGGGAAGGTGATCTGTCACCGAAAAAACACTCTTCCTTCTTTCTCCACTCGCCTGTCGCCCTGCTCTCACCCTTAACATAAGCACAGGTAGCAGTAGGTGTAGTAGTCAGCTTTTCTTTCCAGCTCACTGACCTGCTCTCAGTTAGCTCGTCGTTGAAACACTGTCGTAGTTCCGTTCCTTCTTTCCTTCAAAACATTGTCCAGAGCAGCACACAGGACGTTCCGTCAGACTGTATACATGCTGTAGCTCCGAGAGTCACTTTCCACGTTCTAGAGAACACAGGCAGCTTGTTCTGAGATAACAGATTCAGTTGTAGCTCTGACTAGGCTAGAGTAATTTCTTTTCTACTCATACTAGTCCCACTTCAGTTCAAGATGAGCTACCTAAGCTCTGTCAGGAATCAGTCTTCTCTCCTCTCCCTCCAGTCTGATCTAACTGAAGACTGATCTCATTCACTGGCTACTGCTACATGTCTCACTGACTTAAAAATTCTAAGATTCCCTCTAGTGGTAGTGTTGGGAAGTGTGAGATGTGAATGAATATCAGGTTTTTACAATTACCTTCCTGTGCACTCTCCTGGGAACATGTGTACCAAGCGCAGCTGGGCCACACATCCCCCCCTAGTTATCATCAGCACTCCCGGGCTGAAATAGAAAAGAAAAGCATTTTTTTTATAATATAACATCAACAATATAACTCATCCCTTGCGGGAGGTAAGGACTCTTTAACATTACAATGTGTACATAGGCAAGTAGAAAAATATCAAAACCATTTTTCACATAAATACAATATACTTGTGGAGGACCCGCACCAAAAACCTCCCACGTGGGTCCTGGGTGGGCTGCAGGACTTCTGAGCTGCAGACCTCACTCAAGGCCACACCATACGGGTTTTTCTTCAGAGGTAGATATGGCTTTATGTAAAACCAAGATGGGGCACCGAAGTGCGAACTATTTACAGATAAAGTTTTTGGGCTGGCACAGTCCTCAGCCACGCAGTCCTTGCATAATAAAACACATTTCAAGAAATCACATTAATTCTTAACTCTTCACATTTCTATACTTCACTTTACCCAACTGGGGCATTCTACTTCAATTATATTTGGCAAATAAACATTATCAAACATTTTTCAATAAAGTGCAAATTCTTCTTCATCAAACTTCTTCAAACTTTATACAGGTGCAGTAAACCCTGTCTGGGTCCTACTGGTCTTCTTCTTTACAGATTGCGATTGCTTTTCTTCCACTCCTGGGGCTGGAAGTGTGCGATGTCCTCTGGAGCTCATTACCAGAAGGTCATGGCCTGCGATCTGCGTTTGCGTGGCTACAGTTCTTGTCGCATTTGAGTGATCTTCTTGGGACCCCATGGGTGCCTCGTTCAGGTACAAATCTTCCATTGAGAACGCAGGTTTGCGCTGTGATCTCACTGGGGACGCACCATCTGGTTGCGTTGCAGAATAGGACGCACAATCCTGATACACTTCAGAATAGGATGGAGGTTGCGATGCAGAGGAGTTCGCAGTATACGATACTGGTGCGCGGCCTGGGCTGCTGGGGACGGGGCCCGTGTCGCTGAGGCATGATGCACATTACCGGCGTCGGGGACGGGGTCGCTGACACGGGAAACATTTAAGGCATACCATCCTTTTAGACCCCAGTGACGCGTATAGCTGACGATGTCCCCGTTCAGGAGGTCCCTTCCCGGATGCCCAATGGGCAGATGAGACTCCACATCTCTGCGGCTGACAAATACCCCTTGATACAGGCCTGGTTCATGGATGAAGCCCCAGCCTTTGCGGAGTTTAAAGTCACTAACGCACCCCTGGCGTCGCGGTTCCCGGAGCGTACCTTTATCCCTCCGGACATTCTCCTTGTCGGCGAGGAACTCTTCCTGGTACCGCTGACGGAACTGCTGCACCTCTCTCTGCTCCTGCTGTCGTCGCTGCTCCTGCTCGCGGCGTCGCATTTCGTTCTCCACCTGGGCGGCGTATTCCACGTCGTCCAGGTACTCCATTTCCTCCCAGTCGACCTCCAACACGGACGGCTGGATCTCCTCCGGTGTCCCTACCGGGGATCGGCATTCCGCTGCGGCCTCCAGGCCTGGCTGGTACTCCGGAACGGGCAGGGCCTCCTCAGCCTCCTTCTTTCCCGCCGCTTCATCGGTGGAGTCGGGATCAGCACTTTTGGAGGCGGCCTCCGGTTTCTCATCAGCCGCTGGCTGTGGTGGCACAGGGAGCACAGGTAATGGCTTCGTTCCTGGGGGAGAGAGCACTGCGTCCCACAGCAGCCGCTGTTTCCGGGCATGCCAGCTTCTCTCCGTCTCGTCCATCTCTTCACGGCGCTGGACCATGTCCCTGAGCACCGCATTCACCTCCTCCAATTCCAACATAATTTGGTCGGTGTCCCGACCTGGGGACGGCTCCGGCACAGGCAGTAGCTCTTCAGGGGAACGGGGCCTGCGCGCCACCGCTCCTCCACACAGCGTCTCCTGTCCTTCCGCCATCTCTCTCCAGGACAGACTGTGTTTTCCATCTGGAACAATCTGGTCTCCTCCGTGGAGGCGGGACTTGCGCTTCCTCTTCTTGGCATAGAGGATGAAGAGGAGGCGGATCTCCCTTGCAGTAGGGCAGGCCCTTGTATTGTAATAGCATTTGGACAGGGCGCCCATAGCTTTCGCGCCACAGGGGGGGTACGCCCACGAAGGCACGCCCACCTTCTTCACCAGCGCCTCAGGGCGCGAATATGGCGGCAAAATGGCGGAAAATGGCGCCAAAAATCACAAAAACTGCACACAGTCTTTTTCACAAAAACAGTTCAATTAGGTACACAGGACTCACATCCAGTAAGCTTCGGATCCTGTTTGTGACGCCAAAGATGAGTCGCACAACACCAGGGCTATGGGATACTCAGCACCGAGCCCATGGAAGTCTATGGGGATGTCACTGGCAGCAGAGCTCGGTCCGTGGCCCTGGGCGCTCATACAATGGGGGGGATATTTACAGGGGATTTTAGTAATAGTTTGTGACGCCACCTGTGGTTTCTGATCATATAGACCAGCGCTGCAGGGTTAATCTTCTGAAGGGATGTTATTAGGCAGCAAGATGTTAAGTCCCCCACAGGTGGGACTGGTCCCTCAAAGTCTATGGTGATGCAGGGTTCAGATAATAAGTCAGTCACACACAAGTTGTTCTCTTTCCATACCTTTACTGTTGAAGGTTGCAGGTATTTCCCGGGAAGCTGGTCAGGGTGGAGAATGCACATTCAGGTAATCGCTGAGCAGGTTTGAGGCCTCCTTTCCCTTTGAAATGTATGTGAGTCCTAACTTGCATAAAGTCAAGTTTAACTCGTAATGCAACAGCTACGCCCGGTCGACATTGTGGTAGAGCCTTTTCTATCTCTGGTGACCAGATGTTGGCAAGAACAAAGTCCTTCTATTGCAGCGTCCTGCTCAAAGTTCCTGTTCTCCCTGACTCAAGTTACGTATCGGCACTTAGGGCTACCTTCTGCGACTTGTAGTCCAGCAAGGATTCCGGTTTTCTATCACTAGCCGTGAAGTACTAGCAATGCTTCGGACCCGGTGTCCGGTTAAGTCGAGGAAGGTGATCTGTCACTGAAAAACACTCTTCCTTCTTTCTCCACTCGCCTGTCGCCCTGCTCTCACCCTTAACATAAGCACAGGTAGCAGTAGGTGTAGTAGTCAGCTTTTCTTTCCAGCTCACTGACCTGCTCTCAGTTAGCTCGTCGTTGAAACACTGTCGTAGTTCCCTTCCTTCTTTCCTTCAAAACTCTGTCCAGAGCAGCTCACAGGACGTTCCGTCAGACTGTATACATGCTGTAGCTCCGAGAGTCACTTTCCACGTTCTAGAGAACACAGGCAGCTTGTTCTGAGATAACAGATTCAGTTGTAGCTCTGACTAGGCTAGAGTAATTTCTTTTCTACTCGTACTAGTCTCCACTTCAGTTCAAGATGAGCTACCTAAGCTCTGTCAGGAATCAGTCTTCTCTCCTCTCCCTCCAGTCTGATCTAACTGAAGACTGATCTCATTCACTGGCTACTGCTACATGTCTCACTGACTTAAAAATTCTAAGATTCCCTCTAGTGGTAGTGTTGGGAAGTGTGAGATGTGAATGAATATCAGGTTTTTACAATTACCTTCCTGTGCACTCTCCTGGGAACATGTGTACCAAGCGCAGCTGGGCCACACAGATCCTCAGTCCGTTTCCTTGTTTCCTGTTCTCTTGCGTACTTCCTGATCCTCTGCTGTGCACTTTGCATCGTGTGTCGGCGGCGGGCCTAATGCGCGCGCTTTCCTGCTGACAGATGGAAGGCACTTTGATAATGTGTTCATCTGCACGGTGTCTCCCAGCCAATCGCTGGGAGACATCATGTATATAAGGCACCCTCTCCTATTGGGAGGGGCCTGAGCAACCGCTATAGTTTAGTATTAGGTGATTAGTGTGTGCAACTGTATGTTGCCAGGTCCCCGTCCTTAGTCTGTTTAACTTGTGACTGTATCCTGTGTCCCATTAGTCTTGTATATTTAGCCTTAGTCTGCCACCCTGGAGGCTGAGTACCCAGGCTCGAACCCTGAAACCAGCTTTGGCAGTACCTGAACTGTTTCCTGAGACCAGTGAGTCTGAATCTTTCACTGTGGCCACCCTGTAGGCAAAGTCTGAACCTGTACCAGTGGCTGTCCTGTGTGAACTGCCCACCCACTGCTTCCTTATACTGTCAACCACATCTTCCTCACACTGTTCACCCGCATCTTCCTCACACTGTCCACTCTCATCTTCCTCACACTGTCCACTCGCTGCTTCTTCATACTGCCCACCCACTGTTCCCTCTCACTGTCCACCCACATCATCCTTACACTGTTCACCCACATCTTCCTCACACTGTCCACTCTCATCTTCCTCACACTGTCCATCCTCATCTTCCTCACACTGTCCACCCGCCACTTCTTCATACTGCCCACCCGCCGCTTCTTCATGATTCACACCCACTGCTGCTCCCTCTCACTGTCCACCCGCATCTTCCTCACACTGTTCACCTGTATCTTCCTCACACTGTCCACCCTCATCTTCCTCACACTGTCCACCCACCACTTCCTCACACTGTCCACCCGCCGCTTCTTCATACTGCCCACCCACTGTTCCCTCTCACTGTCCACCCGCATCTAAGCCGCCCGCCAGGGCCTGTGGGTACTCGGCACCGAGCCCGTCGACTTCTATGGGGGATGTCACGGCAGCCACGACTCGGTCCGTGGCCCTGGGCGCTCACCAAAAAGGGGATATTTACAGGGGATTAGTGTTCGTATGATAATTCGTGACGCCACCTGTAGTATCTGGTCAGGGTGACCAGCGCTGCTGTGCAGGTCCTCTGGAAGGGATGGTGTTGTGCAGCTAGATGATAAGCCTCCTACAGGTGAGGCTGTGTCCTTCCAGGGCAGGTAGATGTAGTAATGCAGGAATAGTGCTTGCGATGTAGCAGAGGGGAGTGTGCGACGCTGGAATAACTCTAGGAGACAGTTCAAGTTCAGTTCAGGGTATTTACTCACAATCTGTTGAGCTCCATACAGACGCCCGCTCCTCTGGCAGTTGCTTCCCGAGATCAGCTCAGGACATGCCACAGTCCAAGACTGGCCACAGACTGTGTGTCTGCTCTCTCTCACATGCAGCCTAAGTGCTGCCTAAGCTCCACCCACCCAGCTATACACCCTTTCCTAACCAGGCTGAGTCAGACCATCCTCCCTAAGGGTCCGTCCGAACGCTCAGCTGGCATGGTGTGTGTGGGATGAAGGTGTGGAGTCCTAGGAGTGCTTCCCCCTTACCTGAGAGTCAGGTGTCACACCTCTGGTTGAGATGCAACAACTCTATGGCGACTGGACCCTCAGGGGCGCCACATTCCCCCCCTGTTAAAAACAGCACTCCCGGGCTGAAACAGAGTAAAAGTTGTTACAAGAACATACAAATTTTATAATGCATTTCAACAGGTAGAAAAACAGTTTAAAACACATCATCCCTTTATGGGAGGCACTTTGGGATTGAACGTTGCATAAAGAACATTTTACTATAAATACTCAAGTAAACTCTTTCTCAATAAAAATGCAATAAACACGGTTACATTAGAGTTCACTTAAGCTTGTACTTGTGGAGGACCCGCTCCAAACCTCCCACGTTGGTCTTGGGTGGGCTGCAAGACATTACTGACTTCTCTCTGCAGACCTCACCTTCAGCCACACCAAACGGTTTTAGTTTCTGAGGTAGTATGTAAAACCAAGAAAAAGCACCTAAATAGGTGCCAAACTATATACAAGGACAGTTTTGGGACTAGCAAAGTTCATGGCTTCTAAGTTCATAATAAAGAGGAAAACATTATTCAACAACAGGTATAGTGCCAAACATCAATTATTTACAATTTGTAGACCCTGTCCGGGTTTCTTCACTTAGTAGGTGCGACACCGGGTGTCACCTGAGTGCCAGCCGGCAGCTCCAGCATGGACAGGTGCTGGGACTGGGATTGGCCGCAGAGACAGTTCGCTCCGGTCCTCTAGGCCGCAGGGCCTGTATTCATCCAAGGGTGCTGGCGGCCTGCTGGGCTCACCTGCACGCGGTGTGAGGAGGGAGTCCATCGCCAATTCTTCCGCAGGGCCGGATACCTCTGCTGTGATGTCAGCAGCGGTGCAGGGATTCTCCTCGGCTCCAGGTGCCGGCATGAAGGATTGGCGGAGCGGCTGCTTCAGCTCCAGCGGCGGGTCTGGGCACAGCGTCAGGGCCTGCCAGCTCCACTCCATGTTCTCCGCTTCCTCCTGGTGCCGAGCCAGTTCCGCCAGCTCGGCGTCTGAATCAGGGTCAGAGAGGGTGCCGGTGTCCTCCGGCAGCGCAGGCAGTCCAGGGGTGGAGAAATCTTCTCTTTCCTGGACGAAGGTGCATTCCTCCGCGCCCTCGCTCGCCAGCACACCACCGGTCGCCATTATTATTAGATCACAAGTCCCTTCTCCATCCGGAGGGTCCCGCTCTTTTGTAGAGAGGCGGGGTTTTCTGTTTCTTCTCCTCCCACCATAGAGGATCAGGAGGCGTATCTCCTTCGCAGTGGGGCATGTCCTGACATTGCAGAGGCATCTTGACTGGGCGGTCATTATTTTCGCGCTCAGAGTGAGCTCACGCCCACGAAGGTACGCCCTCCTTCACCAGCGCCTCATGGCGCGAATATGGCGGAAAAATGGCGGTAAATGGAGGCAATTCCACAATAAAGCTTTTAGCACAAAAACAGTCAATTTAGGCACACAGGACTCGGTTATAACGAGCTTCGGAATCCTGTTCGTGACTCCAAAAATGAGCCGCCCGCCAGGGCCGTGGGTTACTCGGCACCGAGCCCGTCGACTTCTATGGGGGATGTCCCGGCAGCCACGACTCGGTCTGTGGCCCTGGGCGCTCACCAAAAAGGGGGATATTTACAGGGGATTAGTGTTCGTATGATAATTTGTGACGCCACCTGTAGTATCTGGTCAGGGTGACCAGCGCTGCTGTGCAGGTCCTCTGGAAGGGATGGTGTTGTGCAGCTAGATGATAAGCCTCATACAGGTGAGGCTGTGTCCTTCCAGGGCAGGTAGATGTAGTAATGCAGGTATAGTGCTTGCGATGTAGCAGAGGGTAGTGTGCGACTCTAGGAGACAGTCCAAGTGCAGTTCAGGGTATTTACTCACAATCTGTTGAGCTCCATACAGACGCCTGCCGGGCACTGTGTCCTCCAGGTGAGTGGTCCAGTAACCCTCAGGTAAGTTGGTCGCACTTCCCAAGACTCCCGTTCAGTATGTTCCTTTCTGGCCTTCTATCTCTCCCTTTGTGCTATTACTCCTTACTTCCATGCACCTTCACCAGATCAGAGCTCTCAGACGAAGGGAGCTGTGAGCCCTTTCAGTAAGGCCTCTTTCACACTTCCGTTGTGTGACGTCCGCCCAAGCGTTAAAATGGCGGATCCGTGAGAAAAGGTGAGAGGAGAGAGAGGAGTTTTCTATAGAGGCGACGGATCCGCAGGCGGATTCCGTCAAAAATGAATGCCAGCGGATCCGCCGCCCATAGGCGACCATTATACAAAATGGCGGATGCGGCGGATCCGCCGTTGTCCGCCATTTTGGCGGTCAAAAAACGTTGCATTGGACGTTTTTTTGTAATGACGGACGCCAATTTTTTGGCGGATCCGTCAAAAAACGGACCTTACGGACGACCATCCGTCAAAATCCGTCACTAATGCAAGTCAGTGGGAAAAAAACGGATCCGCCAAAAAAAAATGGCGGATCCGTTTTTTTCACATTTTGACGGATTTTGACTGACGTCGCACGACTGAAGTGTGAAAGAGGCCTAAACAGATCAATCCTTTATCTGCACATACTTGACTCCGTAATGCTGCCTCCGATAGAGATGCTGGTGGTATCACAATGGCCCATGAAGTGACCACCGCTGTCGGCTTTACTAGCAGAGCCTGAAGCTTTCCTGCTAGCCTAGGGCTCGTGCCTCGGCCTGGTCCTTCTACTCCTAGAATGGGCTACAGCTTCAATCACTGCCTCTGCCCAGGACCCTCTCGCTCCTCTGGCAGTTGCTTCCCGAGATCAGCTCAGGACATGCCACAGTCCAAGACTGGCCACAGACTGTGTGTCTGCTCTCTCTCACATGCAGCTTAAGTGCTGCCTAAGCTCCACCCATCCAGTCAGACCATCCTCCCTAAGGGTCCGTCCGAACGCTCAGCTGGCATGGTGTGTGTGGGATGCAGGTGTGGAGTCCTAGGAGTGCTTCCCCCTTACCTGAGAGTCAAGTGTCACACCTCTGGTTGAGATGCAACAACTCTGTGGCGACTGGATCCTCAGGGGCGCCACACATCATCCTCACACTGTTCACCCGCATCTTCCTCACACTGTCCACTCTCATCTTCCTCACACTGTCCACCCGCCGCTTCTTTATACTGCCCACCCGCTGCTTCGTCATACTTCACACCCACTGTTCCCTCTCACTGTCCACCCACATCTTCCTCACACTGTTCACCTGTATCTTCCTCACACTGTCCACCCTCATCTTCCTCACACTGTCCACCCGCCGCTTCTTCATACTGCCCATCCGCCGCTTCTTCATGATTCACACCCACTGCTACTCCCTCTCACTGTCCACCCGCATCTTCCTCACACTGTTCACCTGTATCTTCCTCACACTGTCCACCCTCATCTTCCCACACTGTCCACCCGCCACTTCCTTACACTGTCCACCGCCTCAGCAGCCTCCAATGCCACCTGTCTCCCATGCTGCTCTGAGTCTGGACCAAAATGTCACATGAGCGTGCTACATCAGGACCATGATTTACCTCGCGACGGGCTTAAAGGTACAGTGTCCAATTCCAGCCGCCAGGTGCATCAACAACCCTAGCTATATCGTTAAATCACCACAGGTGATTTAACTGTGTAGTGCTGTTATGCACTTGGTGTGCAGCCCTGCGGCGGCCATGATTACTGTTGCCCCTGGGGCCCGGTGAGTGGAAGAAAAGAGGAGGGGCCCGGCCTGCCAGCAAGTCCGGGGCCCCCCTCTTTGCTTTTGTTCACCGGGACCCATAAACTAGTAAGGGCAGTAATGCTCTGATGGTGGCCCTAATCTTCTTTACTTTTACAGGACCAAACTCAGATATGACTCAATTGTTTCCTTATGAATGGGGTTATGGGCTGCAATGAGTATGTGTTCTATCTGCAAAAAAATACATAAAAAATAGAACATTGATGCAAAACTTTTTTTACCAGATAACCTACAGATTACTAACTATGTCAATCTTTGGGCATTCTTATGCACACTTCATTCTATGTGTATTTTCTTACCATATATTATGGAAATATGTTTGAAACATTTTATTTGTTTGTTGTAACAATAGATGCTACTGAATAATGTAGTGTAATAGCAAAGCAATACTGCCCTCTACTGGACATAATGTACACTATTCATTGGCTTCTTCATGTATAATCTGTGTAACCCAAACCAGAACCATCATCAATAGCAAGAAAAAAGGCCGCAGTTTGTAGATAAATATGAATACCGCGTGCAAGACACAAGGATCGCAGTCCTACAAGTCTTACTCAATATGCAAAAACAAGACATCTAGGACATGCTATATGCTAGCTCCGATAAGTAAAGTGCAGTGATTACTTAGGGTATGTGCACACTGCCCTTTTCAGAGTGGTCTGCTCAGGAAATCACTTAAAAAAGAACTTAAAGATGCCAAAAAAAGTGACATATTAATTTCTATGTGAAAACGACTTGTGCTTATGTTCAGCCTTTTTGAGCTCATATAAGCGCTTCAGTCCATAAAGCCATAAAGCTGCTAAAAGAAATGACCGGTCCGTTCTTCAGACGGCTTTTGCTTTCTAGTTTAGATCAAATTGTTCAAATGAAAAAAAAAAATCTTGTCTGCAAAAATGATGGGAAAAACTGTCAAAAATACAACAAAAAAATGCTTAAAACCACATGGAGCAGCTGCGTCACGTCCTGGAACTTATACGAACATGCGATGGAGAAGATTCTAAAATAGCTCATTAATTAGCTGCACAATGTTCTGCAATAACAGTTTTACTTGCATTACTGTACCACCAGTAACAATAATGCGAATGGGAAAACATTAGTATTATTAGAAAATATATGTAGCAAACATGTATATATATTTTTTTAAGTGGTGAATTCTTTTTTCATTTGTAAAAAAAAAACAAAACATTTTGCTTGTGTCACTATTTTCCAAGACCCATAAAGTTTTCAAATTTTTTTGTCGATTGTGCTCGGTGAGGGCTTATTTTTTGCGCACTGAGCTGATGTTTTTATCAATACCATTTTGTGGTAGATACGATGTTCTGATCGCCTCTTATTGCATTTTATTTCATTGTTGCTGTGGCCATAAAAAACGTAATTTTGGCATTTCGATTTTGTTTTCTCATTACGTCTTTACCGATCAGATTAGTTTATTTTATATTTTGATAGATCCGACTTTTACGGACGTAGCTATACCAAGTATGTGTTTTTTTCTTTTCTTTATTTTAATGGGGATGTGGATGGTTTGAACTTTTTGTTTTTTTCATGTTTTAATTTTTTTTTCACTTTATACTGTATTTGTTAGTCCCCTTAAGGGACTTGAACCTACAATTGTCCAATGCTTGTACTATACACAGCAATACCATTGTATTGCTATGTATAGCGAAAATCACAATCTCCTATGGACACCAGTTACAGGCTGGCTTTCACACGAGTGCCTTAATAACAGGTACAGGGGTCTTCAGCAGACCCTTGGCCATCATAGCAACCCATCGTTGCCTTGTGATTGTGTCATGACCACTGATAGGATCATAGAATGATGCGCCCCCTGCTGGCATTAAATGCCATTGTCGGAGACGGACAGCGGCGTTTAACAAGTTAACAGCTCCAGCAAAAGACTCCACAATGTGTTATGCATTTTAAACCCAAGTATGGCAATACTTCATATTTTGTCAGTAACTTCTGTTTTATGCACTGTGGTAGAGCATCTCACTCGGCTGGACACAGAGGTATAAATGGAACACCGTCTCTTTAAAAACATGCTTGGTTTATTGAGGCTGCATAAACCAAGCAGAAAAAATATACACGTCCCTCTGGGCAAAACAGTAACACAAAACAAAACACAGTCCTTCTCCTAGTAGGCTTCAGCTTTCTCACGGGTACAATGTCCACGGTACAGGTCCTTCACGTACCACACAGGCACAAACACTTTCCTGGAGTGTTTCCTCTCCAGGTACTCTGCACACTGCTGTATTGGAAAGTCCGCCACTTAAACCCTAGACCATGCGTGGTATGGAGCCAGGACGGTAGTCGTAGCTGAGAACACCGGGTTTCTGGTGTCCTGACCTCCATCCACAGACAAACCACCAGCTTCTACCGGCGTACCTGTTTGGGATGCGGTACCGCAGCTTCACTACTGTAGGACCTCAGTACATAGGGGATCCCACTCATCTGCTTCACCTCAGACTTGCCAGCTCCAAACCTATTGAGGATCTGCCACATCATGAATATTGTGCGCCCTGCACGACTCTTGGACCACGTCTCCTTCTCCTTTTCTGCTGCTGCTGTGAACTGTAGCTTCTCCGTGCTCCATCCTCTCCGGCATGACGTCAGGCTCCGGCTCCGCAGGCCCAGCTGTCACCTGCCGCGGGTCTTCCTTCTTGGTAAGTGTCTTGTCCGTCTATAACTTTTTCCAGCCACAGGTGGGGTGTCTGGATTCTGTGTCCCGCCGCCACCGCCATTTCTGTTCGCCTGAAGCCTCTGCAGCTGCACCGATACATTGTGACTGACGTCCCGTACCATACTGACGCCAGACAGCTGCACTCAGCACTTCCTGCAGAGCCACACCTGTTCCAGGGTGGAATTATCTTCTGCCTCCCCACCCATTTGCATGCACTGGGTGGCAAAGGGCGAACGTCTATCTGCACAGACCACTCCTTCCAGGAGCGGACCCAACATTGTTGACAACTCGTGTTTGGCGCCATCCAGGCGCTGTCACGCCAACAAAGCGCTCCTTGTAAACAGGGACAGTCCTTTTTGGCGCCAAAGCTCTCCATCTTGATGGCCGCCATCTTGGAGTCCACAAAGTCACTCTCAGTTTCTTCTTTTGTCACAATCAGTTTAGGTTTCTTATCGTCACAATCTTCAACCCGGTCACTATAGGTCACTGTAATCACAGTCTCTTCCACATTTAATTCTTCAGTCATATTCAGTAATTTACTCACAATTAAAGTATCCTCAGCCCGCACTCCTGGGGCCAGGCTTGTCACATCTAGATGTATATCAGCATCTTTTTCCATCTCCTGGCTGTACACATCAGCTCCTTCATCTTTTGCGGTTCCACCGCCTTGCGAGATAGTCGCATCCTGCCGACTACGCCAAATGTGACATGGGGCCAGGACGGTAGTCGTAGCTGAGGACACCGGGTTTCTGGTGTCCTGACCTCCATACACAGACAAACCATCAGCTTCTACCAGCGTACCTGTTTGGGATGCTGGTCCACGGTCAGGGCTTCCACTGCGGTGCGACCCAGCTCCTGCACACTTAGTTCCAGTGCTCAGGGTGAAAATAACGGACACAGATACCGGTTCTGATGCTAAATCAATGATTTTACTTTCTTCTTCAACGGACTTGGACACATCAGTTACATCACAGTCCACACAGCATTCCTCCTGCTCTTTCCCTTCTTTACTGTCTTCGCCCTCACATGCCTTACGGGTTAATAGCGCCTTAGGCGGTACCGCAGCTTCACTACTGTAGGACTTCAGTACATAGGGGATCCCGCTCATCTACTTCGCCTCAGACTTGCCAGCTCCAAACCTATTGAGTATCTGTCACATCATGAATATTGTGCGCCCTGCACAACTCTTGGACCACGTCTCCTTCTCCCTTTCTGCTGCTGCTGTGAACTGTAGCTTCTCGGGGTGCTCCATCCTCATACAGCACCCATCTGACTGTGCCCGGGCTTCTCGGCTTTTCTCACAACGTTGCGTAGCTGCTATGGTGTCCAGGGCACAGAGCCCATGTGGATACTTCGGGCGTGCTGCCCTTTCTGAGCTATTCACATCACCTACACTCACTTAACCCACAGCAGCTCCTCCTACATCTAGAAACTTCCTACAGCTATTTACTAACTATCCTACTATGTACTGTACACTACAGCGAACTCTATACTACCTCTTGTGGCCAAACTAAATACTGCACTGTCCCTATTATACAACATTGACTGTACATTTTAGCAGAACATATTACTCACATTATTCAACAACAATAAACTAAATATATACAAAGCAGCATAAACATTTAAAGGGTTAATCCTTGACCCTCCTTACAGTCCCCCTTCCTTTAACCATTGCCGTCCCCGGCAATGCAACAACATTGGCAGTAGTTTTGAAAAGCATATATAAATATACATTCATTTTCTTTTTTTACAACAAGTACTCCACGCAGGAGGACAATTAGAAGGCATCTCAATCTGAGGCAAAAACATATAAAAGTAATGTCCACTTTTAGTTTGATGACGCATGTGTCCATATAAAACTTTTATTTTCAGGTGGACCTCCACCTTCCTTTTAGGGGAGCACAAACCATTCACAAGTTTCAAGCTGGTGTGCTGAAACAGTCCTCCCAGGCACACCGTCAGTCCAATTTTACAACATATCTACACTTCAGCAATTCTTAAAGGGGTACACCCCCTTCCTTGGTGTACAGCACGGTTTGAGCCATACGCAGTAGGCTGTTTGACACTACACAGTCCATAGTGCAGCCTGAGCTCTTTGTCCAAGAGCTTGTTATAGGCATAACAAAACAAGATACACGGCAGTTTGTGGCAACTTTCTTTTTACAACAGGTCCCGTGGACCGTGATCAGCTCTCTCACAGAGCGTGGCAGGGTTCCCTTACCCTGAGGGGACACGGAACAGTCTCTGAAATGTGCAACTTGCACTTAAAGGGAAAGGGCCAAGGAAAGTTCAGCGAGGCACATTCCCCGCCATCTTTTCCCTTGATGCCAGGGCCCTGGTACGGGCTGGAGAGGGCTCTGCAGCTGCAGTCTCCGGAACAATTTTGTCGGCTATCCACACTGACGGTTATGTGAATAATGTGGGTCCGTTATTTTCTGCAGAAGCCTGACGGCAGTGCAGGGGTGAGGCGGCGCGGGTCTTGGGCCTAGTGTCCGCGCTGCCCCAGGATGGTGGTGGTGCAGGGGCAGTGGGACTCGTAGCGGGCTGGGGTGATGGCTCACTCACTGCTAGCGATCTCGCTGTGCCGCTCAGGCTGGCCCTCATCTCCTGCTGGTAGTGCTTCATGCGGGAGGTCGGGGTTTCTTCCTGCTCTACTTCCTCCTTTTCACGGATATCAGCAACACTGTCGGACATGGCAGCGACTTCCTCCTTCAGTCGGGTGGTCTCCGTCAGCTTGCGGTCACTGTCGGTACTTGTTTCCGGGGTGCACTTGTGTTCCATCTCCGGCGATCCGACGGGAACAGCTTTTGGACACGTTGATTCCGGCACGGCCTGTGCTGCGGGCGGATGCCTCTCCGGCATGACGTCAGGCTCCGGCTCCGCAGGCCCAGCTGTCACCTGCCGCGGGTCTTCCTTCCGGGTAAGTGTCTTGTCCGTCTGTAACTCTTTCCAGCCACAGGTGGGGTGTCTGGATTCTGTGTCCCACCGCCACCGCCATTCTGTTCGCCTGATGCCTCTGCAGCTGCACCGATACATCGTGACTGACGTCCCGTACCATACTGACGCCAGACAGCTGCACTCAGCACTTCCTGCAGAGCCACACCCATTCCAGGGTGGAGTAATCTGCCTACCCACCCATTTGCATGCATTGGGCGGCAAGGGGCAAACGTCTATCTGCACAGACCACTCCTTCCAGGAGCGGACCCAACATTGTTGACAACTCGTGTTTGGCGCCATCCAGGCGCTGTCACGCCCACAAAGCGCTCCTTGTAAACAGGGACAGTCCTTTTTGGCGCCAAAGCTCTCCATCTTGATGGCCGCCATCTTGGAGTCCACAAAGTCACTCTCAGTTTCTTCTTTTGTCAAATCCAGTATCTTTGTCACAATCAGTTTAGGTTTCTTATCGTCACAATCTTCAACCCGGTCACTATAGGTCACTGTAATCACAGTCTCTTCCACATTTAATTCTTCAGTCATATCCAGTAATTTACTCACAATTAAAGTATCCTCAGCCCGCACTCCTGGGCCAGGCTTGTCACATCCAGATGTATATCAGCATCTTTTTCCATCTCCTGGCTGTACACATCAGCTCCTTCATCTTTTGCGGTTCCACCGCCTTGCGAGGTAGTCGCATCCTGCGGACTACGCCAAATGTGATATGGGGCCAGGACGGTAGTCGTAGCTGAGGACACCGGGTTTCTGGTGTCCTGACCTCCATCCACAGACAAATCATCAGCTTCTACCAGCGTACCTGTTTGGGATGCTGGTCCACGGTCAGGGCTTCCACTGTGGTGCGACCCAGCTCCTGCACACTTAGTTCCAGTGCTTAGGGTGAAAATAACGGACACAGATACCGGTTCTGATGCTAAATCAACGATTTTACTTTCTTCTTCATCGGACTTGGACACATCAGTTACATCACAGTCCACACAGCATTCCTCCTACTCTTCCCCTTCTTTACTGTCTTCGCCCTCACATGCCTTATGGGTTAATAGCGCCTTAGGCGTACCGCAGCTTCACTACTGTAGGACTTCAGTACATAGGGGAACCCGCTCATCTACTTCGCCTCAAACTTGCCAGCTCCAAACCTATTGAGGAACTGCCACATCATGAATATTGTGCGCCCTGCACAACTCTTGGACCACGTCTCCTTCTCCCTTTCTGCTGCTGCTGTGAACTGTAGCTTCTCGGGGTGCTCCATCCTCATACAGCACCCATCTGACTGTGCCCGGGCTTCTCGGCTTTTCTCACAACGTTGCGTAGCTGCTATGGTGTCCAGGGCACAGAGCCCATGTGGATACTTCGGGTGTGCAGCCCTTTCTGAGCTATTCCCATCACCTACACTCACTTAACCCACAGCAGCTCCTACTGTACATCTAGAAACTTCCTACAGCTATTTACTAACTATCCTACTATGTACACTGCAGCGAACTCTATATTACCATCTTGTGGCCAAACTAAATACTGCACTGTCCCTATTATACAACATTGACTGTACATTTTAGCAGAACATATTAGGCCTCTTTCACACATCCGTTTTTTTGTGTCAGGCATAATCCGTCGAACACCTGAAGGGACGGATCCGGCGCTGAAATGAAAAACTGATGCAACGGATCCGTTTTTTTGCTGGATCCGACCTGAACTTTTGAACCCGGAAAAAGAGGGTTTTGGATGTCCGGAGACAGTGGAAAATGTAATAGTAGTAGTAGTAGTAGTAGTAGTAGTAGTCCCTGATTTCCAGAATCCGGATCAGACTTTTGACGGATTGCACAAAAGACTGATCCGGTTCCATTGACTTGTATTATTTCCGGCCGCCTGATGCGCCGCTTCAGGAACTATCAGGCGGCTCCGGCAAACAAAAAAAAGTTGCATGCACCGTTTTGTCCGGCCGCCGGAATGTACATTTCCGCCGGATCCGGACAAAACGGATACAACGCAATGACATCAGGCACGATCCGGCGCTAATGAAAGTCAATGGTAAAAAAAAACGGTACCGGATCCGTTTTTTTAACAACACGCCGGATCGTGCCTGAAGTCAAAAAAAGAATGTGTGAAAGAGGCCTTACACACATTATTCAACAACAATAAACTAAATATATACAAAGCAGCATAAACATTTAAAGAGTTAATCCTTGACCTTCCTTACACATGTGGCTCCTATCCATCATGTGACTGACCACATGATTGTGACATCACACAGTTACTGTCAGTACACGGCGGTGCAGGTGGAGATAAGGTCGACACCTTCCCACCCACTCTATAGGTGTCCACAAAAAAAACAGACTATGTATGAAACTTTATCATAACCCCCTCACAACCCCTAGTGTGATGGAGGAAAATACTCGGTTTCCTATCACTGAAAGTGCAGTGACATATACTGTATCTCCCCTTCAGTACTTTGAAAGTGACTCTGTCACAGCGCATAGCTCTATGAATGGTGCAAAGTGAAAACTGTACTTTCTTTCACAGATATGCCTTTTCAGTTTCCAATATGTTATGTCCAGCTTGTGCCACTGTAGGCACACACCCCTTAAAGGGGAATCTGCCAGGCCCCCTAATAGTTAGAAACTAGCTGTAGATATGCTGCATTCTAATGAAGGCTTTGATGTTCCATGTTTGTGTTTTTAAAAAAAGCACTCTTATTCTTCGGCATGTGTAAACAAGCCAGCACCAGTTCATTGAGGAGTCGATTCATCTAGACTAGTCTTGCTTCGGATCCCCTAATCCTACCCCCAGACATACTTGACATTCTCCATACAATACACTTGTAGCACGAGATGTTATGCATAAGATGCCCAGCAGGAAGTGTGACTAGAGTATACGAGGCAAGACTAATCTGGGAAAAGCAATGCTTCTTTGGGCTTGTCCTGACATAAATGCTGCAGAGCAGGCTGTCAGTGATCTGCAGGGAAGTGATTGCAGCACACTCACAGTATAGTGAGCAGTGACTATAATGGCTCCCTGTTCCACCCCGATAATTGAAAATTTAATTTTCTCCCTGCAGTTGCGCTTGCGTAGTAAACCTGCTAGACAAAATGTAAACTATATTTACTTGCAGAGCCACATTCAGCTTCTAGAGAGGGTTGTGAGCCACATCCAGCTTCTAGAGAGGGTTGCAAGCCACATCCAGCTACTAGAGAGGGTCACGAGCCGCAATCAGCTTCTAGAGAGGGTCATGAGCCACAATCAGCTTCTAGAGAGGGTCACGAGCCACATCCAGCTCCTAGAGAGGGTCGCGAGCCACATCCAGCTTCTAGAGAGGGTTGCAAACCACATCCAGCTTCTAGAGAAGGTCGTAAGCCACATCCAGCTCCTAGAGAGGGTTGAGAGCCACAACCAGCGTCTAAAGAGGGTCGCGAGCTACATCCAGCTTCTAGAGAGGGTCGCGAACCGCATTCAGCTTCTAGAGAGGGTTGCAAGCCACATCCAGCTTCTAGAGAAGGTCACGAGCCACATCCAGCTTCTAGAGAAGGTCTCGAGCCACATCCAGCATCTAGAGAGGGTTGCAAGCCACATCCAGCTCCTGTTTCATTCACAGTAGTGGGAACCAAAGACCCCATTACGAGTTTGATGATAACCAAACTTTTCACAGAATTCACCCCGAAGCAGTATACCAAAATTCAGGGGTTCCCACAACACTTTCCATTCAGTATTCTCCCATCAAGCACTCCCGCCACACTGTCATGTCCAGCTTCAAGCATATCCTGTTGTGTTTTGGTAGCTGAGGAGAATAAGCAAAAACGGCAATACACCAGAGAGGCTGGAACCTATTGGATTGCAGTAGCCTGAACTAACCACACAACTAGAGGTAGCTGTGGAGCGTTCCTACGTTGATCCTAGACGCCTCATCACAGCCTGAGAGATAACTACACCTAAAGGCAGAAAGATGAAAGCTATCTGCACCGGAGCAGATCCCCAAAGAAAATAGGAAGTCCCCAAACATGAAATGGCAGTTAGACAAGAAGAAGCACGGACACAGACAGAAAATAGAATGAGCAAACGCTGGGGCCCAATCTGTCTAGACAGAAAAGTACAGGAAAGGATACTCACTGCAATCCAAAAAAACACCTACAAAATACCAACTCTTCTGATTGCAAAAACACCTGAGATCACACGATCTCTACCACCTAAATCAGATCTCTGGTGTAACAAAACTAAGCCGCAGCCACTGAAAAAACAGGAAAAAGCAAATGAACAAATAACAGTGGCTTCAGATAAACTGAGAGGAGCACAAGCCCCCCGGAGGGGACCTGGCTGACCTCCACAGAAGTGCAGGAAAAAATGCAAAAAGCAAGCACAAAAATAAAAGCAGAAAATATCTTATCTGATAGCAGAAGATGCAGGCAAGACTCAGCAAACTTCCAAATGAACCAGGAACCACAATTGAGACAAGAACAATTGATCACCGGCAACCGTCATGGGAGGGAACCTCCCTTATATCAGACCAGTCAGTGAACCCAGATTGCCATTCCTCACTGAAAGGTTCAGTACTGTCTGTAACCACCAGAGGAGCCTCTGGTCAGAAACCATCTCTAGCACATTCATAACAATATCCCCTGACAGGTAGTATCATCCAGTCTCCAGCGTACCATACTTAAATTATCTCTAACTATCTAAGACCAGTATATGTGCATTCAAACCTGATCTTCTGTGCAGGGCCACTCACAAAGTTCACCATTTTGAGATGTGCTCTTCATACCTGTTTGCTAGACCTGGAGCTAATGCACCAAGCTGTCAGACATCCACGAGCCACAATTCATGGGGCCGTGAGCCACATGTGGCTCCTGGGCAACAGGTTGGGGACTCCTGATTTATAAGGATGGTCAAATGTCAGTTGTACTATGCCTGACCATTGCAGTAAGTGACTCTTCCAAGCAGTACTTTTGGATGCAATTTTTGTGGTTTTCAAATAAACGCAATGAGAACATTTTAAGCTGCTCACCATGATTTTTTGAGGGTGTGAAATGGGAAAAAAATAGCATTTCCAACACCGATTCCTGAATTTAGTTTTTTTTTTGCTCATTGTTTGATACAAATGACGTTAACTTTACTCTCTGAATTTCTACAATTATAGGAATAAAAAATGTAGATATTTTCTTTTTTTATCGAATCGACCTCTTTATGACTGAGCCAATTTTGAGCTTAATTACCAAGTGCCATTTTTCAAATCTGACCAGTGTCACTTTATATGGTAAAAACTCTGCAATGCTTCTATATATCCCGGTGATTCTGAGATTCTGTTTTTTATTGTGAGACATTGTACTTTATGTTAGCGGTAAATTTAAGTTGATACATTTTTCATCTTTTGTGAAAATATCTTAAATTTAATGAAAATTTTGAAAAATTTGGGTTTTTCAAACTTTGAATGCTTACAGTACTTTGAAAAAGTATTCATAGCCTACAAACTTTTTCCCATTTTTTCACATTACAACCACAAACTTAAATGTATTTTATTGGAATTTTATGTGACATTTATACCAACACAAAGTAGCAAGTATTTGTGAACAATAAAGGAAATTATATATGGTTTTCTAAATATTTGAAAAAGATAAATCTGAAAATTGTGATGTGCATTTGTATTCAGCCCCCTGTAGTCCGATACCCCTAAATAGATTGCGAGCACCTTGGGCAGTCAGAGTTAGGCTGGAGTTAGAGTTGAGCGATACTTTCCGATATCCTAAAGTATCGGAATCGGAATGGTATCGCCGATATCACTAAAATATCGGCGATACCCGATACCGATACCGGAAGTCCCATGTAAGTCTATGGGAACAAAATATCGCAACTAAAAAAAACCCATTCTTTCCTTGTAAACACTAAATATACACACATAGAATACATATAATATATATATATACATGTCATTGTGACATATATATATACATATATGTATAGTTTATACACTTCTACATAGTAAAATATCCTCTCATTCAATTGCCGGGTAAAGCCGGCTTCAGTGAAAAGACAGAAGCACCCGACATGAAATGACACTTGGTGTACATAGGGTTAACCATGTCTTTTCATGTCGTTTGCTATCTGATTTGCACAAACAATTAAATCAGACTATGTGTGCAAAATTTCACACCTGTAGGGGTTAATTAAAGGTGTAAATTCGTTGTAAAAAAAACGGACTTTTTTTGCTACGAATTTACACCTTTAATTAACCCCTACAGGTGTGAAAGTTTGCACACATAGTCTGATTTAATTGTTTGTGCAAATTAGGCTGGAGTCACACACAACCACAAAAAATCGGTCCGTTTTAGACGGTCGACAATCGGATCAAAATAAAAACATCACACATCCTTCTGGCATCCGATTTTCCTTCAAAGATGCGATTTAATCGCATGTGTGTGTACCTTGTAACATCCGATTTTCATCCGACTTGCGAGATTTTCTCGCAGGCTTGCAAAACTGACATATAATGGATCCAAAAGAATAGTATTTAAATGCCAAAAGAAAGAATAGATATATACACATAGAGCACACATATATATATATATATATATATATATATATATATATATGTCATTGTGACATATATATATACATATATTTATAGTTCTTACACTTCTACATACTGTTATAGCCGCTAATTCAATTGCCGGCTTCAGTGAAATCACAGAAGCCGACATGAAATGATACATTGTTTCCACACATTTAACCATGTAATTTCATGTATTTTTATATATGTTTGAAACATACAATTACATGAGTATATGTGTGCTAAATTTCAGACATGTAGGGGTTAATTAAAGGTGTAAATTCGTTAAAAAAAAATGCGTGGGCTCCCGCTGTATTTTCTCCACCAGACAGACAAAGCAAGCGAGTGGGGGCAGATAATAATAGCCTAGGGAGGGTACATTTTTTTTGTGCCCCCCCTGGCTACTAACATCTGCCCCCAGACACCCCAGAAAGGGCAAATCTATAATTAGATTCGCCCTTTCTGGCACTTTGCCCGTCTATTCCCATTGCCCTGTAGCGGTGGCGAATGGGTTAATAAGGGGTTAAAATGACCTTGCAATTGAAAGGTCACTTTAAGCCAGGTTAATAATTGATAGCTGTCAATTAGGCAACTATCAATTATTAATCCTATTGTATGAAAGAAAAATCAAACACACACACTTTAATAAAAAATAAGTTTAATTAAATAATCACACAGTTTTTGACCATATTTTATTTTCCTGCTAAAACCATTTCCTGTAATAAAAATAAAATAAAAAAGCAAAATTATACTTACCAATCCGATGTACAGTCAGGTCCCACGGTGTAATCCATCAGAAAGGGTTAACAGGTTAAAGGTCGCAGAGAGCTAATAATGCTGTCTCAGACCTGTATTCCCCTGAATGAATAACTTCCTCTCCCAGCGAAAGTAGAGGAATAGATTCATGAATGGAGCTTAATTGATTTATTGCCA
The DNA here is from genome assembly GCA_033576555.1 of Oophaga sylvatica. NCBI lineage: Eukaryota > Metazoa > Chordata > Amphibia > Anura > Dendrobatidae > Oophaga > Oophaga sylvatica. The sequence continues at coordinate 95,858,632 of JARQOD010000008.1, read as the reverse complement.
ATTTAACTGTAGTGACCTGACCTAAAGGGAAAGTGGACACAATCAATTAAGCTTCATTCATGAAACACATCCTCTCCTGTCGCCAGGAGAGGAACTTATTCATTCATGAGCTTTGAGCTGAGCATGCAGGATTACTTGCACTGCTTGGCTCAAAGCTAGTTAACCCTTTGTGAAGGATTACAGCGTGGGACGTGACAGATCGGCGGAATAGGTAAGAATAATGTTGTTTTATTTCTTTTTCTTTATTTTAGGAGATCAATGGCTTCGCACGGATTTAGTGTAAAATAAAATATGGTCAAAAAAATGTGTTTTTATTTCATTAAAATTATTTATTCTTAAAGTGTGTGTGTTTTTTTATTTACTTCAATAGGATTAATAATTGATAGTTGTCTAATTGACAGCTATCAATCATTAACCTGCCTTAAGGTCACCTTTCAATTGCAAGGTGACAGTAAGGTGAGATTAACCCATTCGCCACCGCTACAGGGCAATGGGAATAGACGGGCAAAGTGCCAGAAAGGGCGAATCTAATTATAGATTTGCCCTTTCTGGGGTGTCTGGGGGCAGATGTTAGTAGCCAGGGGGGCACAAAAAAATGCACCCTCCCTGGGCTATTATTATCTGCCCCCACTCGCTTTGCTTTGTCTGTCTGGTGGAGAAAATACAGCGGGAGCCCACGCATTTTTTTTCAACGAAATTACACCTTTAATTAACCCCTACATGTCTGAAATTTTGCACAAATACACTCATGTAATTGTATGTTTCAAACATATATAAAAATACATGAAATTACATGGTTAAATGTGTGGAAACAATGTATCATTTCATGTCGGCTTCTGTGATTTCACAAAACCCGGCAATTGAATTAGCGGCTATTACAGTATGTAGTAGTCTAGGAACTATAAATATATGTATATATACATGTCACAATGACATGTATATATATATGTATGTGTTCTATGTGTATATATCTATTTTCTAGTCTTTATTAAAGCTGTCAGTGTGATTTTACAGTATAGGCGGGGATGAATTGCCGGCTTTTCTAAAGGACACCGATGCGATTTCATCGCAAGTCACACAGTGTGGTCCGTTTGTAATCAGATTTTTCATCGCTCCCATAGACTTGCATTGGCGATTGTCGACCGACAATCGGTGACAATCGCAGCATGCTGCGATTGTACACGGACGTTTAAAAACGGACCACAAAAAATCTGATACTGGGAGCTGCTCCATAGATTAACATAGGTCCGACTGCAATGCGATATTTCATCGCATTGCAGTCGTCCGATTTTGTCGCCAGTGTGACTCCGGCCTTAGATAGCAAAGGACATGAAAAGACATGGTTAACCCTATGTACACCAAGTGTCATTTCATGTCGGGTCACCCGACATGAAATGACACTTGGTGTACATAGGGTTAACCATGTCTTTTCATGTCCTTTGCTATCTAATTTGCACAAACAATTAAATCAGACTATGTGTGCAAAATTTCACACCTGGAGGGGTTAATTAAAGGTGTAAATTCGTTGTAAAAAAAACGGACTTTTTTGCTACGAATTTACACCTTTAATTAACCCCTACAGGTGTGAAATTTTGCACACATAGTCTGATTTAATTGTTTGTGCAAATTAGATAGCAAAGGACATGAAAAGACATGGTTAACCCTATGTACACCAAGTGTCATTTCATGTCGGGTTCTGCATTTTCACAAAAGCCGGCAATTGAATTAGCGGCTATTATACTATGTAGAAGTGTATGAACTACAAATATAAATATATATATATGTGTCACAAATTCAATGACATGTATATATATATATATGAGGTGTAAAATTGCTGAAAAAAAATGCGTGGGCTCCCGCCCTATTTTCGCAACCAGACAGACAAAGCCAGTGAGTGGGGGCAGATAATAATAGCCCAGAGAGGGACCATTATTTTTGCCCCCCCCGGCTACTAACATCTGCCCCAGACACCCCAGGAAAGACAAATCTATAATTAGATTCGCCCTTTCTGGCACTTTGCCCGTCTATTCCCATTGCCCTGTAGCGGTGGCGAATGGGTTAATATGGGGTTAAAGCCACCTTGCTATTGAAAGGTGACCTTAAGCCAGGTTAATAATTGAGAGCTGTCAATTAGACAACTATCAATTATTAATCCTATTGCATGAAATAAAAATAAAACACACACACTTTAATTAAAAATCATTTTAATGAAATAAAGACACATGTTTTTGACCATCTTTTATTTTACTGCAAAAACCATTTCCTGTAATAAAAATAAAATAAAAAAGCAAAATTATTCTTACCTATCCCATGCACAGTCAGGTCCCACGGTGTAATCCTTCAGAAAGGGTTAATGTTTACTGCAGGGACCGCAGCTAATGCTGCAGCCTCACAGTAAACCCCAAATGAATGAGTTCCTCTCCTGCCTGACAGGAGAGTAAAGGCTGGGTGTCACATAACGATACACCAGCGATCCCGACAACGATATGCACTTGTCAGGATCGCTGGTGTATCGCTACATGATCGCTGCTGAGCTGCCAAACAGGCAGCTCAGGCAGCGATCTGGGACAGCGACACTGCGGGTAACATCGCTTAAGGGCCCGTCTCACATAGCGATATCGCTACCGAGATCGCTGCTGAGTCACTAGTTTTGTGACGCAGCAGCGAGCTCACCAGCGATATCGCTGTGTGTGACATTCAGCGACGATCAGCCCCCCTGCCGGGTATCGCTGATCGTCGCAGAAATGTCAGGACCTTTTTTTGATCGCTGGTTTCCCTCTGACAGGCACGCATCGCTGCGTGTGACAGGCGGGAAACCAGCGATCAAAGGTCCTGACATTTCAGCGACGATCAGCGATACCCGGCAGGGGGGCTGATCGTCGCTGAATGTCACACACAGCGATATCGCTGGTGAGCTCGCTGCTGCGTCACAAAACTAGTGACTCAGCATGGATCTCGGTAGCGATATCGCTATGTGAGACGGGCCCTTAAGTGGAAAGCTTAATTGATTGCTTTCCACTTTCACTTCAGGTCAGCCAGGGACACAATCAGTGACGTCAGAGGGAACTGATTAACAAAAATAGGGGTTCCCTTCGAAAAAAAAATGGCGTGGGGTCCCCCCTATTTTTGTTAACCAGCCAGATGAAGCAGACCGCTGAGGCCTGGATTTTCAGGCTGTTAAGGAGCCAAGATCCATGGACCTTGCCAGCCTGATAATACCAGGCCACAGCAGTCTGCATATCTTGGCTGATTAACAAAAATAGGGGATCCCCTCGAAAAAAATTGGCGTGGGGTCCCCCCTATTTTTGTTAACCAGCCAGATGAAGCAGACCGCTGAGGCCTGGATTTTCAGGCTGTTAAGGAGCCAAGATCCATGGACCTTGCCAGCCTGATAATACCAGGCCACAGCAGTCTGCATATCTTGGCTGATTAACAAAAATAGGGGATCCCCTCGAAAAAAATTGGCGTGGGGTCCCCCTATTTTGTTAACCAGCCAGATGAAGCAGACCGCTGAGGCCTGGTTTTTCAGGCTGGTAAGGACCAATATCCATGGACCTTGCAAGCCTGATAATACCAGGCCACAGCAGTCTGCTTAGCTTGGCTGGTTAACAAAAATAGGGGATCCCCTCGAAAAAAACGGCGTGGGGATCCCCCCTATTTTTGTTAACCAGCCAAGTAAAATGCAGACTGCTGCGGCCTGGTATTAAAAGACTGTCAAGGCCCATGGATTTTGGCCCTCAACAGCCTGATAATACCAGGCTACAGCAGCCCCACATTTGGCGCATCAAAAGATGTGCCAATTGTGGCACTTTAACCCGGCTCTCCCACTTGCCCTGTAGCGGTGGCAAGCGGGGTAATAAGGGGTTAATGTCACGTTGATTGCACGATGACAATAGCCCGGTTAATAATGGAGAGGTGTCAATAAGACACCGATCCATTATTAATCCCAAAGTTATTAAATGTGTAAAAAAAAGACAAAGCAAGAAAAAAGTATTTTAATGAAATAAAAGAGACAACACAGTTTTCATTTCTTTTATTATACACTCATTCCTGCGACGCCATCGATCTCCTGTAAAAAAAGAAAAAAAACAAACCAACAGTATACCACCTGTCCGACGCAGTCCAGAACGACAGTCCCACGACGATCCAACTCTGCTACATCGCAATGACAGGCAGAGCCTGTCATCGCAACGCAGCACAGTTGATTACCTGATTCCCCGGCGGTGACGTCATCGGACTGACTGCTTTACGGCCGGGATTACCCAGCAGTCACTGCAGTTATCGCGAGAAACTGCATGTGACCGCCGGGGAGAAGAGGATGGCGGCCATGAAGCAGTCCAGGCCGTGACCGCCGGAGATCTTCTGCCAGGTAAGTGCCGCTGACTCCTGACAGACCCGACAGACGGACACTGACAGTGACAGTGACATCCCGATTCCGGTATCCGATAAGACGAAAATATCGGAACTCGGAATCGGAATTCCGATACAGCTAATATCGGCCGATACCCGATATTTGCAGTATCGGAATGCTCAACACTAGCTGGAGTCACACACAACCACAAAAAATCGGTCCGTTTTAGACGGTCGATTGTCGGATCAAAATGCAAACATCACACATCCTTCTGGCATCCGATTTTCCTTCAAAGATGCGATTTAATCGCATGTGTGTGTACCTTGTAACATCCGATTTTCATCCGACTTGCGAGATTTTCTCGCAGGCTTGCAAAACTGACATATAATGGATCCAAAAGAATAGTATTTAAATGCCAAAAGAAAGAATAGATATATACACATAGAACACATATATATATATATATACATGTCATTGTGACATATATATATACATATATTTATAGTTCCTAAACTTCTACATACTGTTATAGCCGCTAATTCAATTGCCGGCTTCAGTGAAATCACAGAAGCCGACATGAAATGATACATTGTTTCCACACATTTAACCATGTAATTTCATGTATTTTTATATATGTTTGAAACATACAATTACATGAGTATATGTGTGCTAAATTTCAGACATGTAGGGGTTAATTAAAGGTGTAAATTCGTTGAAAAAAAATGCGTGGGCTCCCGCTGTATTTTCTCCACCAGACAGACAAAGCAAGCGAGTGGAGGCAGATAATAATAGCCTAGGGAGGGTACATTTTTTTTGTGCCCCCCCTGGCTACTAACATCTGCCCCCAGACACCCCAGAAAGGGCAAATCTATAATTAGATTCGCCCTTTCTGGCACTTTGCCCGTCTATTCCCATTGCCCTGTAGCGGTGGCGAATGGGTT
>JARQOD010000008.1:95806635-95853240 GCA_033576555.1 Oophaga sylvatica | reverse complement strand
CTTCTGAAAAAATTCTATCTTTTGTGGAAAAAAGCAGCGTCCTTTAAAATAGTCATCTTTTGTGCCGGGAAACAGTTTAAGTGCATACGCATAAAGGACAGTGCACAATGGGTCGTAAATCTAATCAGTCCCTTTAAGAAGTCCCCTAGGCCTGCGGCCCAACGCCGTTTCCCCGTTTCTTCGTCCTGACAAAGAAGGGGTTGGAAAGTGCGTGGGCGCAGCCTGGGGATTCTTAGGAAATGATTTGATGTAAGCATGACTCAGTGTGCCTGTCATTTATGCTGTTGCTTTAATACCATACCTCCCAACCGTCCCGGTTGAGGGGGGACAGCCCCGATTCTGACCCCCCGCCCCGTGCCCCGCTGAGGACCTATGTGTCCCGCAGTGGTGGCCGAAAACGCCCCCCAGCCCCCCTTCTGCCCCCCCTGTTCTACAGCTCCCCTCACAGCAGCTAGCAATGACGCTGCTATTGCTGTAATCTTCTGTGCCCACAGGACCTGTGATGAGGTCACAGGAGGGGAGGAGTCAGGGGTCACATGATCAGTGTCCTCGTTGTATGCAGGACTCTGCTGTGATGGTTGTCATGGTGCTGGATGAGGGTAAGTGTATGTGGGGGTCAGGACTCGGGTTTACAGTGTGGATGTAGCAGTGCTGTAGTGTGTACAAGTTGGATGTAGCAGAGTCGTGTGTGTACAAGGTATACGGAGCGGAGCCGTGTGTGTACGAGGTGTACGGAGCGGAGCCGTGTGTGTACGAGGTGTACGGAGCGGAGCCGTGTGTACGAGGTGTACGGAGCGGAGCCGTGTGTGTACGAGGTGTACGGAGTGGAGCCGTTTGTGTACGAGGTGGTTGTAGCAGTGATGTAGTGTACGAGGTGTACAGAGCAGAGCCGTGTGTATGAGATGGATGTAGCAGTGCTGTAGTGTGTATGAGGTGTACGGAGCAGAGCCGTGTGTGTACGAGTTGGATGTAGCGGAGCCATGCGTGTACGAGTTGGATGGAGCGGAGCCGCGCGTGTAAGAGGTGCACGGAGCTAAGGCTACTTTCACACTTGCCGGGTTTTTTTTGCGCAGCGCATCGTGCGCACATGAAACGCATTAAAAAAATGCATGCAAACGCTTATCAACGCTGCGATATTTAGTCGCATCAGCATGTGCATTACGACCAAAAAACGCAGCGTTTGTATGCGATTTCAAGAGTTTTTGCATGCGTTTGCGTTTTTCGGCGCATGGGTTGTCTACGTGTCACATTTCTATCAACTCTGTCTCTCTCATCTGTCTCTATCATCTCACTTGTCTCTATCATCTGTATCAACTCTGTCTCTATCTTCTGTCTCTATCATCTCTGTCTCTATCATCTGTATCAACTCTGTCTCTATCATCTGTCTCTATCATATCTGTCTCTATCATATCTGTCTCTATCATCTCTGTCTCTATCATCTCTGTCTCTATCATCTCTGTCTCTATCATCTGTATCAACTCTGTCTCTATCATCTGTCTCTATCATCTCTATCATCTGTCTCTATCATCTGTATCAACTCTGTCTCTATCATCTCTGTCTCTATCATCTCTGTCTCTATCATCTCTGTCTCTATCAAATGTCTCTATCATCTGTCTCTATCATCTCTGTCTCTATCATCTCTGTCTGTATCATCTCTGTCTCTATCACCTTTTTATCTACACTCCTCACAATGTTGCTTGTGTAAGGGGTTGTTTAAACAAGTGTTTAGACATTATTTACTCCAAAATCGCGTGCGCGCAAAAGCACTGACGAGCACAAAGCCATGCGCACGCCAGCGCACCCATAGACTGCAATGTTATTTTTTGTGCATAGCATGCGCACACGCGTATGGGCGCACACCTGGGAAATGCGCAGCGCACGCCAAACGCAGATGAACGCGTGCAAGCGCTAGGCCCTGCGCCCACCATGTTAAAGATAGGGGAACATTTCGCATGCGTCCGATAGCGCACGATGCGCTGCGCAAAAAAATGCAAGTGTGAAAGTAGCCTAAGCCGCACATGTACGAGGTGCACAGAGCAGAGCCGTGCGTGTACGAGGTGCACGGAGTGAGCCGCGCGTGTACGAGGTGCACGGAGCGGAGCCACGCGTGTACGAGGTGCACGGAGCGGAGCCGCGCGTGTACGAGGTGCACGGAGCGGAGCCGCGCGTGTACGAGGTGGATGTAGCAGTGCTGTAGTGTGTACAAGGTGCACGGAGCGGAGCCGCACCGCGCCACGCGTGTATGAGGTTTACGAAGCGGAGCCGTGTGAACGAGGTGGATGTAGCAGTGCTGTGTGTGTACGAAACGGAGCCCTGTGTGTGTGAAGTGTACGGAGCTGAGCCGCTCAGCTGCGTACACACAGGGCTCCGTGCTTGAGCTGTGTGTGTACAGAGCGGAGCAGAGCCTTGTGTGTATGTAGCGGAGCCGCGTGTGTACGAGATGTACGAAGCAGAACTGCGTGTGTACGAGGTGTATGCTGCAAAGCCGCATGTGTACAAGGTTTACGGAGTGGAATCGTATGTGTACAAGGTGTACGGAGTGGAGCCTTGTGTATACTGAGTGGAGCCTTGTGTGTGCGAGGTGGACGGAGCTGAGCCGTGTGTGTACGAGGCATACAAAGCGGAACCGTGTGTGTATGAGGTGTGCAGAGCCGTGCGTGTACAAGGTGTATGGTGGGGAGCATTCATACCTCCCAACCGTCCTGAATTCAGCGGGACACTCCCGATTTTGGGAGTCTGCCCCGCTGTCCCGGCCGGGAGCTTTTCCCGTGGACACAGGAGTACATGCCGGAGCCCCGAGGAGCACTTTAAAATTCACACGTGATGTTCCACCAGAAGTGACGTGCTGGAAGATGACCAGAAATGAGGTAATTTCGGGAGGAGATTGTGACGGAACCATGGAGGCACTTCAGGGAATGCTTCAGATCCATCACCGTGTCCTCGCCTTGGAATTGGGGATGTCGGCCATGTGAGCGGATCATGATATGTCCTGCACCAGGAGGCTCAGTGGGCACTACAATGGAAGCCGGGCTGCTATAGTATCTTTATAGAATCTTTATTTCTTTCTCTCTCTGTTTCTTTCTCTCTCTCTGTTCTTTCTTTCTTCTCTGTTCTTTCTTTCCCATCTTTCTTTCTCTCTGTTCTTTTTCTTTCTTTCTCTCTGTTCTTTCTTTCCCTCTTTCTTTCTATCTCTGTTCTTTCTTTCCTTTCTTTCTTTCTCTCTCTGTTTCTTTCTTTTTCTCTATCTCTCTGTTCTTTCTTTCCCCTCTTTCTTTTTCTCTCTCCTCTGTTCTTTCCCCTCTTTCTTTCTTTCTTCCTTTCTATCTGTTCTTTTTTTCTTTCTCTCTCTCTTTCCCTCTTTCTTTCTCTCTCTCTGTTCTTTCTTTCTTTCCCCTCTTTCTTTCTCTCTGTTCTTTCTTTCTCTCTCTCTGTTCTTTCTTTCCCATCTTTCTTTCCCCTCTTTCTTTCTCTCTGTTCTTTCTTTCTCTCTCTCTGTTCTTTCTTTCCCATCTTTCTTTCTCTCTGTTCTTTTTCTTTCTTTCTCTCTGTTCTTTCTTTCCCCTCTTTCTTTCTATCTCTGTTCTTTCTTTCCTCTTTCTTTTTCTCTTTCTTTCTTTCTCTCTCTTCTTTCTTTCCCCTCTTTCTTTCTCTTTCTCTCTGTTCTTTCTTTCCCCTCTTTCTTTCTCTCTGTTCTTTCTTTCCCATCTTTCTTTCTCTCTCTGTTCTTTTTCTTTCTTTCTCTCTGTTCTTTCTTCCCCTCTTTCTGTCTGTTCTTTCTTTCTTTTCTTTCTTTCTTTCTTCTTTCTTTCCTTTTCTTTCTTTCTCTCTCTGTTCTTTCTTTCTCTGTTCTTTCTCTTTCTTTCCCCTCTTTCTTTCTTTCTGTTCTTTCTTTCTCTTTCTTCCTCTCTCTCTGTTCTTTCTTTCCCATCTTTCTCTCTATCTCTCTGTTCTTTCTTTCTCTTTGTTCTTTCTTGCCCTTCTTTCTCTCTCTCCCTCTGTTGTTTCTTTACCCTCTTTCTTTCTCTCTGTTTCTTTTTCTCTATCTCTGTTCTTTATTTCCCTTCTTTCTTTATTTTTTCTCTCTCTCTGTTCTTTCCCCTCTTTCTTTCTTTCTCTGTTCTTTTTTCTTTCTCTCTCTCTGTTCTTTCTCTTTCTTTCTTTCTCTTTCTGTTCTTTCTTTCTTTCCCCTCTTTCTTTCTTTCTCTCTGTTCTTTCTTTCCCCTCTTTCTTTCTCTCTCTATTCTTTCTTTCTTTTTCTCTCTGTTCTTTTTCTGTTCTTTCTTTCCCCTCTTTCTCTCTCCCTCTCTGTTCTTTCTTTCACTCTCTGTTCTGTCTTTCCTCTTTCTTTCTCTGTTCTTTCTTTCCCATCTGTCTTTCTTTCTCTCTCTGTTCTTTCTTTCCCCTCTTTCTTTCTCTCTCCCTCTCTGTTCTTTCTTTCCCCTCTTTCTTTTTTTCTCTCTGTTCTTTTTTCTGTCCCCTCTTTCTCTGTTCTTTCTTTCTCGTCTTTCTTTCTTTCTCTCTCTGTTCTTTCTTTCCCGTCTTTCTTTCTCTCTCTGTTCTTTCTTTCCCCTCTTTCTTTCTCCCTCCCTCTCTGTTCTTTCTTTCCCCTCTTTCTTTCTCCGTATCTGTTCTTTCTTTCCCCTTTCTTTGTTTATTTCTTTCTCTCTCTACTTTCTCTCTGTTCTTTCTTGCTTCCCCTCTTTCTTTCTCTCTCTCCTTTCTCTCTGTTTTCTTTTTTCTCTCTCTGTTCTTTCTTTTACTCAGTACCAGTGTGCCTACAGTACCAGTCACTGTACCCTCAGTACCAGTCAGTGTGATCACCAGTGCTAAATGGGTGTGGTTGGGGTGTGGACATGGGTGTGACTAGTTGGGAAATGGGTGTGGCCGGGCGTGGCCTAAAATATGTCCCTCTTTCCCATCTTCAAAAGTTGGGAGGTATGGTATACCTGTGCTACGTAGACTCACCCGTAGCGCAGCCAATAGAGAGCGCACTACACCAGTACCAGTGCTACAAAGGTCTACCCGTAGTACCCTAGGTCAAATCCCTGTAAGGTTCTGCATGTAAGTAGATTGTGTAAATGAGATGTGTAAATTTGTAGTGTAAGTACGTAACAGTCAAGCATATGAGCCTACAAAGACTCTGTAAGAACTTTTGAGCAATCCTATTTTACTTGATTTAATGGATGATTGGGTCACTGGACTTGTTCTGACCAGGACAATACTTGTATATAGTTACCAACCTGGCTCAGGAATGAGCAATAGACAATGACGCATGGACTAATCGTCACCAGTACTATTTTTGAGCTTTGGTTTTTGCAATTTTTATTTTTGAAATCTTGTAAATAGTTATGAATGTTCACTTGTTAATATGTTTATATTTCCTCAGTCTGGGAGTACTGAATTTCACTAGGGGGGAATGTGGCACCACTGGAGTCTGGTTGCCACAGTGACATTGCCTCCCTCAAAGGGAGGAATGTCATGCCTGGAAGCAAGGAGGAGTCCCCTTACCAGGTGTATCCAAAATTACTTCCAGGCTGCCCGCCTCTCCATCACGATCTGTTACCAGTGCTCCGGTCTGTACTATCAACCTTCAAGTAAAGGAAAAGAAAACTACAGTCCTTGTGTCCTCCAGTGATCTCTTGCGCCCTGAGTCCTGCACCACAAGGTACACGAAACCTGACATAAGCAGAACCGGTAGCCCTGGGGCCCCGCCCCACCTGTGGGGAGCAGAACCATCCCAGCTGTGTCACCATCAGCCTCATCAGTTTCCTTCAGCAGCATCGGCCATCTGTTGCCGAACACCACAGGTGGCATCACGTTAAATCCCATATACATATTCTCCATTTTACGGCATGGCCAGGGCCATGGAGTCGGGTCACGGCCCCGTGACTTCCCCAAAGAACTGTCCGACCCGGTTCCGAGTACCCCATGGCCCTGGTGGACGTGTCACATGCATATGCACCCCCAAAAGGGATAATTTTTAGACCGTTTATACAATTTAAGTAGCCTAAAAAGTCTGACACTGCAGTGTATTATTAAATAAGCTGCTCATTACCTATGATAATCCATTTCCCCCTAGCTAGATAGTTTTTTTTTATGTCAAAATGAATTCAACGAGTGTTTGCATTACAGAGCTCAAAAAATTTATATGGACTGAAAGGGAAATTCAGTGTTCTATATATATTTTCTCAGCAATTATTGTTTTTTTAATTATGTGATTTGTACAAATTTATTTGCCACAAGTCAAATACTTTGGGAAAATTCAAACGATCCAGTCATTTCTAGTACCTAGATATCCTCCATGAGCAACTACTTCCAACTAACCAGGAAAAATTTGATGATGAACAAAGCTTTTTCCAGCATGACTGATCACTGTGTCACAAGGTAAAAGTGATAACTACCGTAAATACTCATGTATAAGCCGAGATTTTCAGCACCTTTTTTTGTGCTGAAAATGCCCCCTCGGCTTATACATGAGTCATAGGGCAGAAACCAGCGGGGGAGGGGATGCGGCGGCAGGAGCCGGTGGCTGGGACATCATACTCACCCTCCCCGTGCCATCGCTGAACGTCCCTGCAATCCTGCGCTCTCCCGGCTTCCTGCAGCTCTCCCCGGCTTCCTGCAGCTCTCCTGCGCTGAGCGGTGACGTAATACCCGCTCATTAAGGTCATGTAATATGGACGCGACGCCACTCCCATGGGCGTGGCCTCCATATTCATGGCCTTAATGAGCGGTATTACGTCACCGCTCAGCGCTGGAGAGCTGCAGGAAGCCGGGGAGAACGCAGGATTGCCGGCCGGGACGTTCAGCGATGGCACGGGGAAGGTGAGTATGATGGAGGAGGATGGGGGGAGCATGGAGGAGGACAAGTGTGTGGCCCAGCTACGCCAGGCACACATATTCCAGGAAAATGCACAAGAAGGTAACCGTGAAGCTTGATATTCATTCACGTCACTCACATTTCCCAACACACCCACTAGGGGTATAAAAGGTAGTGACCCGTAGCAGTCAGTGTTCAGTCTGGACTTGGAGGGAGAGGAGTTCAGTTCAGTTTCAGTTCAGTCTGTGCAGGAGGAGAGGAGTGGGCACATTCAGTTCAGTGTTCAGTCAGCTTCCTGTCTTAGGACAGTGCAAGTTCAGCCATTCAATTCAAGTCTTGGAGGAAGAGGAGATAAGACTGGGATCTGAAGGAGCTCCTGTAGCTCACCTCATACAGAAGTGGAGGCTAGTAAGAGTGGACAAGAGAGGCACTCTAGCCTAGTCAGAGCTGCAATTGAAGCAAGTGAAACAGTACGTCAGGACAAACTACCTGTATTCTTTGGAAGGAGGAAGGTGACTCTCGGAGCTACAGCATTTACACAGTTGACAGAGTACCTGTGTGCTGCTCTGGACAGGGTCAGAGAAAAGGAGGAAAGAAGGGAATCATAGGAGCTACAGAGTGAGTGTACTGAGAACTGCTCAGCGAGCTCTGGAGAAAAGCTGGCATTCACATCATCGCTACTTGTGCTTATGTTAAGAGCCAGAGCAGGACGAGAGGCACAGTGGAGAGAGATAGAGACAAGTGCATCAGGTACCGGATTACCCGCACTAATTCACCGGACACCGGGGTCCGAAGCGTTGCTAGTGCTTTATGCCTAGTAATAAGAAACACCGGAATCCTCCTGGACTTCAAGTCACAGTAGGTAGCCCTAAGCGCTGATACGTAAACGGAGTCAGGGAGAACAAGACGGGCAAGGCCTGATCAGCCCTAACGACTTAGTTCTTTCGATATCTGGTCACCATAACTGGCCACCAGATTAAGCAAAAGGCTCTACCACAATGTCGGCCGGGCGTTGCAGCTATTGAACAAGCTGGAGATTAACAGAGTTAACTTGACTTCATGCAAGTTTGTACTCACACATATATAGAGTTAAAGGAGGCCTCTAACCTGCTCAGCGGTTATCCTGAATGTGCATTCTCCACCCCGACCAGCTTCCCGGGACCTGCCTGAAACATCTGCAAGTAAAGGTATGGAAAGAGATTGCCTTGTGTGAGACTGCTTTATTACCTACACCCTGCACCACCATAGACTTCCAGGGACCGGTCTCACCTGTGGGAGACCTACCATCTAGCTGCCCATAACATCCCCTGTGAAGATCCATATAGCAGCGCTGGTCCAATTGATCAGATACCACAGGTGGCGTCACGAACTACCTATTACTACAATTCCCCTGTAAATATCCCCCATGGTATGAGCGCCCAGGGCCACGGACCGAGTCCTGCTGCCAGTGACAAATCCCATAGACTTTCATGGGCTCGGTGCCGAGTACCCCACAGCCCTGGTACCACCTCAGTGTGGTGCGCGTCATCTTTTGGCGTCACGAACAGGATCCGAAAACTTGCAAATTGTGAGTCCTGTGTGCCTATTGAACTGTTTTGTGCAGAAAAGACTGTTTGCTGTTTTGTCATTTTTGGCGCCATTTTCCGCCATTTTACCGCCATATTCGCGCCCTGAGGCGCTGGTGAAGAAGGTGGGCGTGCATTCATGGGCGTGTACCCCCCTGTGGCGCGAAAGTTATGGCCGCCCCCAAAAAGAGCTGTACCTGATCCTCTATGTCATGGAGAAGGTGGATGCGGTGCTGGAAGATGTGGCCAGCCACCGCAAAGGAATGAAGGAGATTGAGAAACGCTGGCGTACCCGGAAACAGCGGCTGCTGTGGGACGCCGTGCTCACCCCTCCAGGAACGAAATCGTTGCCTGCGTCCCCTGTGCCACCAACGCCAGCGGCTGAAGGGAAACCGGAGACCAGCTATGAAGGAGCTGAACCCGACTCCACCGAGGAAGCGGCGGGAGACGGACCGGTATACCAGCCAGGCCAGGAGGCCACAGCGGAGCACAGTCCCCCGGTAGGGACACCGGAGGGAACCCAGCTGTCAGTGATGGTGTCATGTGTGCATCGCCACGAAGATCGTCGCGGTTGCACATTCTGACTTCTCACAGCTGAGTTGCTGTTTCTTTGTGTTTGGCAGTTAGGGAGTTAATTCTGTCTGTGCTCAGTTCTGGGACTGGGTGCAGTTTCTCCCGGCTGCAATTAATTATTTGTTGATTGGTTTCCTTTAAATCTCTGGTTGTCTGTGTTGGGAGTTGCCAGTGAAATTCTTCATGCAGACCACAGATAGGATTGTATCTGTATAGACTTAAGTTAAAGAGCTCCTTAGTTGTTTTAAGCTCACCTTGCTTAGAGTTTAATATCCCAGATCATTTATGTTCCTTCTGTGTTTGAGTGTGTATGCAAGTCTGTGTTTTCTCCAGTCTGTCTTATATGTCTAATCTGTGTATTTAGCAGAGATCAGCCCATATCCCTTTGGTATAATCAGTATCCTTCTTAGGACTGATTACAGGGTTCAGGGACTGATAGGAGACAGGGTTAGGCTGGAGACTTGGACCTCTGAACCATTATCAGTACCTCCAAGGTGAGGGATTAGTTAGGACCCCAGTTTAGGGTCAGGTTAGACCCCCGGTCCTCCTCTTTCCTGTGACAGTGTATCAAGTCCTCAAGATTAACCCTGAGTTCAACGGATATCGTGTCAGGTAAATCTATTCTATATTTACATGCTGATGTTGCTAATCTATATGTTGTATAGAGTGTTGTTCTTTTAAGAATAGTTTACTGACATCGTACACATATCATAAGACCGCGTGACATTTTCACTGGCCCCTGGGAAACTGCGAGACAAGGCATCCGCCTTAACATTCTTAGATCCAGGGCGATAAGTGACAACAAAATTAAACCTGGTAAAAAACAACGACCATCGAGCTTGTCTGGAATTCAGACGCTTAGCAGATTCCAAATACAGCAGGTTCTTGTGATCAGTAATGACGGTGACCGGGTGGACTGCCCCCTCCAAAAAGTGACGCCATTCTTCAAAAGCCAACTTAATGGCCAGAAGTTCCCTATTGCCGATATCATAATTCCTTTCGGCGGACGACAATTTTTTAGAAAAGAAAGCGCACGGATGCCATTTACCAGGGGACGGACCCTGGGACAATATTGCACCCACCCCTACGTCAGACGCGTCCACCTCCACAACGAACGGCTGTGATGCATCTGGTTGGATGAGAACGGGTGCCGAAGCAAAACATTTTTTCAAAGAGGAAAAAGCTTGGCAAGCTTTGTCCGACCATTTAGAAAAATCCGTCCCTTTTCTTGTCATGTCAGTGAGAGGTTTGACAACAGATGAGAAATTACAAATAAATTTCCGGTAGTAGTTAGCAAACCCCAGAAAACGCTGCAGAGCCTTAAGATCCTCTGGCTGATCCCATTCAAGCACTGCTCTCACCTTTTCAGGGTCCATACGGAAACCGGAGGCTGACACCAAGAAACCCAAAAACTGAAGTTCCTGTACGGCGAATACACACTTTTCCAGTTTGGCGTATAGTTTATTGTCTCGCAAGATCTGCAACACCTGTCTCACATGCTCCTGGTGAGACACAAGATCTGGTGAGTAAATTAAAATGTCATCCAAATATACGACCACAAACAGCCCCACCAGATGACGAAAAATGTCATTAACAAAATGTTGGAATACTGCTGGTGCAGTAGTCAGACCAAAAGGCATGACAAGGTTCTCATAATGTCCCTCCGGCGTGTTAAACGCCGTTTTCCACTCATCCCCCTCTTTTATCCTAATCAGATTATACGCCCCCCTGAGATCCAATTTAGAGAACCATTTGGCGCCAACAATTTGATTGAAGAGATCAGGAATCAGAGGGAGTGGATACGGATCTCGAACAGTAATCCGATTAAGTTCGCGGAAATCCAAGCAAGGGCGTAGGCCTCCATCTTTTTTCTTCACAAAGAAGAACCCCGCGGCCACTGGGGAAGATGAAGGTCTAATATGCCCTTTGGCCAGACTTTCCGAAATATAATCTTTCATAGCCTGCCTCTCAGGACCAGAAAGGTTATATAACCTAGCTTTAGGTAACTTAGCATCAGGAAGTAAATTAATAGAGCAGTCATACACGCGATGAGGAGGCAACTCCTGACACCCCTCCTCAGAGAACACATCCCCAAAGTCCTCCAAAAAAGGAGGCAAAGTACTAGGCACGACCGCACTGATGACTGTGTTCATGCAGTTACTTTTGCAAAACTCCCCCCATTGGCTTATATCTCTGGACTGCCAATTAATCACAGGGTTATGTTTAACCAACCAAGGAAGTCCCAACACAATAGGAGTAGGTAGACCCTCCAACACATAACAAGATAATAGTTCCCTATGTATTGCCCCTACCCGAAGGTCAATGTTATGAACCTCATGAACAAAGCTACCTTGGCCGAGAGGCCTGGCGTCAATGGAGAACATAGGGATCGGTTTGACCAATACACTCAGATGCATACCTTGAGCCTGAGCAAACTGAGCGTCAACCAGATTAGCCCCGGAACCACTATCAAGAAGAACAGAAAATCTCTCCACTCTCGTACCAACCACCACCTCCACCTCCTCCTCCAGTGGTGGTCAATGGTAACTTGGAGTTTCAAGTGTCAAAGATCATTGACTCACGTCTGAATCGCCGGTCCCTTCAGTACTTGGTGCATTGGAAGGGGTATGGTCCAGAGGAGAGGACGTGGGTTCCTGCGTCTGACATTAACGCAGATCGTTTGGTGCGGACCTTCCACAGAACTCACCCGGGCAAACCTGCCCTGAGGGTCCGGAGGCCCCTCGTAGAAGGGGGGTACTGTCATGTGTGCATCGCCACGAAGATCGTCGCGGTTGCACATTCTGACTTCTCACAGCTGAGTTGCTGTTTCTTTGTGTTTGGCAGTTAGGGAGTTAATTCTGTCTGTGCTCAGTTCTGGGACTGGGTGCAGTTTCTCCCGGCTGCAATTAATTATTTGTTGATTGGTTTCCTTTAAATCTCTGGTTGTCTGTGTTGGGAGTTGCCAGTGAAATTCTTCATGCAGACCACAGATAGGATTGTATCTGTATAGACTTAAGTTAAAGAGCTCCTTAGTTGTTTTAAGCTCACCTTGCTTAGAGTTTAATATCCCAGATCATTTATGTTCCTTCTGTGTTTGAGTGTGTATGCAAGTCTGTGTTTTCTCCAGTCTGTCTTATATGTCTAATCTGTGTATTTAGCAGAGATCAGCCCATATCCCTTTGGTGGTAATCAGTATCCTTCTTAGGACTGATTACAGGGTTCAGGGACTGATAGGAGACAGGGTTAGGCTGGAGACTTGGACCTCTGAACCATTATCAGTACCTCCAAGGTGAGGGATTAGTTAGGACCCCAGTTTAGGGTCAGGTTAGACCCCCGGTCCTCCTCTTTCCTGTGACAGTGTATCAAGTCCTCAAGATTAACCCTGAGTTCAACGGATATCGTGTCAGGTAAATCTATTCTATATTTACATGCTGATGTTGCTAATCTATATGTTGTATAGAGTGTTGTTCTTTTAAGAATAGTTTACTGACATCGTACACATATCATAAGACCGCGTGACAGATGGAGAGCGACTTGGAAGAGATGGAGCAGCAACAGCAGCAGGTTAGTGCGTCCCCAATTGAGCCACTACACAAGCCAACATCTTATGCTGTAACAGCGTCCCCAGAGGAGGACAGGCCCTGCGGCCTAGAGGACCGGAGTGAACCGGCTCTGCAGGTAACCAGCGATGATATCCCTGCTGCAGATGATGACACCCTGCTGGAACCCCCGACACCCCCACCAGCCCAGTGCACACCAGCCACACAGACCCCGATGGTGGAATCGATGATCCTGGTGTTAGGCACTGGGCCCATGAATAGGTACGGTCCTGTGCTGGCACCGCCACCAGGTGTCACCCCAAGCAAAGATGAAACACAGTAGGACCCAGACAGGGGTTTACTGCAACTGAACATGTATAAAGGTTTGAAGAAAGTTTGATGAAGAAGTTTATTGAAGAAGAATTTGCACTTTATTGAAACGTTTTGATAATGTTTATTACTATGCTTATTTAAAGTAGAATACCCGGCTGGGTAAAGAGTTAAAGTATTAATGTGATTTCTCTTGATATGTCTTGATATGTGTTTTATCATGCATGGACTGCGTGGCTGTGGACTGTGCCAGCCCAAAAACTTTTAATGTAAATAGTTCGCACTTCGGTGCCTCATTTTGGTTTTACACAAAACCTTACTACCTCTGAAGAAAAACCCGTATGGTGTGGCCTAGAGTGAGGTCTGCAGCAATGAAGTCCTGCAGCCCACCCAGGACCCACGTGGGAGGTTTGGTGCGGGTCCTCCACAAGAATCTTGTCTTGTATTTATGAAAGTGTTTTTGATACTTTTATACTTTTCTATGTATACAGTGTAACGTTCAAGAATTCTTACCTCCCGCAAGGGATGAGTTAAAACTGTTTGATGTTATGTGCAAAACAAAATGTTTTCTTTTCTCTTTTACAGCCCGGGAGTGCTGTGTTTAACCAAGGGGGGATGTGTGGCCCAGCTACGCCAGGCACACATATTCCAGGAAAATGCACAAGAAGGTAACCGTGAAGCTTGATATTCATTCACGTCACTCACATTTCCCAACACACCCACTAGGGGTATAAAAGGTTGTGACACGTAGCAGTCAGTGTTCAGTCTGGACTTGGAGGGAGAGGAGTTCAGTTCAGTTTCAGTTCAGTCTGTGCAGGAGGAGAGGAGTGGGCACATTCAGTTCAGTGTTCAGTCAGCTTCCTGTCTTAGGACAGTGCAAGTTCAGCCATTCAATTCAAGTCTTGGAGGAAGAGGAGATAAGACTGGGATCTGAAGGAGCTCCTGTAGCTCACCTCATACAGAAGTGGAGGCTAGTAAGAGTAGACAAGAGAGGCACTCTAGCCTAGTCAGAGCTGCAATTGAAGCAAGTGAAACAGTACCTCAGGACAAACTACCTGTATTCTTTGGAAGGAGGAAGGTGACTCTCGGAGCTACAGCATTTACACAGTTGACAGAGTACCTGTGTGCTGCTCTGGACAGGGTCAGAGAAAAGGAAGAAAGAAGGGAATCATAGGAGCTACACAGTGAGTGTACTGAGAACTGCTCAGCGAGCTCTGGAGAAAAGCTGGCATTCACATCATCGCTACTTGTGCTTATGTTAAGAGCCAGAGCAGGACGAGAGGCACAGTGGAGAGAGATAGAGACAAGTGCATCAGGTACCGGATTACCCGCACTAATTCACCGGACACCGGGGTCTGAAGCGTTGCTAGTGCTTTATGCCTAGTAATAAGAAACACCGGAATCCTCCTGGACTTCAAGTCACAGTAGGTAGCCCTAAGCGCTGATACGTAAACGGAGTCAGGGAGAACAAGACGGGCAAGGCCTGATCAGCCCTAACGACTTAGTTCTTTCCGATATCTGGTCACCATAACTGGCCACCAGATTAAGCAAAAGGCTCTACCACAATGTCGGCCGGGCGTTGCAGCTATTGAACAAGCTGGAGATTAACAGAGTTAACTTGACTTCATGCAAGTTTGTACTCACACATATATAGAGTTAAAGGAGGCCTCTAACCTGCTCAGCGGTTATCCTGAATGTGCATTCTCCACCCCGACCAGCTTCCCGGGACCTGCCTGAAACATCTGCAAGTAAAGGTATGGAAAGAGATTGCCTTGTGTGAGACTGCTTTATTACCTACACCCTGCACCACCATAGACTTCCAGGGACCGGTCTCACCTGTGGGAGATCTACCATCTAGCTGCCCCATAACATCCCCTGTGAAGATCCATATAGCAGCGCTGGACCAATTGATCAGATACCACAGGTGGCGTCACGAACTACCTATTACTACAATTCCCCTGTAAATATCCCCCATGGTATGAGCGCCCAGGGCCACGGACCGAGTCCTGCTGCCAGTGACAAATCCCATAGACTTTCATGGGCTCGGTGCCGAGTACCCCACAGCCCTGGTACTAAGTGCGACTCACAAGGAGCATGGAGCAGGATGGGGGGGAGGACGGAGAGCACGGAGCAGGACGGGGGGAGGACGGAGAGCACGGAACAGAACGGGGAGGACGGAGAGCACAGAGCAGGACGGGGGGGAGGACGGAGAGCACAGAACAGAACGGGGGGAGGACGGAGAGCACGGAGCAGGACGGGGGTGGGCACAGAGGAGAATGGGGGAGTGCAGAGCTGGATGGGGAGCACGGAGCAGGACGGGGAGGATGGAAAGCACGAGCAGGACAGGATAATGGAGCAGGAGGAGGGGAGCACAGAGCTGGATGGGGAGCACAGAGCAGGACGGCAACTTATACACCCGGCTTATACGCGAGTCAATAAGTTTTCCAAGTTTTTTGTGGCAAAATTAGGGGGGTCGGCTTATACACGGGTCGGCTTATACATGAATATATAGGTAAGTGGCTCAGTGAGCAAAATATTGAAAGTTTTGGTCCATGACCAGGAAATCCCCTGTTCTCAGTTTAATTTAGAAACTGTGGTTAAAGAAGCATTACCTCATCAATATTTTTATCCTCTTAATATTGCAATTAACATATTTTATGGCACTATGTTCTTACAATTTCTCATTAATTCTTCTCTTTTCCATTAGGTCTATGACATCATGTGACTAAAAACTGACTATCTAATTCCTTCTAACCTACAATTCTACTCACTGCAAAGTCCCTGGCAGAGGGAGGAGTGAAGCAGCTTGGTCAGTAGTTGGAGAGTGGGGGTCGACAGTAGGGAGTTTGTGGCTCCCTAATGATTTCTTAAATAAAAAAGGCAGCTTCAGACTGTTGATAGGTACTCTTTAAGTGATTTTTTTTTTTATTTTTAGTAACAAGTATGCAATATGTGGAACCAATGTTCTATATTTAATTTGTGAGACATTCGTAGTATTCTTCCACCGATTTACATAGGTGAGACGTGTCTCAAGAACGTGTGCAAACAATGGCAGATAGGTTACTCGCTATCCTCTTGCCTCTAGCCTTAACAGGTGCTCGTAGGTTATCCATGAAAGAAGATGCAGTGAACAAACTTTTAAGAAGTTTACTGACTGTAACTTGACAATTGATGAGTAAGAGATGTCCAGAGAAGATGAAAGGACACAGATAAAGAATAAAGCTGGAGGGTGTGGGATAGGGGTAACAGGAAAATCCTCTATCCAGCTCTGATGCACATTTCTGCCAAGATGGCACTGACCAGAAAGAATGGGATTTGAGGAAACAAGATAGGTGGAGTTACAGAATGAGAGAGAGAGGCATGGTGGGAAATTGCAGCTGCAATATTTGAAAACATACTATAAGACTGGCCAGTAGATGGCAACAAAGGACAGCAAATACTATATTAGCACCAGCGTAACAATAAAATCTAGATATTATGCATATGTTCTTGTAATGGCAATGGTAACTTTCGCAGAGGATCGACTGGACAGCACACACAGGATTCACAGCTATACTTAAGAAGTGATTCCAGAACTCTTACTAAATACATGACCTGAACCTCCCTCACTTAAAGAAAAATTTATCAGGTCATACTAGAATCTGCTTCCATAGAGCGATGTCAGCACTGTAACAATATAATAATTTACTGCTATTCCTTTGCTGGTTCAGTGTTTAATTATAACAAGTGATTATGAGCTTTCTGTTGTATGTCTACATAGTGAACATATTACTCTATCAACACCTGCAAGAAACTAAGTCACTGCCAAAATATATTGAAGGGTTGCATCTTGAAAAATGTAAAGCAAGTACAAGCTCCGGCACCTTCACACCATGACTCACCGACAGCAAGTTACAGATGAAATTACATTTTACCAGTGTTAAAACTTGATACAATTTTGTTAAATTTTCAAGAACCCCCAAACCAGGCTTTGATAAATGTCTGGCACCTGGTCAATTGACCCACCACAACCCTCTCAGGCCGGCGTCACACTAGCGAGTTTGATGCGAGTTAGTCGCACGACTTTCTCGCATCAACACCCGGCACGGCCGTCCGCTCTCGGACCAGAGTGCGCGGCGGCATAGAGATACATGCAGCCGCGCACTCTAGGTGCCGATGATGCGGTGTGACGCCCCTAGCCCCTCATAGGTCTTCCTGGCAATCTGTCGCTGTGGCAGAACCTCATTCCTCTGTCTGGCTTAATTGTAGAAGATGAAACATTATCAAGTAAAAATGATTCAATCTTTATTATTGTCCATCAGTATTGGAGTTTTTTGTCTATGTTCCAGCCCAAACTAGAATGCAGAAATTGTAGCCAGCGATTTTGGGAACAAATATGCAAGAAAAATCACACTTCCTCAAAGGCTTATGCAAGATGTATTATGTATGGCCCCAGGTTAAGAACTTGTGCCAAAATTCCTGCTAGTCGACTGCTGTTTGCTCTGCTTACAACAAGATACAAACTCTGGCTTCAAAGTCAGCTTTTGCATAAGACTTCTTGTGAGCTTGTTGTACTGAACATGTTGTGATAGCACTTCCACTACATGTAGATACACAGCACGCGGCTGTAAGAAGCCCGTGAGAGCGTCACATATTTTGGTAACCAGCCTAATTGCAATTTCATGGCACCTGGGCAATATGGATGCTGATTTGGTAATCCACCTTCTTTGAGATCCGTTAAATAGCTTGTGTTATAAATTTTTGCAATGGATTAACAAGGTGGATGGATGCTGTGGGGCTGAGGTCGCTGTCAGGGTTATACTTCATGAGCGTGTATACCCAACAGTAGCTGCCAATCCAGTGTGCACTTAGCCTAAACTGCCTTTACTTTTTACCTAATTTACCTTTTCACTTGCTTAATAATGCATTACTTATTATGCCCCCTAAAACACATGCATCATTGACTTAAAATGATTAATGGTCAATGCAAAACTCATTTTTACAGTCAATTGGAGAATACAAGCCAAGACTTAAGAGTTATGTTTTTTCTAAAGCGAGACCATTTTGCACTGCATAATCCCAGGAAACAAGGCTCATAGTTTGTGCCTGATGTTGCAAAGAATTTGCTGCAATAGATTATTCTGTGTTGCTGCAAATCCCCAAAAGCGCAAACAATTGGTACAGTACACGGGCAAAAATAAACCCACCTTGTTAAAAGTGTTTTTCACTTGTATATTTTTTTTAAATACCATGTAACAGAATTGAGAAAATGAATTATTCATACTTTCAGGGGCCAGCTTTTCCGCTAGGGTTGCCCAAATTCCCCTTTCATTTCTGTACTTCCCCTTCAGGTGGGCAAATGACCACGTAGTCCAATCACAGGCCACAGTGGGGACCAACTAGTGATTGGTCATACAATTGCTTCTCACATGATTAGAATATCATCAAAAAGTTAATTTATTTCAGGTCTTCAATAAAAAAAGTGAAACTCATATATTATATAGAGTCATTACACACAGAGTGATCTATTTCAAGTGTTTATTTCTGTTAATGTTGATGATTAAAGGCTTACAGCCAATGAAAACCCAAAAGTCATTATCTCAGTAAATTAGAATACTTTATAACACCAGCTTGAAAAATGATTTCAAGGTACAGAGGAGCAATGTGTGGGGATAGTAATCTCGCTCCTTCAGGGGGACCCCCAAGCATGGAAGTTTTCTCTCCAGTCTGACTTTCAGTTGCTTCAGATGGTGGAGGGATTTTTTCGGGCACTGAGCCTTATATATGATGACACCAATCGCATCTCCTTAGCTGAGTCCACACTGAGCCAACTTCAGCAAGGAGGCCGACCAGCAGAGGAATATTGCTCTGAGTTCCGGAGGTGGGCCACGGATACCAAGTGGAATGACCCCGCACTCCGAAGTCAGTTCTGTGAGGGGCTTACAGTAAGGGTGAAGGATGCCTTAGCTCTGTATGAGACTCCTGACTCCCTTGAGGAAGCCATGCCTCTGGCGATCTGGGCTGATTGCCGTCTTTGTCAGGGACATGGGGAGTCATCTTTGGGTGCGGGAGGTCCGGGGTCAAGAGAGGTCAGCACTGCGCCTACTGAGGAACCCATGCAGTTGGGAGCGGCATCACATTCTGGTAAATTGTCTGTTGTCCAGTGTAAGTTTGAGTGTGTTTCTTTTGTGGTAAAAAGAGCCATTTCGTGGGTACGTGTCCTTTCCCACCACATAGTAAACAACCACCGGAAAACTAGATGACTCAGGTTGCGGGGATGTTAGCAACCCGGGTGTACTTATCACCTAAGTGGGTAGGACACAGTTTTTTTCTACCAGTCATAATCCACGTGGGTGGAATTAAGGTGGATGTGTCTGCATTTGTGGACAGTGGGGCGGGGTTTTATTTGAGACAGGGGCTCTTTACTCAAGTCGTCCGAGACTTGCGGCTTCAGCTGGGGGCCATGCACACTGAGGTGTTAGACTGTTATGTGCTAGAGGGTCTGCCTTCACCTGTGGTACTGGGACTTCCTTGGCTCGCTCTTCACAATCCTGTAATAGATTGGCAGACTGAGGAAGTAATTAAATGGAGTGTGTATTGTCAAGGATACTTCTTGGGTACCCGGTTGGCTAGGATGGATACCCAGTCTGCGGCTAGTTACCTGTCAGATTTTGGGGATGTGTTCTCGTAGCTTAGGAGCCAAGAACTTCCTCCCCATTGTTCTTATGATTGCGCCATTAATATCATTCCAGGTGCCAAGAGCAGACCCTATTATAAAGCTGCTGCTATGCAGGTAGAATGCAAGCTCACTAGATGGCAACAGAGTGGAGGGAGGACTGCACACAGCAAGAGCAGACCTGCAGTGCAGCAGCGAGGCTGCCACCAGGTGGCAGCAGAATAGTCAAACAAGCCGGGTCAAATCCTAGACTATAGCGCAGTACCAAAGGAATAAACAAAACACAGTCAGATGCAAGCCAAATGGGTCAGTACCGGTCAGGAGCAGATATGCCAAAGACAAGAGACAAACAGTAGGTCAGGGTCCAAGCCAAGTCAAATACCAAAGAGTCCTAAACATGTAAGGGAAACACTGAGTCAGAACGGGAGTGGGGAACAAAACAGACACGGGCAAAATCAGAAAGAGCAGGAGGACAAATCAGGGTACCACCAGAGTCACATACTCACGCCGTAGGCAGAAAATATAACTGACATGGCCTGCAGGACACAGCAGGAAGAAATAGCAAACCTGAAACCAAAATGAGGCCAGGCAAAGTTAACCCTTGACATAATCAGCCCGGGAAAAGGGCAGACAGGACTCAAAACCTGGACTGGATCATGACATCTATAATATCTCTGATCCAGAGAGACAGGCCATGAAAGGCTACATTGTGGAAAGCCTGGCTAAGGGCTAAGCCTGGCTAAAAAGATGGGGATTTACACCCTTGCCTGGATTTCCGGGAATTCAATACAATCATTGTCCGTGATCCATATCCACTCACTCTCATTCCAGACTTCTTTAATCATATTGTAGGGGCAAAATGTTTCTCTAAGATGGACCTCAGGGGGGTGTATAATTTCATCCGCATTAAAAGAGGGGGATGAGTGAAACTGCGTTCAATATGCCTGAACAACACTGAGAATCTGGTGATGCCTTTTGGGTTGACAAACACGCCCACTGTCTTTCAACACTTTATAAATGACATCTTTAGTCACCTGGTAGGCAGATTCGTTATGGTCTATCTGGATGACATACTAATTTATTCACCTGATCTTGAGTCACATCTGGCACATGTCAGCCAGGTCTTGCATATACTCCGTGACAATAAATTATATGTTAAACCAGAGAAGTGTATGTTCTCGGTTGCGAAGATCCCTTTCCTAGGATATGTGTTGTCTTCCACCGGTGTTCACATGGAACTGGTGAATTTCCGGGCGGTATTAGATTGGGATCGTCCAGAGGACTTGAAGGCGTTACAAAGATTTTTAGGTATCGCCAACTACTACCGTAAGTTCATAAAGAACCTTTTAGTAGTAGCCAAACCTCATACGAATATGATCAGGAAGGGGACGGACTTCTCCAAGTGGTTGAGTCCTGCCAAGTAGGCATTTGATACGTTGAAGAGGTGTTTTTCTTCTGTGCCGATCGTTATACAGCCTGACGTCTCTCAGCCTTTTATCGTTGAGGTTGATGCATCTGAAGTGGAAGTGGCGGCTGTATAGTCGCAGGGTGCGTTTCCTGTTAAATGACAACCATGTGCTTATTTTTCTAAAAAACTGTCACCGTCTAAGAAAAACTATGACATTGGTAACAGGGAACTCTTAGCAATCAAATGCGCTTTTGAGGCGTAGCATAATTTTTTGGAGGGAGCGGTTCACCCAGTGATGGTAATCACAGATCATAATAATCTGTTATACTTAGAATCGGTGAAATGCCTTACACCTCGACAGGCAAGAAATGCATTGTTCTTTACCAGGTTCAACTTTTTTGTCACATATAGGCGGTGAACAAAACCATTAATGCAGATGCCTTATCTTGTTGCTTTCTTGGGTGAGGAAATAAGTGATATTAGTACCTATTCTTCAAAAAGGGGTGGTTATGTGGCGTCTATATGCTCCGATCTGGAAAGAGAGGTTGTTAATGCTCAGGGGGATGCCTGCTGCTGTCCACTTAGTAAACTGTTTGTTCCTGTTAATCGTTAGCGAACATCACCATTCAGTGTTGGCCGGACATCCTGGTAATAAAGCCACTGCTTATATGCTTACTCGCCATTTTTGGTGGCCAGGTGCTCAACAGGATGTCCGGGAGTATGTAGCGGCCTGCAGTGTCTGAGCGCATTCTAAGACCTCTCATACTCGTCCGTCAGGGGCAATCAAACCATTGGAGATAGCCAGCAGACCTTGGACTCGCTTGCCCGTCGATTTTATCACGGATCTACCTGTGTCGGCAGGGAATACTATAATTTTGGTGGTGGTAGATTCAGTAAAATGTGTGCCAAAATATTGGCACAAATTTTCATCAAGGAAATAGTTAGATTACATGGGATCTCGATCGACATTGTTTCTGATTCAGGGTGCAGTTTGTCTCCAAGTTTTGGAGGGCATATTGCACCTGTCTGGGGATCCATTTGTCATTTTCTTCCGCTCTTCACCCACAGTCTAATAGGCAGACTGAACGGGTTAACCAGAATGTAGAGACGTAACTCAGGTGTTTTGTATCTGAAAATCAGGAGGACTGGGTTACCTATTTACTGTTAGCCGAATTCGCTGTAAATAATCGGTGTCAGGAATCGACCGGTAGGTCCTCGTTTTTCGGGGCATATGGGTCCCATCATCAGTTTATTTCTTTTAATGGTAATTGCCCTTCTGTATTACTGGAGGAAGAACGGTTTTCACCTTCTATTTCTATCATATGGCAGGGGGTTACGAATAATTTGAGAAAGATGATCAAAGACGTTTGATGGGTCTGGACCTGTGTGTTGGTGACTTGGGGTGACTGCCCTCTAGGAACATTAAGCTGAAGGTTCTGTCTTGGAAACTGGGTCCCAGGTTTATTGGTCCTTATAAGATCATAGCCATCGTCAATCCTGTAGCATTTCGCCTTGCTTTACCGCCTACCTTTAGGATTCATAATGTATTTCATTGTTCTCTCCTCAAAAAAAACATTGCATCTTCTGTACCATCACCTCTACCACCATCTCCTGTCACTGTCGATGGTAATTTAGAGTTTCAGATTGCAAAGATTTTGGATTCTTGTCTTGTTTGTTAGTCTCTTCAGTATCTGGTACATTGGAGAGGGTATGGTCCTGAGGAGAGGATGTGGGTACCAGCATCTGATGTTAATGCGGCCAGACTGGTCCGGGCTTTTCACATGACACACCCCGTTAAACCTGGTCCTGAGGTTCCGGAGGACTCTCGTAGTAGAGGGGGTACTGTCACGGGGTTACTGCCACAGTGTGGAGCCAGAAGATCGCAGCATCTGATTGCGCCTACTCCAGCGCTGAGAAGAAGCACTTCTCCTTCATTTTAAATGTGTTTATTCCTTCTGACAGAAAAGGGATAAATCGGCTATGTTGGAAATCTCTGTGCTCACAGCTGAGCTCGGTTAGCCACTCCTTTTCCCTTTATAATCTGGGCTCTGTTACTAATCCTTGTCAGAGCTAGAATTAGTGCTACATGATTAACGGAGGGAGAGGAGTACATATGAGAGGGAGAGTTGGAAGAGTTGTTAGTGACTGTTGCTTGGTTTGTATATGTGGTAATTCCTTATCCTTCTCTATTTTGGTTTATTCCCCTACCTACCTTCACACCTCGGTGCATTCCTCTATTATATGTGAGTGAATATTTTGTATTCCTGGAGTTTTCTGTTAACCTTTGTCCGTGTTGCCTTGTTGTCAGGTTAGTCTACTACATTGCACAGTAGCGCCCTTCTTCCCTCGATGGGGGAAAAGAACAGACGAGGGCTAACTCAGGAGATAAGACAAGGGTGGAGGCCCCGGCATCTTCACCATCTGAAGTATTCCGGGGAACAGGATGAGCTAGGGCGCCCCCTAGTATTAGGGACAATGAAGGAGCCCCTGGTCCCGGGTCACACAACGCGTTTCTTCTGTTATCACTAAATGAGCCAGGCTCATGTAGCTATACAGGCAGATAGACTGCTATACTGGGGTCCAATAAGGAGACTGTGGTTGAGTCTGTGCTTTTATTGAACGTGATAGCATATTGGCGCAGTGAAACTGTAAACAATCATAAGGCAAGCAATCAGTGTATGATACAGCAGAAATGCATATTACACATGTTATACATTGTGCATGAAGGTTTACAAAACTAGTAACTGACCCAGGGTACGACCGACTAAGCTAGGCTAACATTAGAGCAGAAATAGAAAGCATAAATACATACCGGTAATGTAATCGTAAGGGGACTGTAATGGAGGTGTTGAATACAGGATGAAGGAAATGGACTCGAGGCTGAACTACCATAATGCATTGCAAAGGGGAGGGAAATCAGACATAAATAGAAAATAGGACCATAAACCATAAACATGACTCTGACCACTAGAGGGAGCCAAAACAATACAGACAAATAAAGATTATTAAACTTCTGAATATACGTTTTCTATATTCATACTAATGAATAACCTGCGGCATTATGCAAACAAATAATCAGAGATAACAAATTAGATGTCAGAGACAGAACAGCGTTCCTAGAAACACTCAATGCCAGTAACTCCCCTGTCTAAGCCATTACCCAAATAACAAGCACAATGCTTTTTTCCTAAAAAAAAATGAGATCATCCCAACACGTAAAACAAATGTTCAGAAAATGACATAAAAAATAAAGAGGAGAAAGTTACATTGGTTTACTGACTGAGAAATGTGTCAGTTCATTCACCCTTTCCGCCCCATCCAGGGATGACATGGCTGTGCAGGCTATGAGAATAAAAGGGATTCTGTATCATTGGTAAATAGAAGTGGTGCTTTATTAGTGAGAAATGCTTCAGCTTCCTCATCTCCCTGCTCCATTGTCAGGCTTAGGCCACGTTCACACGTTCAGTATTTGGTCAGTATTTTACCTCAGTATTTGTAAGGTAAAACCAGGAGAAGAACAATCAGAGGAAAAGTATAATAGAAACACGTCACCACTTCTGTATTTATCACCCACTTCTGGCTTTGGATTATAGATACTGATGTAAAATGCTGACCAAATACTGAGCGTGTGAATGTGGCCTTAGGCTATGTTCATACTACCGTATTTTCTCTCAGCCAATTATGCTAATCACACACTGATCAGAGTGTGATCATAGTGTGATCCAATTTTGGCAGATAAGAAAAAGATGGAAAAAATATTTCATCATCTACTCCATTCTGTTAGTCTGTGAAAATCAAACTGCACTCAGATGTCATCCGAGTGCAGCCTGATGTTTTTCATATACTCATTCACTTGCATGGCCAATTGTGATCAGAATATCAGATGCAAATCGAGAATGCAGCATTTTTTTTCCTCGGGCAGACTCTGTCCAAGGAGAGAATTGGACATGTGTAAGGCCCCACAGACTAACATTGGTCCAAGTGTGATGCAATGTTTTTTTGGAGCAGCCTCAGACCGAAAATACAGTCATCAGCATGAACCCTAACTGTGTCCTCCCTTTAGCGATTGATATGCTGCAGTAGTGTTATCTATCGATCACATAGTGGGTGGCAAAAGAGATAGTGGAACTCCGAGCAGAGACAATGGAAGTGTCCTGTCCCACCCAGAGCACTTCCAGCCTCATTTGTCTAAAGTCAGTTCCAGGATTGATGGATCAGCTGGAAGGAGGTGGTGGAGTTTGATATTTAAGACCACCTGATGGCCAGTGATGGGGCATGGCTAACCTGAAGATTCCCGGCCCACTTGCCCCAAAAGTTCTTCCTTTTGTATGTTATAATTGTCGCGTGTCCTATTAGAGGGAGGTTACTCCCGGCCTCGCGGGGTCGGGTGTATTTAGATATTTCTGCTGCGGCTCGAGCCGATTATTTATTTATTATTGCTTAATATGGCTTATTTACTAATTGTGATTAAAACCCTTAGTAAAACATTGCAGCCTGTTTTCTCAACACTTGGTTCACGTGTATTATTTTAATTATTTGAGTAATTGGTTAGAGTTAGCGTAAAGCCTTTATAATCCCATGCCCGCTTGACACAGCGGTGCAGTATCGCATATCAACACTAGATGTCACTGTAAAAGCAAAAAAAGAAGCCACAAAGTGTGGGAAAAAAGACAGCAACACATTAGAACAATGTAACATCCTGTGTGAAACAGTGGGAGCCACGCTCACAGAGGAATCTGGATATTACATGAGTAATTGGTTGGCTATTTGGATTTTTGCTCCGCATGCACACTTTGAGCTGAAAGAAAACCTTAAAATATTTAGCTATTTGTAAGGGCGCAAGGCTAAAGCCGCCATAATCCATACAGCACACGTTATAGGTTATAGCAGAATTAGGCCGGCGTCACACACAACTACAAAAAAACGGACCGTTTTAGTCGGTCGATTGTGGGATCAAAATGCAAACATCACACATCCTTCTGGCATCCGATTTTCCTTCAAAAATGCGATTTAGTCGCTTGTGTGTGTACCTTGTAACATCCGATTTTCATCCGACTTGCGAGAATTTCTCTCAGGCTTGCAAAACTGACATATAATGGATCCAAAAGAATAGTATTTAAATCACAAAATAAAGAATAGATGTATACACATAGAACACATATATATATATATACATGTCATTGTGACATGTATATATACATATATTTATAGTTCCTAGACTTCTACATACTGTAATAGCTGCTAATTCAATTGCCGGCTTTTGTGAAATCACAGAAGTCGACATGTAATGATACATTGTTTAGACACAGTTAACCATGTCATTTCATGTATTTTGATATATGTTTTGAACTTACAATTAAATAAGTATATGTGTGCAAAATTTCACACCTGTAGGGGTTAATTAAAGGTGTAAATTCGTAGCATAAAATTCCTTTTTTTTTTACAACGAATTTACACCTTTAATTAACCCCTACAGGTGTGAAATTTTGCACACATATACTTATGTAATTGTAAGTTCAAAACATATATCAAAATACATGAAATTACATGGTTAACTGTGTCTAAACAATGTATCATTTCATGTCGGCTTCTGTGATTTCACAAAAGCCGGCAATTGAATTAGCAGCTAGTACAGTATGTAGAAGTCTAGGAACTATAAATATATATATATATATACATGTCACAATGACATGTAATATTATATATATATATATATATATGTATTCTATGTGTGTATATGTATTGATTCTATTCTTTATTAAAGCTGTCAGTGTGATTTTACAGTATAGCCGGGGATGAATTGCCGGCTTTTCTAAAGGACACCGATGCGATTTAATCGCAAGTCACACATGCGGTCCGTTTGTAATCCGATTTTTCATCGCTCCCATAGACTTGCATTGGCGATAGTCGACCCACAATCGGTGACAATCGCAGCATGCTGCGATTGTACACGGACGTTTAAAACGGACCACAAAAAATCTGATACTGGGAGCTGCTCCATAGATTAACATAGGGCAGACTGCAATGCGATTTTTCATCACATTGCAGTCGTCCGATTCTGTCGCCAGTGTGACGCCGGCCTAAGATGCTATGAGGGTCAGGAAATATCTTGTTGGAAATTAAAAGCAGTGGAAGTCTGGAGCGCAAATGGCCCAGCTGAGGAGATGACTGTACACATTGACATGACCTAAGCATGAAACAGTACTTTCACATTTTCACTTTTGGCTAAAGAACCATTTAAAAGGTTATGTACATCCCTTAATTCTTCCCACTAAATAAAGAAGAATGTTTAATAAGAAAATAATAAGTTAAGTTTGTGAACTGCTGTGCTGCACCACCGATACGTCATCCTTCACATCCATTTGATTAATCATGTATCCTTTAGAACGTTTTTGGCTACTATACTAGGCAGGGGTACTGTTAGGCAAATTCTAGCAGCGTAGTGACGACACCTGGTCTGCTGAGTTGTGCAGTACAGTGGTCCTAGGCAGTATTGACTGGGTGTATGTGACTCTATGTGGGATCTTTCTCTTGTTTTTAGAAAAGCTTTTATCCAAGGTCATTAGTAAAAAAAGTTCCTTTGGCAAGCTTGGTGTGTGGTAGTTTTCCTTGTTCTCAATTTCGCTGTGTCCAGGGGAGCCCACCCTGGTACACAGTCTACCTTCATGTATAGAGTAAATGCTGTGTCTTGTCTGCACCAAACTACGCAATAACAATCTTCCCCGGTTATTGCATTGTTGCTGCATTTTTTTATACCTTTTTTCCCTTTATTTGATGCGGTTTTGGTGCAGATGTGAAGCAGCGTTTAAGTGTTTATTTTTATATAGTACAGAAAAGCTTTGATTCTGCACTTAATAATGTAAGTGCAGTTTTATACATGCCGTTTTTTTTAGGCTCCACATAGAAGCTTTGAGTTAACACCTTATCCCCCAGAGGTATTTTCGTTTTTGTGTTTTCGTTTTTCGCTCCCCTTCTTCCCAGAGCCATAACTTTTTATTTTTCCGTCAATATGGCCATGTGAGGGCTTGCTTTTTTGCGGCGCAAGTTGTAATTTTGAACAACACAATTGTTTTTACCATGTTTTGTACTAGAAAATGGGAAAAAAATTCCAAGTGCGGTGAAATTGCAAAAAAAGTGTAATCCCACGCTTGTTTTTTGTTTTGCTTTTTTACTAGGTTCACTAAATGCTAAAACTGACCTGACATTATGATTCTCCAGGTCATTACGAATTCATAGACACCAAACATGTCTAGGTTCTTTTTCATCTAAGTGGTAAAAAAAAAATCCAAACTTTAAAAATAAATAAAAATTGCGCTATTTTCTGATACCTGTAGCGTCTCCATTTTTTGGATTTCTGGTTGAGTGAGGAATTATTTGTTGCCATACCATTTTGGTGCAGATACGATATTTTGATCGGCCGTTATTGCATTTTAAGGCTACTTTCACACATCAGGTTTTTTCCGTCCGACAGAATCCGGCTATTTTTAGAAAAACCCAATCCGGTGAAATCTACCGCCGGAACCGTTTTTTCTCATTGACTTGTATTTGCTCCCGTTTCTTCCGTTTTTTTGCCGGCGTCTGGAAAAATCAGCTACAGTAACATTTTTTGTCTGCGGCGAAAAACCGGACCGCGCTGGATGCGGCGCTTCCAGCTTTTTACTACAATGGAAGTCTATGGGCGCCGTAATGTGCTGTATCCGGAATAAGACTGATCTGGTGGCTGGATGCGGTTTTTAAGTCTGAACATGCTCAGAACCAATTGACCAGCCCCCAGGAAACATATATAAACAATGCCAGTGAGGCCCTCAGCCATTTACCAGCCAGCAAGACCGAGCATCCACAGAGCAGCCACAGAAACCTGCCAGACAGCTATAACCAGCCAGCGGCAGATATGTCTTTTTCTGGGAGCCCTACCCCACGTTGGCAGCGCTGTGAGGTAAATATTTTTTTTTTTTGTAATGATGTTCCTTTTTTTTTGCCATGTTTACTATATACTGTATCTCTGTATCTCTATCTCTATCTCCTTATTTAAAAAGGTACCCCCATTGGTGAAATGCTTGTCTCTATCATCTCCAGCTTTATCATCTCCAGCTTTATCATCTCCAGCTTTATCGTCTCCAGCTCTATCATCTCCAGCTCTATCGTCTCTATCATCTCTAGCTCTATCATCTCTAGCTCTATCATCTCTAGCTCTATCATCTCTAGCTCTATCATCTCTATCATCTCTAGCTCTATCATCTTTAGCTCTATCATCTCTAGCTCTCTATCATCTCTAGCTCTATCATCTCCAGCTCTATCATCTCTAGCTCTATCATCTCTAGCTCTATCATCTCTAGCTCTATCATCTCTAGCTCTATCATCTCTATCATCTCCAGCTCTATCATCTCTAGCTCTATATCATCTCTAGCTCTCTATCATCTCTAGCTCTATCATCTCCAGCTCTATCATCTCTATCATCTCTAGCTCTATCATCTCTAGCTCTATCATCTCTAGCTCTATCATCTCTAGCTCTATCATCTCTATCATCTCCAGCTCTATCATCTCCAGCTCTATCATCTCCAGCTCTATCATCTCCAGCTCTAGCATCTCCAGCGCTATCATCTCCAGCTCTATCATCTCTAGCTCTCTATCATCTCTAGCTCTCTATCATCTCCAGCTCTCTATCATCTCCAGCTCTCTATCATATCTAGCTCTCTATCATCTCTAGCTCTCTATTATCTCTATCATCTCTATCATTTTTGTTTACCAGGAAGCTGCAGCAGCAGAAGTGGTGCTTCCAGAAGAAGACCGAAGGGTTGGAGAGATACCCGGAGTAGGCTCGCAATTGGTAAGTTTCTTGCATGCATCGCAGAACAACATCATCACACTGCACTCAACACATAAAAAGTGACCAATACAGACATCACACTGCAGACAACACATATGCCTACATCCAAGCACATAATTATTTTTTTTTTATTATAGTCTTTTCATTCTTGTGCTCGGCCCAGAGGTCCTCGAAGCGCCTCCCAGGGTCGTCGGTGTCAGCGGCAGGGTGGTTGCCATCAGGTAAGTACCTTTTTTTTTTTCTACTTTATGTTGTTGTTTTGAGTCTAATGTTTTTTTTTATCTCTTTTTAACAGGCTTCACAGCGTGCTCCTGACTCGTACGAGGGCGGGAGCCGCTGTAGAACATGGGGGACCGCCGCCATACCGATATCATTGTGACCCGTCGGCTCTGGGAGCAAATATGCCAACAACTTGTGGACAACTGGGAGGACCTCGATGTTCGGGCCCAGATTCAAGTGCGTAAGTATACACTGTTCAGTTTTGTTGCGGGATGTAAAGTGTTGTATACTAACCAATTTGTACTTTCACTTTTCAGGCAAGAGAATTGTCAAGCGGTGGCGGTCAATCAGGGATCGCTTCAAGAAGGAGTTCAACAAAGAGATGCGGGCCCCGAGTGGATCTGGAGGACGCAGGAGCAAGTATAAATATGCAAACGCCCTGTCGTTCCTCCGGTCAACGATGGTGAGCAGAAGGTAAATATTACCCACCCCATTTAATAAAACATGTTTACATGTCTAACAATTTTTTGGGGTTTCAGCCAGGGCCTTGCAATATCAATATATTAATTATATTTTTTTCTCTTTATTCCACAGCACCATCAGCAGCACTCGGGAGCCTGCACAGTTGAACCCTTCTGGGGCGATCCCTCAGGAGTCTGCCACCGAGGGACACTTCGACAGTCCCGGCCCATCTGCACCTTCCCAGCCATCCCTCGGTCCCATCCACCAGCGCTGGAGCATTGTGGCCAACTGCGTTGCATGAATCTGCTGATGAGGAGATAGCTTTTCCTTTACCCAACCCCTCTGCTGCTGCCACCTCTAGTACACCTGTGGGTTTTGGGCGGCAGCGCCAGAGGGGTCAGGAAAAGAGCTATATGCCCGAGTTCTTGCATCTGAATGCATCCTTCCAGAACTGTCTGAAACTGTTGTCTGAGCAAATGACCGCAGGATTTAATTTGCTCAACAACAGTATTTTTGAGTTGCATACACTTCTGGTTCGGATACATTCAGATGCAAGTAAATCTCCAAACCACACATTTTTCCAGTCAGTACTCGAGCGCATGGATAAGCTATCTCCTGACCAGCAGATGCATGTAATGCAATTGTTCCACTCTGCTCTAGCGCAGGTTACCTCCCAAGCTCCTCCACCCACCCGGTAGTTCCTCCCACACTAGCCCCCCCTCCAGCCACTGTCCCTCCTCCCCTCGAATGCAATACCAGCAACCTGCCCCGTACCAGCAACCTGCCCCGTACCAGCATCCTGCCTCGTACCAACATACCACCCCGTACCAGTTCCCAACCACATCATCTTCGCCTCCACTCCCTGCCCAACCCTCCTCTCCACCCACCACCTCTTCTGCTTCCAATCCATCGACTTCACCCCTCAAACCTTCCAAATTCCCAATACTACTCCCGGTTTCATGTCCACCCGTTCTCTTTATTTCTCCACCCTTCACCTGGTTTACCTACTGATCCTTCCCCACCACCATCACATTCCTCTCTCCACAATCCCAATGTCGAAGTGTCCCCAACTGACAGCCCCTCCAGCATTATCTCCACCCCACACTATGTTAATTTATATATATATTTTTTAAATAATTTGTTAATAAAAAAACATTTTATTGGTTCAAAATTTTGTCTTTCATTTATTTATAAAGTTTATAAGGATAAATACGTTGGTTAAAACAAGGTAAAATACTGTGGGTAATGAAGGTAAAATAGTTTGGGTAGTACACAACCAGGTACACAACTTGGGTAAAGAAGGTAAAATACTTTGGGTAATACACAACCAGGTACACAACTTTGGGTAAAGAAGGTAAAATACTTTGGGTAATACACAACCATGTACCCAACTTTGGGTAAAAAAGGTAAAATACTTTGGGTACAGAAGGTCAATGACTTTTGGTTACAAGGTCCCAGAGAAATTTTTCAAACTCTCTCATCCTGCCAGTCAACTCTTCCTTCAGGTGAAATAAAGTATTCAGCAAATTTGTCCTCATTCTGGAAACTTACGCAGAACTTCTATACGTAATGTTGTGATAATCATGCAAGGTGGTTTCTTCAGAGTGGTCATCAATGGAAATTTGTTCCTTGCATATACAAATTGTGCAGGACCACGCAAGCTTTCTCCACCTCGTCCACAGTTTCAATCTTCAGGTTGATAGTGGTCAAAGAACATGCCATTTGTGTCACGCTGTATAGCAGATATATATATGTGATGACAATAATCTATATCAAAAGGGCAACATACTATATAACATGCGCATAGCTATATGATAACATAGATTTACCTGACAGAAAGTCAGTGGGTCAGAACGAATCCGTTATACGCTGTCTCGGCTAGAGGGTGACCGGGTCTAAGCTGACCCTAACTGGGTCCTAACTAATCCTCAACCTGGAGGTACTGTTAAAGGTACAGAGGTCCAGGCACCAGCGTAAACCTGTCTCCTATCAATCCTGCCAACTGTATTCTAGTCCTAAGAAGGACCTGAATACCACCAAAGGAATGACCAGGAAACGGTTAATGAACAGAAAGACATACAAGAAAGATAAGAATAAAGTAAATAAAGTCTTACATACAACACTCACACACAGTAGGAACACCTTAGGTCTCAGAGATAAACTATAAGCTGTAAGAGTAAAAACAACTAAGGAGCTCTTAGCTTAAGTATTCCCAGAACGATCAGTCTGCTAAACTATATGAATGCTTCACCGGCATCAACACCCAGACTGGCAGAATATAAAGGAAACTAATTAGAACATAATCCAAAGCAGCGGCGAGGCTGGACTAGTCTTAGCAAAGAGCTAGGTAAAATTAACTCTCTCATTACCAACACAAAGAAACAGCAGCTCAGCTGTGAGAAGTCAGAATGTGCAATCGCGACGATCTTCGTGGCGATGCACCCATGACAATTTGGCTGTCAGAATCCCAAAAGTGCACTCCACCATTCTTCGTGCTCGTGTGAGGCAGTAATAAAAATTCTTTTAGTTGGCGTCAATCCACTACTGGAGTATGGTTTCAGCAGGTGTTCTGATAGCTGGAAGGCTTCATCCCCTACACAAACAAAAGGCATTGGTGGCCCTGATGTTTCAGGCAGCGGTCTAGGGGGTGGGAATTGGAAGGTGTTTCCATAGAGATGACGGACCATTGCTGACAATTTGAAAACTTGGGAATCATTGGAGCGGCCATAGGCACCAATATCAATCGCTATAAACTTGTATTCAGCATCAGCGATGGCCATGAGCACAATGGAGAAATATTTTTTAGAGTTAAAATATTCCGATCCAGATCCAGATGCACCCAAGCAATTGGGAAACTGACAGATTTGTTGGAATTTATCTGCAATTTCCAGCCAACTCTCCGTTGTGGGATGTGGTATAAACTCGCCATGTAAAGAGTCCCACAATGCACGGCATGTGTGCTTCACAG
Organism: Oophaga sylvatica; assembly: GCA_033576555.1. Lineage (NCBI taxonomy): Eukaryota > Metazoa > Chordata > Amphibia > Anura > Dendrobatidae > Oophaga > Oophaga sylvatica. The sequence goes on along the minus strand of JARQOD010000008.1, from coordinate 95,819,874 downwards.
TTCCAGAGATGGTGGAAATCCCAAGTCTGTACAGGAAATGGAGTGATGAAAGGGATTCTCCAGTTGCCAGGAATCTGTGAAAAAAAAGGTGACAAATGAGTTCAAGATAACAGCAATAACATTACAGTTATAAGTCGCCTTTATTAATTGTAGATACTATAAAAAGAATTATTACAAACTACCTGCAACAACATTACAGTTACAAGTGTGCTTTAAAAGGAGGAGATCCAATAAATATGGCTTACCGAAGAGTCACCATCAGACGCTCCACTGGTGAAATGGAGAAGCGGCAATATGTGTCACTTATTCTGATGAGGTGTCCAATTCGTTCCACCAATAAATCAAAGTTCTCCATTTGCATCCGAACATATGAGAAGAATTTCTCAGGGTTTCCTCGTAGCTCCATGTATAGTGTAGAATACACCTCACACGTCATTCTCTGGGCTGTGATGGGGTGGATCCACAAACGTTGTCGGCGCAGACGCATGATGCGCTGCTGTTTCTCTCGCTCCTTCTCCAGAACAATCGCTTTCAAACGATTCGCCTCAACAGTAAAATCCACATTAATCTTCAGAATGTTTGCTATCACGCCTTCCATCTTCGCCAGCCACTTGCTCTTCTCTACAACCTGTGAAAGATGGGCTGTAGGAACACTGTATATATAGGCTTTCAGTAGCCAATCATGTTTGGGAGCCTCCCATGGGCGTTTTTAAAAACCAGATCCGTCGTAAAACGGATAAAAAAAACGGACAAAACGGATGTAAAACTGATGAAACGGATCAGGTTTTATGCCGGATCCGTTTAATCTGTTTTACACAATTTACGCCGGATCCTGCCTGCAGGAAAAAACCTGATGTGTGAAAGTAGCCTAATGCAATGTCGCTGCGACCAAAAAACGTAATTCTGGTGGTTTAAATTTTTTTCTCGCTACGCCGTTTAGCGACCAGGTTAATCCTATTTTTTTATTGATAGATCGGGCGATTCTGAAGGCGTCAATACCAAATATGTGTATGTTTGATTTTTTTTATTGTTTTATTTTGAATGTGGCGAAAGAGGAGTGATTTGAACTTTTATATATTTTTTTGTATTTTTGAAAACTTTTTTTTTTTACTTTTGGCATGCTTCAATAGTCTCCATGAGAGACTAGAAGCTGCCATAACTCAATTGGCTCTGCTACATACAGGCGATGATCAGTTTGCCTATTTGTAGCTGAATTACTCACTTGCTATGAGCACTGACCACTGGGTGGCGCTCACAGCAAGCTGGCAGTGACAACCATAGAGGTGTGCAGGAGACTTCTGTTTGTCATGCCAACCCACCAGTGACCCGCGATCACATTGACGGGGGTCACCAGTGGGCGGATTTCTGGCGCGATTGCCTTAAGCGCATGTTAAGTGCTGCTGTCAGCGTTTGACAGCGGCATTTAACGGATTAATAGCCAGGGTGGATTGCGATTCCACCAGCGGCTGTTCCAGGCACATGTCAGCTGTTCAAAACAGCTGCTATGTGCCGGGAAAGATGTGAGCTCACCGCCGGAGCCCACATGAAAGGGAGGGAGTCCGACGTTGGCGTACTATTACGCCCAATGTCAGAAAGGGGTTAAAAAGCACCAAAACTGCACAGTTCAGCAGTGTGTTTAGACACAAAGTGGGTGCAGTTTTCATGAAATGACATCCACTTTGCTTGAACAGGTCTAAATGTCCAAGAAAAGTGAATGTGATTTAATGAAATCTTCGCCCTCGGTGCATCTGAAGATGCTGCTGAACTGTGCAGGTTTGGTGCTTTTTTTCCTCTCTATAGGCTTCTATGTGGAGCCTGGAAAAAAAAAAGCTATTGCATTTTTAAGCACAGAATAAAAGTTTTTCTGTAATATTAAAAAAAATCATTAAAAACGCGACTTCACATCTGCATCAAAAACATCAAATATGGGGTAAAACACACAAAAACTCAGCAAACACAATAATTAGATATGATTGTTATTGCATCATGATGAAGAGTGTACAGAAAAAAAACATAATTTACTCTACGTGTGAATACGGCCTCAGAGGTACATTTTTATATTTTTTAGGGGTTTAATAGAGAAAAATATCAACTATGCCATTTTTTGCAACAATCACCATAAATATTCTGATTGTTGTGTTGTGCTAGTCGGGACACCAACTATGTATGATATTTTCTGATTTGTGATATATACAGTACAGACCAAAAGTTTGGACACACCTTCTCATTCAAACATTTTTCTGTATTTTCATGGCTATAAAAATTGTACATTCACACTGAAGGCATCAAAACTATGAATTAACACATGTGGAATTATACATTACACTTTACAAAAAAGTGTGAAACAACTGAAAATATGTCTTATATTCTAGGTTCTTCAAAGTAGCCACCTTTTGCTTTGATTACTGCTTTGCACGCAGAAAAGGTGAACGGATGGACTCTACATGCCTGGTTCCCACCGTGAAGCATGGAGGAGGTGGTGTGATGGTGTGGGGGTGCTTTGCTGGTGACACTTCAGTGTGATTCTACAATTTTCATAGTCATGAAAATACAGAAAAATCTTTGAATGAGAAGGTGTGTCCAAACTTTTGGTCTGTACTGTATATATATATTTTTAAAGTGCACTAAAAATGACATTGTAGTTGTTCTTATTTTATGGTAATTTTATATGAAGAAAAAATCTTTTATTCTTCCTCTAGAATACAGGGGCATGGAGATATACTGCTGTACACAGATGTATCTCTGTTAGTGATGAGCGAGTATACTCGTTGCTCGGGTTTTCCCCGAGCAGCTCGGGTGACCTCAGAGTATTTATAAATGCTCAGAGATTTAGTTTCTGTTGCCGTAGCTGCATGATTTGCGGCTATTTGATAGGCTGAATACATGTGGGGGTTCCCTAACAAACAGGCAATCCTCACATGTATTCAGGCTGTCCAGCAGTCGCAAATCATGCAACAGAAACTAAATCTCCGAGCCCTTATAAATACTCGGACACCACCCGAGCTGCTCGGGGAAAACTCGAGCAACGAGTATACTCGCTCATCACTAATCACTATCTATCAGTATAATCTGCTTCTAGGGTCACTTCCTGCAATACAGATCAAGTATACAAAATTTTCCCAGTGATGATTGATGGTCAGTGGTGCTGTGGGTCATGGCTTTTGCTCCTGCCTGTAATGTTATAGGTTGAGGGATCGAGTTTCAGGGACACTCCCAAAAAAGAGTAAATGAAATTTTGGTCATTGTTTCATTATTTTTAGTAGTTTTATAGGGAAAAAAAACCTGACTCATTTGTCACCTCTAGAATACAAGGATTTAGAAATACACTGCTATTTAAAGATGTATCTCTATGCCTCTGTATCACCTTCTTTTGGGGTCATTGACTGTAATACAGTTTAAGATTACCAAATTCTCCTTTTGTTATTGTTGTGGGCTGTGGCTCGTGGATTAAGTTCCTGCCTGTGAACATATCGATATTGTGAGACCAGATCACAAGAGAAGAAGGCAATGGTTTATTTAATTTAAGTAAGTGTAGAGCTGGCAGTCCAGCCCACAAGGAGGAGGAACTATGGAGCAAAGACAATCAGGTGAATATTGGAAGTTAGGAAAAAAACTCTGGCGTGTCAGGACAGGCTCATTGAACCTGGGATTTTTGGGAGCTATGCTGTTCATTAATTAATCTACAACACTGGGCAGACTTCAGTGTTCTCAATATGGCCATAGCATGGTCTATAAAAGGGAGGAGGCATGTACTCCAATCTTATAGATGGGAGAGCCATACTCTGTTTTCTTAGATATGGTTGGTAAAAGATGATATTCAGCCATTCCCCAGCAATGCACAGTTTAAGCAAGCAATTAAACATGAAATTTCTGCCTGAAAGAGGCAAAATCATCCACATAAATACATTTTCATACACCCAGGCCCGTAATTGTTCAGCACATCAGTCAAAACTAGAGGTGAGCAAATTTGTTCTAGTGGATTTGAAGTCCACTCAAAAATACATAAAATCTTCAGTTTTCAGAACACAATTTTTTTGTAAATTTGCTTTGACCATATTATTCAGCATTTTGCTTATCTGTAAATGGCCAGCAAAAGTTTAAAAAAAAAAAAACAAACAAGTTATACTCCCTTCACCGTCACTGCCCACTGTACAGTCCTCAGTGCCGCCTCTTCTTTCACTCGTCACAAGCCACATTTCCTGGCCTCTTCACTCTGGGCTGAGATTTCGGCTGTGGCAAGCACTCGGAGATCACTGCATATTGCATGTTGTGGCACCATGGATTTGTGACGTGATGTGTTTGTAATTTTAGTATTTGGATGCTAAATGTTGGGGCATCTTCAGCTGTGTTTGCCATCCAGTGCCTTTTATAAATTGGGCATAGAAGCCCTCAGAACTCTCCTGCCATTGTTGCTGTCCAACATTACTGCGTATTTCAATCAGTCCCAGCTCAGATCACAAGTGAAACACACAAGAGTTCAAAGCATAATCTTCCCCTTCAAAAATGAAAATGTAATAGAGACAAGGACATTCTGGTGAGAAGATATCTGCAAGATGAAATCTTGTTTTTAGCAAAGTATAGCCAACCTTATGAACCACACAGCTATTGTTGTTAGCTACCGTATGTCCACCAGAATTGGTGCAAATTTATTTGTATGTCTCGTTTCATCGGCTAAAACGGTATTCTGTGGCAGCTGGATGAAAGGAAGAGTGAAATCTCTTAACTAGAATGGCTTCCATGGCTCTTTTTTTTTTTGATTAGGCAACATGGTGCAAATCACGTGTATCACGTCGGCAAAGATGGTGTCGCGCCCAGCCGACTGGTAAGCGGCGGAACTCCATTTCCCATCCAGCGGCCACAGACCACTGTCATGTCCAACGAAACTGCACTTGTGGATTTAATTAAACCAACTCCAATCTTTAATTACATTAAAACACTGTAGTATCAAAGCAGAGGTCTAAATGGGTGGGAAGAAGAGGGCAACTGGTACATGTGCCGTGGCTGCTACCTGTGTTATGGGGGATTGGATGCTTGGGTGCACACAGAATGCTCTTTGTCTGTTCCAAGGTATTTAGATATAGGGTGATGCCAATATATTAAACTTAAACAGGCAATCTCTACATGTGTTATGGCTGTCGAACAGCCGCAAGACATGCAGGCGCAGGGTCTAGATCATATAATTCTAGCACACCGAAGTCACTCGGTTAGCACATGAACATGCTCTGGTAGCCCCTTATCCAAGCACGCTCGCTCATCACTAGGAGTAAAGTGGTATTCTTTGTATAGATTTTGTTCCACCTGTTGAAGCCGACAGAACAGCTCATGAAAACAATTTTGAGGTAAAGAAATAAGACAAAAAAATAGCCCGAGGAAGAAATCAGATCGATTTTGAAACAGGTTGCTGTCTTTTTTAATAAATGTTTGCTTTTTTTCACACTCTCTCATCCTACTCCCATAATATCAGCATTTTTAAGGTGTATTGAATTTACAATACAAGAACAGTAGCCTACTAAAGGGCAATAAGACGTTCCTCTGCGGATATACAATATGTCATATTTGTGTCCAGAATGGGCTCCTCTATTACAGGTCTACTGTATAAGACAGAAGGTGACAAACTTCTCAGGGTGCTAGCAAAAGTCTTTGCAGAGGCAATGGAAATGGCCGTTGCTGATCCTTTGTGCCACAATGGGATGAACCCATAAGCTTGGCCTCCTCCTTTCTTCTCTAGCCTTTGCTGCTCTCACCAGCCAGACCTTGAGGGCACGGTCAGCAGCCTCAGTGTTAAATTTGGCATTCTTTCAAGAATAGAAAAGCACAGTTGGATTGCAAACAGAAAAACCACCATTGTTCTGTGCCTTCTGTGCTGTGTAACAGGAGAAGATGTGATTGCAATCATGTGACCTTCCTGGGGGTATTTTAATATGGTTTTAGCCCAAAAGTGGGCAAACGTGGGACATCCTTGTGAATGTTAACATCCAAGAGAAATAAAAGTGTATATATATAGAAAAAAACATCAGCTTACCAGTCCAAGTGTTTTGACCTCCAGTCTGCAAGCCGACGCCTCGCCCGGATAGGAGTGCAGCAGCTCCAAAGTAAAGTAAAAAAGTCCAGCGAGTGGCAACAGTTGCTAAAAAATAACTTTTATGTCATATGAGTAAAAATGAACCAACCTATGGCATCCAGCATTGGAACATACTAGCTGAGAACGAGCGATCAACGTGTTTCGACTTTACGTCTTATTCATGATCTACTCTGGGAGCATGTTGATGCCAGTTTTATAGCTCTTCTGGAGTGTTTCATTGGTCTGTCTTTAAACAGATTTACACATATGTTAAGTGTATCAATTAAGGTAAATTATACAGACATATGTGAGAAATAAGGAAAAGAAAAAAACGAAATGGTCTCTCAACAAAGAACAAAAGACCATATCCAACATGGATCGAGAAAAGTTATTAGTAAATAAAATCACATCTAATTCGGTAAACAACAAGGAAGAAAAGTATAATAGAAACACGTTACCACTTCTGTATTTTAGCCACACTCCTGGTTTTGGCTTACAAATACTGATGTAAAATACTGACCAAATACTGAATGTGGCTATACTCTGAATTTCACTGACTGGAGACTTGGATCCCTTTTTAAGCTGACATGTGTATGGATCAATGAAGCTCTGTGTCTGTGTGTTGTCTCAGTGTTCTGTCCCCACATGAGGCGAATGGAGGTGTAGTTGATTGGGGCTGGGAGAGATTCCTACCTTCCATTTCCTCATGCAAAGCAGACAGGACCAATGCTGTTCAACGTCCGGAGAAATGATGCACACCAGGGATTGTGATGTCCAGACTTGTTTATTTGGAAATCTGGATATACAGCATATGATTGGTAATACAGTAACTTCTCCAGAAATGCAGGTGGAAACGAGGTTCAGCAAGATGTAGCACCAAGTGTGGCTGCAAGTGTGAGCAGCAAGAATGTGTGGGTGGTTGAAAACTGATGCCTTTCACAGCTCAGTGCAAAGCGTGTCTCTCCCATAGAAGTGAAACTAAAATAAAATGGCTGCTAGCAGGAAGAAGCCGTGACCTCTGCCCCGGAAGTGAAAGGCATGTACAAGAATTAATTAGTTACAGGCTGCTATACAGAAAAGGCCATTAGGTGGCAGCAGAGCAGCATGTAAGAACAGTACATTGAAAACATGACAAATACAATACATAGAAACATAACATAACTTACACGGAACAGCACACTCAGGAAAAAAGGAAAGCACTAGGACGTGTCAGACAGATGTGTGAATGCAGCCTTATCATCAGATGAACGTATAAGAGTGTCTCATTGTCATACAGAAAAAAAACAAGCAAGTTTTCTTCTGTATTTTTATGTGCCCAATCCGTATGACATCTGTGTGGCATGTGATTATACACATTACTAGCATTTAGTGGACTTTACAAGACCAAATTTAGTTTCCTTTGTTAATAATTGCTATGTTTCTGTAAAAATCAGAATACATTTTTTTTGTGCCCCCCATAGACTGTAAAGGCTGAGGCTCATCCAAAATGCAGAATAGACTAGTGCATGCTTCGATTATTTTCACATGGACGTTTGGTCCCTGCGAAAAATCTGTCATCATAATAGCCCAATTGCATTGCATTAGTCCGAGGGCCATCAGTTTTTTCATGGCCATCACTCAGACCTAAAATAAGATCGTATGAATGTAGCCTTAAGCTTGGATCAGATAAGCATATGAAAAATCGTCTGATTTTCATCCAGAATAACTGAAAGGTTTTCATCAATGTTATCTTCTGTGTGTCCGAATTGTACGTCTGTGTCAATTGTGTGTCATACGTGTCCACTTTCTACATGGCATCCTTATTACATGTTTTTATACATCAACAGTTTAAAATCTACATAATCAAATATTTCCTATATTAATTGTAAAGTGTACGTTAAATTTAGAATGCACTATGGATGATGTGTATGGGCTCCATTTTTTTTGTGCCTCATAGACTGGAATAGGCAAGTCTCATCTAAAATATGAAAGAAATTAGTTCATACTGCAAATTTTAGTATAAAAAAAATTGGGCAGCCCTATAACACTGGTCAATGTGCTGTGTGTGCTATCAGAATTTAACCCAGTCATTACGTGAACGTTTAATATACTAGTCAAGACAAGCCCTTAGTGCATGCACGACCTGTGATTGGGAGTTTCCAGCGAAGGCAATAAGGAAACTAATAGAAATTAATTAGTCAGGCAAACAATGTGATCTTACATGAAACTATCTCCCTCTCGGTCATGACAGTCCCCACAGATGTGTGGGAAAGTTCTCAGATTCCAATGACCTCTTTTAAGGAAGTTAATCTGTCTTCTCAAATGTTGAAGTAAAAGTCACAGGAAATGGAAAGGTTAAAGATTAAAATGTAATGTAAAAATAAAAAAAATAAATAGTACAGTAAAATTGTCAGTTTATTTAACCCATTTATGACTAAATATAATATACAGCCCCAATTCCAAAAAAGTTGGGATGCTGTATAAAGAAAACAAGAATACAATAATTTTGGAAATCTCTTATAGCCATATTTAATTCATCCTACATTATGCTGTCTTGAGATTAAATAGCAAAATCCTCCCAACAGATTCCCCTTAATTTGCAACTAAGGCACATGACTTATATACAAAGAGCATGTTAGAGAGGCCGGTGTTGTGAACGTATTGGAGACGACTTCGGAGCTGAGGCTCCCTCTGGTGGTTGCTGAGGGTATTGAACCTATGTTGAACAGCAAAAGTTCACTACCTGTAATGGATGAATGGTTATCAGGGGGGACGGACTGGCCTGATATAAGTGAGCTGACCTCCCATGATCCTCGCCGGTGATCAATTGTTACTTCCTGGTCTAGGTTGGAAATCAGCTGGATTTTCTGCTGTCTCCTGCTATCATTCAGATAACTTACTTTGTTTTTTTTTCTGTGGTTTGATTTTCCTTGTTTTTTGCTGCCTTGCTTTTGAGTTCAGCAGGGTCCCCTTTGGGGGCTTGTTTTGGTCTCTGTTCTCTTTTTGTATTTGTTCATTTGCTCTGTTCCTGTGATTCTTTTACTGCTGGGTAGCTGTGTGTTCACACCAGTTATCTGATATAGGTGGTCGAGACCGTGTGGTCTCAGCATTTTTGGAATCAGAAGTGTTGGAGTTTTTCCTTGGGTTTTGTTGGGTTGCAGATAGTATTCTCTCCTGTACTGTCCTATCTAGACAGTTTGGGCCCCAGCATTTGCTCAATCTATTTTCTGTCTGCGTTCGTGTTTTCATCTTGTCTAACCGCCATTATATGTTTGGGGGCTTCCTATTTCTTTGGGACTCTACTCTGGGTCAGTTAGTTTTCCTCTTTCCATCTTTAGGGGTAGCTAATCTCTCCGGCTGTGACGAGGCGTCTAGGGCACCATAGGAACGTCCCACGGCTGCTTCTACTTGTACGGTTAGTTTAGGGGCCTGCAACCTATTAGATCCCAACCTCTCTGGTGTTTGGCTGCCTTTGCTGTTTTTTGCTCCTGCCCTCCTCAGCTGCCAAAACATAACAGGCCGGGATCACACATGCGAGAAACACGGCCGAATCTCGCATGTTAATTCCCAGCACTGGCGCCGGCACTCGGGAGCGGAGTGTACGGCTGCATGTATTTCTATGCAGCCACTAGCTCCGCTCCTGAGTGCCGGCGCCAGTGCTGGGACTTAACATGTGAGACTCGGTCGTGTTTCTCACATGTGTGATCCCGACCAGAGGCAGAGTCTCACAGAAGTAAAGATGGTCAGAGTTGGGATAGGGCCAGGTCTATCACTGTGCAGCATCCCCGCTTCCCTTAACAACAGTCTGTAGATTTCTGACGAGTGAGGAGACCAATCGCTGAAGGTTTGAAACAGTAATGTTGTCCCATTCTTACCTGATGTAGGATTCTAGCTCTTCAACAGTCCTGGGTCTTTTTTGCTGGAAGCTGTATCTGTGGATTCCATAAACAATTTAAAATTTTGATTAATTTGACCATGGAACAGTTTTCCAATTTTGCCTTAGTCCATTTTAAATGAGCTTTAGCTCAGAGAAGACAGTGTTTCAGGATTATGATGATATATGGCTTATTCTTTGTATGATTGAGCTTTAACTTGCATTTGTGTGTTGCATGTTAACGTGTGTTCAGACAGTGATTTCTTGAAGTATTGAGCCCTTGTAGTGATTTGCATGACTGAATCATGGCTGCTTTTAATGCAGCGCCGCATGAGCGTCCGTCTATCATGAGAATCCAATATTGACCATCAGCCTTGTCCCTTGTACCCATGGATTTCTCACTATTCTCCGATTCTTTTGATATTATGCACTTTAAATGTAGGTTTGTTTTTATTTTGAGCATTTTTTTGAAAATTTTGGCACGATTTTTCAACACCATTGTTCAGCTTGGTGAACTCTGAACATCTTTGCTTCTGAAAGACTGTCTCTCCCACGCTCCTTCTTATACACTGTGAAAATTGACCCTCCTGCTGTTTTTAATTAGTATCATTAACTTTTTGAGCCTGTTTTTAATCTCATCCCAACTTTTGTGCAATGCGTATGTGTTGCTTCCATCAATTTCAACATTTTTTTTACAAATGAAATGGAAAATTGTCTAATTTTTACCTTCTGATCTGTGTTTAATGTCAAGTTGTGAATAAAATATGGCTACAAGAGATTTCCAAATCATTGTATTCTTGTTTTCTTTAGTTTCCCAACAGTTCTGGAATTGGGTTGTATAATCGCAGGTTCAAAGTGCTTCTGTATTAATTTTCATAAAATGTTTTTATTCTCCTTCATGAAAGTCCCTTTACAGAAAATGCAAGAAGCCTCGTCAGAGAGAAGGACAGAAACTCTAGTGCTGCGCATTGGAAGTAGCAATCCTAAAAGTCAAAGTCCTCATTTAAAATTGCCACATGGCTTAGGAAACTATGAGCTCCATTTGTAGACTCCATAATTGCCTCTAGTCAGTGGAAAGCAGAACTAAGGGTCTAAGGGAGAAACTTTACTCTTCAGACCCACTTTATAGAAAGTTAAAGCACCACTCCAGCGTTTTTTTTTATTGCTCCGCTGGAGTGGTGCTTTCAATTTAAATCACCTGCCCCCGATCTCGTACTTGCCTTCCGACGGTTTCATATGTTTTTGCACCATCAGACCTGCCTGCAGCTATAGTGTTTCATGGAGTCGCACGGAGGTCACTTTACAATACAAGTCTATGAAAGCCTTGTTCTGGCTCTCGTAGACTTGCATTGTGCTCTTGTGATGTACCGTATATACTAGAGTACAAGCCAAGGTACCTAATTTTGCCACGAAAAACTGGGTAAACTTATTGACTCGAGTATAAGCTGAATATGCATTGTCCCCTCATCCCTATCCTAGTATGCATGGCTCCTGATCCCCTATCCTTGTATCCATGGCTCCCCCCATGGCTGTCCTTGTATGCATGGCTCCCCCCTCCCGTCCTTGTATGTATGGCTCCTTATCCCCTATCCTTGTATGCATGGCTCCTATTAAAAAACAAACATCCTACGTACCTTCCTGCGCGTCTTCGCTGCATCTTGTTCCGGCACCGTCAGCTCTTCCTGTTGAGCGATCATGTGGCCCCGCTCATTAAGGTAATGAATTCACTCCACGCATATGGGAGTGGAGAGGCGTGCATATTCATTACCTTAATGAGCGGGGCCACATGATTGCTCAGCCGGAACGAATGAGATGCAGCGAGGACGCGCAGCAAGGATGTGTGCTGGAAGACTGCGGCTGTCACTGTGCGCTATTGCAGAGAAATCAATATATTCATTTTTCTTTATCAGCGGCACAGGCTTTAACCACAGCCGCCGCTCTGCCTCTGTCACCCACTGCTCCGCCGCTCCCCCTCCACCGCTGGCCCCGCTGGGACAATTGACTCGTGTATAAACCGAGGAGGGCGTTTTCAGCACAAAAAATGTGCTGAAAAACTCGGCTTACACACGAGTATATACGGTAACTTCTGGTCAGTCAGAAACTGCGCTCACAAGATGGCGCATGGAGACTGCAGCGGCACCAAAAATACTGTAAAGACGCCGGAGGGTGAGTATATCACCGGGGGCTTAAATTTAAAGCGCCACGCCAGTGCTGAGAAAACAAAAACCCACTGAAGTGGTGCTTTAAAGAAATAAAATAAGTTACTGTAACTGAAGGTTAAAGGCGGAAAGACTGCAGATTTTTTACTTGTATCTATGACAACACATTTTTTTTTCTGTAGAATTGTGTTTTTATTGTGGAATTCTGTATTGCTGTAATGCTGTACACCAATTATGATCTCAGTGTTTCCAATTCAATCTCTGAAGCTGGTCGTCATTTTAATATTTTTGTAGGATGTTCTCACAGCATTTGGATAGGTTACACCAATTAGAGAGTTTTTTTAGACTGCTTGGTAAGGGATCGCTACTCGATGCTGGAGGAAGTTTTTTTTGACCATACAACAGCCTCTATAAAGCAAATGTAGTATTACCTGCTAGTTATTCTAATGAACGTGAACTGTTTAACACATGGATGGGCCAGATCTATCAATGTAGGAACTGTTTAAAATGGTTTCATGCTTTGACTGATAGAAGGGCTTTAACAAATTATGAATGCTCCTCTGTATGATGTCATGTAAAATATTTTATTTCATTTTTTTTGCCATATTTCTTTCTTATATTTTATTCACTCATTTCCACACAAATTGATATTCATTTTTTTCCTCTCACTTTTCAAACATATACAATTTCATCCTTTTACATGATTTACATGATGGGATTAATTCATGTTTATTTACTTATTGATTTGCTAATTTTTTTGTGCCACATTTTCATTTTCACAAAAAACAACCTCCCCTTTCCTTCTCACTTGCAATCATATGTGCTTGTTCCCTTCCCCTCTCCTACCCCTATATCTCATGTCACTTGCGTTTTGCTTTGAAATTCAATACATCCATTTCCGTCCCGGCACTACGCTCCTTTCTTCTGCATTCTAGGGTAGTAGTAATGTATTGAAAAAAGTATACAAGCAAACATGCAAATTGCCTTCTGAAGGAAGAGGACCAAGTCATCCATCCATTGGCTGTAGCAATATTAAAAGTCGACATTGAAACTTTAATGAGCCTTGCCACATAAATTAGGAGAAGAAGTCAAACCAGAAACCTGGACATGTTTCAGGTATTGCCCGCTCCTCAGTGCAAAGTAATTTAATTTAAATATGTAATAGC
>JARQOD010000008.1:95707649-95806535 GCA_033576555.1 Oophaga sylvatica | reverse complement strand
AACCAGGAGCAGGCTGCATATGGTACATTTATGTACCAAGTGCACATCCATCCTCCCTCCTACTCATTTTATCTTTTCCCACACCTCTTTCCCTTTTTTCCGCCTTTTTTCTTTTTGTGTGTTCTATATTTTTAATATGAATAAAAAATAAATAGAAATTTTACAGTTATTCTCTGCCTTATTTTTTATATATAGTGCTGTAGGCTTATATTCTTTTATCTATAGGCTTTCATATATTTTGAAATTGTTGGTATTTCCTTCTAATGTAGGTTTGCGGTTCAAATTTCAGTGAGAACTGCTCGTAGGGTTGTTAGAGAGGCAAATCGGAACTCCCACTTGACTGCAAAAGACCTTCAGAAAGATTTAGCAGACTCTGGAGTTGTGGTACATTGTTCTACTGTTCAGAGATACCTGCACAAATGTGGCCTTAATGAAAGAGTCATCAAAAGAAAACCTCTCCTGCATCCTTGCCATAAAATTCAGCTTAAGAAGTATGCAAAAGAATATCTAACTAAGCCTGGTGCATTTTGGAAACAAGTCCTGTGAACCGATGAAGTTAAAATAGAACTCTTTGGCCACAATGATCAAAGGTATGTGTGGAGAAAAAAGGGCATAGAATTTCAGGGAAACATCTCACCAACTATTAAGTAAGGGGTGGATCAATGTTTTGCAGCCAATGGCACAGGGAACATTTCACAGGTAGAGGGAAGAACAGATTCAATGAAATTTCAACAGATTCTTGATGGAAACAGAACATCATTTGTAAAAAAAAACCTGAGGTTGAAAAGAAGATGGCTTCTACAAATGGATAATGATCCTAAAACACATCTAAATCCACAATAGATTACCTGGAAAGGTGCAAGCTGAAGTTATACAATGGTCCTCACAGTCCCCTGATCTGAGCATCATTGAAAATCTGTCGCTAGACCTCAAAATAGCAGTGCATGCAAGACGACCCAGGAATCTCACAAAACTGGAAGAATTTTCCAAGGAAGAATGGATGAAAATCCCTCAAACAAAAATTGAAACACTCTCGTCTGACAACAAAAGTGTTTACAAGCTGTCATACTTTCAAAAGGGGGTGCTACTAAGTATGTGTATTCTTTAACTTTAGGCCTTTTAGAGATCATTTCAACTTCAACTTGCTTTGACAAGAAATTCTCAAACATTTACATGCTCTGTATATATACACTACTCAGTTTATAGACGATGTAAGTGGATGTCTAGAGATCCAGACAGAGCCTTGTCTCAGGTAACTTACAGTGGAGGAGAATAACAAAGCGGTGGTGCTTGTGCAGACCGCATTAAAACCAAAAAAGTATATTATGTGCAGATTTTATCTTGTTCACCAGGAGCCGAATTATGCTTTTGACTAAAACCATGGCTCTCTTTAAAGCACCACTCCAGCTTTTCTTTTTTTTATTGCAGCGATGGAGTGGTGCTTCTATCTAAGTTCCCTGCCCCTAGTCTCACTCTTACCACTTGCCATCTTCTCTGTTATCAGCGCCGCTCCAGCATCTTCTGCAGTTTGTGACCAGCTGGATCGCTCCAGTGTTTGCTGAGTGAGGCGGAAGTCACTTCTTAATAAAGTCTATGAGAGCCAGAATGATGCCAGAACACGGCTCTCATAGACTTACACTGAGCGCTTGTGACCATTACTCATTCTGTCATAGAAGTGTGGTGACAAGATGACGGCCTGGTCCAGAGTAGCGCTGGGAACAGCTGAAGATGGTGACTAGTTGGTATAATACTAGTGTCAGAGAACTTAGATTAGTGGCGCCACTCCAGTGCTGAAATAAAAAATGTCTGTAGTGGTGCTTTAATCTCTTCAATGCCTGTGTGTGTTGTATAGATCATGTACAATATATTTTAATTTTATTTCCTACAGCCTGAAGTAATAAACTAATACAGCAACCTTCCCTTTTCATTGGAGACAAAGTTGCATTGTCATTCCTGAGAAGTATCACATCCGTACACATTTCCTGTTCGAAAAGCGAGAAAATACCCATATCTGTAAATAGCCATATAGAGCTGACTGAAAGTAACATTATATATGGCCTGTACCACAGTGGTATTTTCCTTGATATGTTCTCATTTCTGTAAAACTTCAACTTTCCAAAGTTTAATCATCACAAGAAAGAGTTTCTGCACACAGCCATAATGAGGGTCCATGTGTGAGCTGTACACATAGTGCCTGTACAGATGTCAGAAGGATCACTCAGGTAAGCTGTACCTAAAAGTGTTAGTACAGCCTGATGTGATTACATATGATGAGTTCGGGTCTCATTCTAGGTACTAAATATATGGCTTACACATGATCTGCATTACAGCTGTGCGTGGACCCGTACATGTCTATGGAAGCTGTATCGGCTTTAGTATAGAACGGTGGATCTGCTTCCATGTGTTCTGGTATGTCATTAAGGATATCGTTATTACTTGTTTACTGCTTGCCGTGAGTAGTGAGTCTATCATCCTTTTTGTAGCTTATGTAGAGCGCAATTATCCAGTTGGTTTTGTCATCGGCTGCTGCTTTCAGCAACAAAATAAAAAAAAAACTCTGCATAATGAATTGGTTTAAACTTAAGGTTAGACTTAGGGCTAGGGTTAGGCACAAGGCTATGTTGAGCTTTAGGCTTATGCTTAGTGATTAGATAAAATTGTAACATAAAAAAATTTAAGCAAACAAAATATAACCATGTACAACTTTTCTTTAAATTTTAGCAAATAGAAACAAATCTAGGAGGTCAAAGCACAAACTATAATTACATAAATATTTTCCTCAAATTGCAATATGTATGCTTGAGTGAAAAGGGTCTCAGTGCTGGACTGGAGAAAGAACTTACGTCAAAGAATATTCCAGTTGCAGGGCAAGACGGCAGAGTATGGATGTTTCTCCTCCAGCACTCATAACTATATAGAGGTGTTTTGCTTATCATTAACATGTCATAGACACTGTGATTTTCATAATTTCATTTATTCTGTTTAGCAAATCTACTAATGTTACTATAGCAATGTTAGGTGGCCACTGCCACACTAAACAATCCGCTAGTGTTTCACGATTAACGACCATACTAATGCGATCGCTAGCGGATTGTTTATATTCGCTAAGTGCGGCTTAACTTAGCGATATCGTTAAGGACGCTATCGCGTTAGCGATCTCCTTAACAACTTTAGCGGTACAAAGTACGCTAAATCGCTAAGAAAAGGTGCCAACCTCAGCGATAATACTTACCCAGCGGAGCGCCGACGATAAAATAGGGTCCGGAACGATTCCAGCGACGAGCGGATCACAGCAGGATCTCAGCAGGGAGCTCGTCGCTGACGATGCCGCACACAACAACATCGCTAACGGGATCGCTAATAGTGACGTTTTTTAGCGATCCCGTTAGCGATGTTGTTTAGTGTGGCATACCCTTTAGTTACAGTATATTTTACCCTTCAATATACAAACCCTTCAACCGGACCAAAGTAATTAGTGGCCCATCATCCCACATAACTCCTATTGCAACCACTTAAGAGGTAGAAGTTATGGAGACAGCCAAGCCAGAAACTTCCTTTGATTTTTAAGGATAAAGGGACCTGCATGATTATCGTATAGACTGCACATATCAATGTCTTCATTTTCTTTATTGAACCAGTTGCAATTTGAAAACCACTTGATAGGAAGAGGAACAGTAAGTAGATGATTGGTGACACATAGGTTCCCCCAAGAGGGTGGAGTGTCTTCCCTATAATCCAGGTTTGCCTTTTAATATTACAAAATCTGCTACTATTAACTGAAACTGTCTTTACTCAATAAAATATATGTGTGGCTAATGTTTTGAGCATTTTTTAAAAACGAACACCAGATAGGAGGCATAAAATAGTGATCTTAATTGTCTATCTAATAGACTATTTAATAATTACTCAGCAGAATAATGTTGATTAGAGATGAATAAAGGTGTTTTGTATGAAAGTGCTACTTTTACAAGATGGCTGCAGTTAGGTTATTTGGGGCAATTCTACTGTAGTGGTGTAGAACTGTAACTACTCCACATGGAGCACAAATTGTAGCAGTAAGAGACTTAGCGACTCCACTTTATAGTGCCCTACCCAACAGTCATTGATAAATAAGGACAACAC
Source organism: Oophaga sylvatica (assembly GCA_033576555.1). Lineage (NCBI taxonomy): Eukaryota > Metazoa > Chordata > Amphibia > Anura > Dendrobatidae > Oophaga > Oophaga sylvatica. Next base: position 95,802,413 of record JARQOD010000008.1, on the reverse strand, counting down.
ATATTGGTGTTTTACAACACTTCATGCCAACTTGCCTTATGGAGGTCAAATTCAATGGAAATGGCCCAAGCCTCGCAGTCTTAATACAGAGTATATGGGGCCCAGTCTTTACTATCTGTACACTGTTATACAGATGTGATTCTTTGCATGAAAACCCAGATATATACAGTACAGACCAAAAGTTTGGACACACCTTCTCGTTCAAAGATTTTTCTGTATTTTCATGACTATGAAAATTGTAGAATCACACTGAAGGCATCAAAACTATGAATTAACACATGTGGAATTATACATTACACTTTACAAAAAAGTGTGAAACAACTAAAATATGTCTTATATTCTAGATTCTTCAAAGTAGCCACCTTTTGTTTTGATTACTGCTTTGCACGCAGAGAAGGTGAACGGATGGATTCTACATGCCTAGTTCCCCTAGTGAAGCATGGAGGAGGTGGTGTGATGGTGTGGGGGTGCTTTGCTGGTGACACTGTTGGGGATTTATTCAAAATTGAAGCGGTGAGCGGTCCAGCTCACCCCAAACCATCTCGATTGGGTTCAGGTCGGGTGACTGTGGAGGCCAGGTCATCTGGCGTAGCACCCCAACACTCTCCTTCTTGGTCAAATAGCCCTTACACAGCTGGAGGTGTGTTTGGGGTCATTGCCCTGTTGAAAAATAAATGATGGTCCAACTAAACGCAAACCGGATGGAATAGCATGCCGCTGCAAGATGCTGTGGTAGCCATTCTGGTTCAGTATGCCTTCAATTTTGAATAAATCCCCAACAGTGTCACCAGCAAAGCACCCCACACCATCACACCACCTCCTCCATGCTTCACGTGGGAACCAGGCATGTAGAGTCCATCCGTTCACCTTTTCTGCGTGCAAAGCAGTAATCAAAGCAAAAGGTGGCTACTTTGAAGAACCTAGAATATAAGACATATTTTCAGTTGTTTCACACTTTTTTGTAAAGTGTAATATATAATTCCACATGTGTTAATTATAGTTTTGATGCCTTCAGTGTGATTCTACAATTTTCATAGTCATGAAAATACAGAAATATCTTTGAATGAGAAGGTGTGTCCAAACTTTTGGTCTGTACTGTGTATATATATATTTATATATATATATAATATATATATTATATATATTATAGGCTCCTCCATGCAGCACCATTCTACAGCATCATCACACCTCCTGTAATTTTTTTTACAATGTTTTCGTCCATCACTGGTGGTCAAATGGGCAGTGCCAGTGCTCCATCTAATGCCAATATTGTCTTATAAGACGTCTTAAGAATACATACCTGGAAACACTTTTCAGCAAGATCAGTGGAAGCCGTTTGCCAACATAGGACTGTCAGGGAAATGTGGATAATCGATAAACCACAACTCGGCTGCTCTGCTGCAGAACTAGAGAAGATCATTTTTCCTTCTGCATGTCGGACTCTCTTCTCTTATATTTATGGCTATTTGGTAGAGGAAGGAAACGTGTGGATGCATCAGGAGAGACAAGATAGTCACTATTTGCTTTTGTCAAGGAAATTATTTTTTTCTTTCAATCTGAAGTTTTTACACAATTGAAAGCCAATTCACAATACAAATATGGTAGGTGTATACATATAAACTATAGATCCTGCAAGTAATGTGCAATGCTCAAGATGGTAAAATGTAATATTTTATTTATGTTTGATTTTTTTTTAATTGTTTTATCTTGAATGGGGCGTCATTTGAACTTTTATATTTTTTTATTTATTTTTTAAAAGCATTTTTTTTTTTTACTTTTGGCATGCTTCAATAGTCTCCATGGGAGATTAGAAGCTGCCATAGCTCAATCGTCTCTGCTACATACAGGCGATGATCCATCACCTGTATGTAGCAGAATTACTCACTATGAGCGCCGACCACTGGGCGGCGCTCATAGCAATCCGGCAGTGACAACCGTAAAGGTCTCCAGGAGACCTCTGGTTGTCATGCCGACCTATCGGTGTCCCTCGATCACGTGACGGGTATGCATGTTAAATGCCGCTGTCAACGTTTGACAGCGGCATTTATCGGGTTAATAGCCACGGGTGGATCGCAATTTCACCCGCAGCTGTTCTTGGCACATGTCAGCTGTTCAAAACAGCTGACATGTGCCGGGAAAGATGTGGGCTCATTGCCGGAGCCCACATCAAAGGGATGGTGTCCGACATCAGCATACTATTACGCCCAATGTCGAAAAGGGGTTAATATTTAGTTGCACACCCTTTGGAATAAATAACTGCAGTCAATCGTTTGCTATAAATATCAACAAGCTTCTTGCTCCTCTTAACTGGAATTTTGGACCTCTCTTCTTTTGCAAACTGGTCCCGGTCCCTCAGCCTTCTCCCAACAGCAATTTTATAGATCTCTCCACTTCACAGCTGTCCAGCACTTTTCCATCCATTTCTGGATGTTTCTTGAAGTATGTTTGAGCTCATTGTCCTACTACAAGACCCATGGCCCAGGACATAAACCCAGCTTTCAGACACTGGACACTACATTGCGACCCTACTCTTTGGTAATCTATAGATTTTCCCCTCTCCCATGACAGCACCACCTGAGAGAGCGTCTCCGCCCACCAGGACAGGAAACCTACTGAATAAAAGGGCGGTACCTCTCCTTCGCATCAGTTAGGTTTCCTGTCCTCGTGGAAGCCTACAGCAGGTGCGGTACACTTACCAGGATGGTGTCCAGGAGCGGGATGCCGTCGGGGTGGTGAGGCGGCCAACGGGCCGATGCAGCTGCAGCAGGGGACTCTTTGCAAAATGTCCCTGCCAGCAGTAATCCCGGGTCTGCGCGCACGGGAGCGATGGAAAGAACCCCAGAGGTTTTGCCAGGCAGGAGCCGGGACCAAGAAGATGGGCCCCCCGATGATGTGCGCCGGGTCACGCTCCGGGGCTGCGCACAGGCACCGGAAGTGCGCCGGTGAAGGAGGAGGAAAACTCACTGGGTCTGCGCACCGGGAGCTGAGCACGCCTGTAAGCGAAGCCTGGGGTGGCACATGTGCGGTCGGCTGAACTTCCGGCGCGTCCGACATTGCGCGCCAGGCGCGTCATTTCCGGAAGAGCAGGATGCCGAACAGGAGGGGCGGTCCTGCGACGTGGCCGGTGACGTAGGAGAGACGTGCGCAGGGCTTGGGATCCCTGGTGCGTCGTAAAAAAAAAAAAAGAGTCACTATGGAGACGGAGGAGGAGCCGGCCAGTATTTTAAGGGGCTGACTCCACAAGATGATGGCAATCACTGTGAAAGCTTCAGGCATGGAGTCGAAACAGCAGCAGCCTCCAAGCAGCAGCACCAGTCGTCGCAGCAGAGTCAGCAGGCGACGTTGCAAGGCCATAAGCGCAGGTCTGACCAGTCAACTGATGGAGCGAGCCAAAAGTCCTAGCCAAGTCAGAAATCCTCCTCCAGGGACAAGCGTTCTTCAGAACTTTCTCTACCTGCGTCTCCGGTACCGTAGATTGGTCCACGGGTGGTGAGTGATCTACGTGAATGTGACTAATATTAAAAAGGACCCCTTCTGTCTTTCTTTCTGTTACCTTCATAGTAAAGGCCCCGAAAGCACACCTCCAAACAAAAGAATAGGGAGTGTGCCATATGTAAGCAGGCTTTACCAGAGGCTAGTAGCAAGTCACTCTGCAGTCAGTGCATTCAACAGACCATAGCAGAGGAAACACCGGGATTTGCTATGGACCTCAGGACCATGATTAGGTCTGAGGTTCAGGAGTCCTTAAAGGGTCTAGTAGTCGACAAACCACCTATCAGACAGGAGTCTGTATGCTCGGAACCGGAAGAATCGGTTCAGCAAGCAGATATTGAACCTGAATCTGAACTATCTTCTTCTTCCTCTGATAAAAGGATGGAAGGGAAGCCCTGTTTTGCCACAGAAGAAACAGTCAAGTTAGTCAAACCCATTAAGGCTGTCATGGGTATATCAGACCCCAAACAGGCTAGATCGCTCCAGGATATTATGTTCGGAGGCCTGAGTCAGAAAAAGGCGTTGTTTCCCGGTTAATGAAAACATTCAATTTTTCATTGATAGAGAATGGAAGAAGCCGGAGAGGAAGGGGCCGCTACCATCTTACTCAAAGAGAAGATACCCCTTTGAGGAAGAGAAACACTGTAATATGGGACAAGGCCCCAAAAATTGATGTGGCAGTAGCCAAAGCGGTTAAAAATTCCACACTGCCATTTGAGGATTTAGGTACCCTCAAGGATCCGCTAGACAGGAAGGCCAAAACATTCCTCAAGCAGGCATGGGAGTCCTCTGCGGGATCATTAAAACCAGCCATTGCAGCCACATGCACTGCAAGATCATTGATGGTATGGTTAGAACAGCTTGGTGATCATCTTAGGGATAAGACTCCCAGAGAAGAGATTTTGGCGGAGTTACCGTTATTACAGGGAGCAGCTTCTTATCAGATGCCTCAGCGGACTCAGTAAGGCTAGCAGCTAGATCGGCAAATCTGGCTAATGCAGCACGTAGAGCCCTGTGGCTTAAGAGCTGGCCAGGAGATGCTCAGTCCAAAGCCAAGCTGTGTTCCATTCCATGTGACGGAAAATTTCTCTTTGGGAAGACCTTGGATGACATTTTAGATAAAGCAGCAGACAAGAAGAAGGGATTTCCGACAGTGTCAAAGCCGCAGTTCAAAAACTCCTTTCGGAGAAGGCGTTATAACAGGAGTGGACCATCCAAGGATACACAGAACTGGAAACCAAGAAGGCCCTATAATAGAGGCTTCATGTTCAGAGAATCATCTTCAAAGAACAGGAAAAGCTCAAAATGATGGGCCGCCCCAGGTGGGAGGAAGGCTGTCCTACTTCCTAACCGCCTGGGAGAGGATATCAGTCAACAGTTGGATCCTAGGCATTATAAAATCAGGACTCAAATTGGAATTTGTTTCAGTACCCAGGCACAGATTCAAGATCTCGTCTCCGAGGTCCGAGAAAGAACAGCAAGCTCTGGAGACCGAAGTACTATCATTAATCAAAAAGAAGGTACTGATAGAAGTACCGATTCAGCAGGAGGGGAAAGGATTTTACTCTCCCCTGTTTCTGATCAAAAAATCAGACCAATCTTACAGGACAATAGTCAACTTGAGAGGCCTCAACAAGTTCTTGACCTACAGGCCATTCAAGATGGAGTCAGTGAAGACGGCGATCAAAGTATTGTTTCCAGGTTGTTTTATGAGCATCTTAGACCTCAAAGACGCCTATTATCATGTGCCTATCCATCAGGAACACCAGCAATACTTAAGAGTGGCAGTATGCCTAAGGGATCGGATAAAACATTTCCAATACAGCGTACTCACATTCGGCCTATCCCTGGCCCCAAGGATATTTACCAAAATTATTCTCGAAGTGACAGCATGCCTGCGGGAAAAAGATATCCTAATTATACCATACTTGGACGACTTTTTAATAGTCGGCAGATCAGAACAAGAGTGCAGAACCAATATAAAATGCATTCAAGACACAATGTCCGATCTAGGTTGGATAATAAATATAGAAAAATCAAAACTCCAACCCAGGAGGGTTCAATCCTTCTTAGGTCTTACTATAGACTCAGAGAAACAACTGTCTCCTTCCAGAGAACAAGAAAAAGAAGATGATGTCATTAATATCAGCAGCATTATCCGGACCAACTATGTCCCTCAGGCAAGCCAAGTCCCTTTTGGGCTCCATGACTTCATGCATTCCGGCGGTGCAATGGGCCCAGTACCATTCCAGGTCTCTGCAGCAGGATGTCCTAGAAGGGGAGATAAGACCCGGAAAATCTGTCACGTGGGGTCCCATGGTCCCTTCCGGTATCAGATGTTATAATAACAGATGCGAGTGCGGAAGGATGGGGATCCCATTTAAGGGACAGTGATACAGGGAATCTGGACAGAGAAGCAAGCAGCAAACTTCTCAAATTACAGGGAGCTACTTGCCATCAAGGAAGCAATATTAGAATTCCTCCCCAAACTAAAAGCCAATCATGTCTGTATCCTATCGGACAACAGAACTTCAGTAGCCTACATAAATCATCAGGGAGGCACAAGATCCAGACCATTGATGACGTTAACACGGCAGATTCTGAAAGTGATGGAGGAGCACCAGTTCCAGATTTCAGCCTTACACATAAGGGGGAAAGACAACGAGGAGGCAGATTTTCTCAGCAGAACGACGTTAAAACAAGGAGAATGGGAACTAAATAAATCCGTGTTCCAGCAGATTGTGAGTCTCTGGGGACAGCCAGAGATAGACCTTTTTGCGACCAAGAAAAACAAGAAAACCAACAAGTTCTGTTCCCTAGACCCAAAGGGAGGACCTTATGCTGTAGATGCATTGCAGATCCCTTGGCACTTTTGCCTAGCATACGCTTTCCCCCCAATGATGCTGATTCCAACGGTACTCAGGAAGATTCGGGAGGAGAAGGCGAAGGTCATACTTATAGCTCCCTTCTGGCCGAAAAGGCCTTGGTTCTCATGGCTGAGGAAGATGTCCCTGACAGACCCCTGGATACTTCCGGATATTCCAGGTCTCCTCAAGCAGGGCCCAGTAGTTCACCCTCAGAGACCAGGCCTTCACTTAACGGCCTGGAATTTGAAAAGTCATTATTGATACAGAAGGGATTTTCACCGGGACTGATCAATACGCTAATGCAGAGTAGGAAGCCCATAACTACTAGAATTTATGGCAGAATATGGGCAAAGTTCCTAAGCTTTTCAGGACACTGATTGGGAGGTCCAATCCCGATTAAGCTAATTTTGGAATTCCTCCAGAAAGGAATGGAGATGGGACTAGCCACTAGCACCCTTAAGGTGCAGGTATCAGCATTAGGGGCCCTATTCAACCACAATCTAGCATCCAACAGATGGGTAGTCAGGTTTATTAAAGCCTGTCAGAGATCTAGACCAGCGCCAGGCCCAAGATTTCCCCCTTGGGATTTAAATTTAGTTTTGGAGGCGTTGACAAAAAATCCCTTTGAACCCCTACAGGAAATTTCTAACAAAAACCTGCCTCTCAAAATGGTGATCCTGATAGCTTTGACATCAGCATGTAGGGTTAGTGATCTACAAGCGCTGTCCATAGATACGCCATTCATGCAGATATTAGACGATAGGGTCGTATTGAGACCTGATCCAGCCTATCTCCCAAAGGTGGCCTCTAGATTTCATAGGAGTCAAGAGGTTATATTGCCCTCCTTCTTCAGTGATCCAACATCAGAGGAAGAATGTAAACTCCACACATTAGATGTAAGGAGAACCCTTCTACACTATCTAGATAGGACCAGTCAAGATAGGAAGAGCAAGTCCTTGTTTGTGTCTTTCCAAGGTGGAAGGAAGGGGAATAGTGTCACAAAGGGATCTTTAACTAGATGGATTAGGGATGCCATTAGCTTAGCCTACACATCTAGTAAGACACCGATACCAGAGGATCTGAAAGACCATTCCACCAGGGCCGTGGCGACCTCCTGAGCCGAGAGGGCGGAGGTCTCCATCGAGGAAATATGTAAGGCGGCCACATGGTCTACCCCTACTACTTTTTATAAACATTACCGACTTGATCTGTCCTCCTCTGCTAGCCTGTCTTTCGGTAGGAAGGTGCTGGAAGCGGCTATCCCTCCCTAGGGTGCTTCAGTCTATATAAATCTCTCAGGTGGTGCTGTCATGGGAGAGGGGAAAAATCTTAGTTACTTACCGTTAACGGGATTTTACAGAGCCCATGACAGCACCCTTGAATTTCCTCCCTCGCTTCTATCACTTATGGTGTGCACTAATTAGGGGTGTTAAATAAATGTATTTGGTGGAGGTTATGCTAACTAATTTGTCTGGAGGTCCTCTCGTGCTCTGGAACCGAACTGATGCGAAGGAGAGGTGCCGCCCTTTTATTCAGTAGGTTTCCTGTCCTGGTGGGCGGAGACCCTCTCTCAGGTGGTGCTGTCATGGGCTCTGTAAAATCCCGTTAACGGTAAGTAACTAAGATTTTCATGATAGTTTGCGCACAGTCAAGTCACTCTGCCAGAGGCAGCAATACAACCCCAAACATCTTCAAACCTCCACCATATTTGTCAGTAGGTAATGTGTTCTTTTCTTTCTAGGTCTCATTCTATTTTCGGTAAACAGAATGATGAGCTGTACCAAAAAGCTCTATCTTGGTTTCCTCTATGCACAAGCTTCTTTTCCAAAAGGATTGTGGCTTACTCATGTACACTTTGGCAAATTGCAGTCTAGTCTTTTTGTGTCAGTAGTGGGGTCTTCCTGGGTCTCCTCCCATAGTGCTTAATTTCATTCAAATGTCAACAGATAGTTTGCACTGACACAAACGCAGTTTGAGCCTGCAGGACAGCTTGAATTTCTTTGTAACTTGATTAAGGCTGCTTGTCCCCATTTGAATTATCCTTCATTGCAACTTTTCATTAATTTGTGTCTTCCGTTCATGTCCAGGGAGATTAGCTACAGTGTCATGGGTAGTTAACTTCTTGATTATGTTGCACTCTGTGGACAAAGGAACATCAAGATCTCTGGATATGGACTTGTAACCTTGAGATTATTGAAATTGTTCAACAATTTTGGTTCTCAAGTCCTCAGCTCTCTTTTTTCTATTCTCCAAGCTTAGTCTGGCACACAAAGACACACAATGGAATGATTGAGTCAACATTTCCCCTTTTTATCTGGTTTCAAGTGTGATTTTTGTATTGCCCATACCTGTTACTTGCCACAAGTGAGTTTGAACGAGCATCACATTCAAATAACAAAATTTTTTATCCACAATTTTGGAAATTTGCCAACAATTTTGGGGTTTTATGCAAATTTATGTCCAATTTGCCTTTATGTGTTGTTCCAAGTGTGATGTAGTGACCCATGCTGCAGCTAGGGGGCGCTGTATTTGCTCCTCAAGATATGCATGGAGGCGTGATTTGGATGGTAAAACAGTCCCCGACATTGTTGTGAATGGCATGTATGTGTCACAGAGCTCCTCTGCGCTTTAAGCCAAAGTAATGTTGTTCTGGGACTTGTAGTCCCATAAGAGTTGTGTTTATATTCTAGGGTGGCTTGCAGGGTTAGCCGGAGAGCTGGGTGGGACTGGCTAACCACACATACACCGTCCACTGGTGGTTGTGAGTTTTGAGGACCTGTGATGAGGTCATGAGCATGTGACCAGACCATGTGCTCCATACCTCACCTGTGAGAGTGGCTACAGGTGTAAGGTTCTTTGTCTCTGTTGACATGTTCCTTGAAACTCAGTTTTCCGTCGGCCATTTTGCTTTCTGTCTTTCTGCAGCTCTTGCCCTCAGTTAATATGGAGTTCCAGTTTTCATGTTCCCGCCCTGATTCTTCCCTCTTGCTTCTTAAGCAGCCTCAGCTGAACAATCAGTGCTCCTGAATCAAGCCTCAGTCAGTCTGTGACCTGACTCCTGGAAATCTTGAACTTGTACTCCAGCTATTTCCTACTGAGGAACCTTTGAACACTTTTGGACTCTGGAAACCTGCTGTTTGGTGAATCCATGTTTGCAGAGGAATTACGGTACAGAGAAGAGATCCTGAACCTGCTTTGGAGATTTATTGTAGTGCTTGAAATTACTCTGGCCTGCTGTGTCTCCTGACTCTGTTCCTGCAAACTGTGTGAACTTTTCAGCATGCTTGTATGAAGTAATACAAGTCATTTCATTTCAACCTATGTCTCCTGTGTTTTCCTCGCACCCAAGCACAAGACGCTATAGGAACTGTACACTATACATGACAAGATTCAGGAGCCAATGTTTAGTGTCTGCTGGGTCTGGGAAAGCCGTGTCTGCTGTGACTGTGGATATCAGATGTCCGTTTAAATACCTTATGTGATGACAGTGGTTGTAACTTCTCACAACCATTCCAGGTGAGCGCATTCCCTTAAAATTTTACTCTGCAGTGTTACCACAGGTAAACACTATTGTTTTTTTTTTTTTTTTCCTTTCCTCTTCTCCTTCCAGCACTTCTGCCTTAAAAGATCTGGAAGATGGAGGCCCGCATAAAGGAACTTTGCGGAGTGACTGATACAATCCTTTCAGATGTACAGACTTTAAAAACCCGTTTTGCAAGCCTACAGGACCTCACTAATCATAATTTGCAAGTGTTTGGACAGACTACCCAGGAATTGCGAGCCAGGATTGAGGCTCTAGAGGAACGAGCCCAGGCTCCTGCCATAACCCCGAGTTCTGGGATCCCCAAATTACCTCCTTTTCGTTTTGGCGGTGAACGTGAGAAATTCAGGGGATTTATTAATCAATGCAATTTATTTTTCTCTGCACATGCTTCACAATTTCCCACTGAACGATCCAAAGTGCTTACTATAATCATGTTGCTTACCAATAAGGCTTTGATGTTGGCAAACCCTCTGATTGAGACTGAGGATGATTGTTTGAATCACCTTGATGCTTTTATTTCAGCCATGGGGCAGGTGTTTGATGACCCCAATCGAGGTGCAACAACTGAAGCAGCCATGTTAACTTTGCGCCAAGGTAAGCGTTCAGTAACCGAATATGCCCTGGATGTCAGGAGATGGGCTCTTGATACCACTTGGGACACTTCCGCTAAGAAATCTATTTTTCGGAAAGGGTTGTCTCCACTGATTAAGGATGAACTTGCTCGTGCCGACCCTCCCACTGCGTTAGGTGACTTTATTAACTATTGTATTCGTATTGATGCTCGTCTGACTGAACGCAGACAAGAGAGATGGTTCGAAAATAATCGCACTAATCTTTTACTACCTCCCTCCTCAGCTAAGGAACCTTTGAGTAGGATCACAAGGGAACCAGAACCTGAACCCATGCAGGTGGACTCTTTACAAAGACGGGTTAGTGATGCACGCAAAGAACATCGTATAAAGGAAAATCTATGTTTCTACTGTGGTAAGTCAGGGCACTTCATTATAAACTGCCCCAGCCGTTCTCGTAAGACTACTGCAGCAGTCATTCACTGTGAGTGTTGCGAGAGGAGCTCTGTCATGTCCGAGCCTCAGGCTCCAGAGAGATCTGCTGCAAGAGATCTTGATTTCTCGGACTTAAACTCTGTTAGTTCTGGGGACGATGACGGTATAAACGCTGCAATTTTTCAAGTTTCCTCAGCGATGTCCCAGCTGAGTTGTAAAAGAAACAATTCTCATTGCTTCCTTTCCATCAAACTCTTGGTTGACTCAGTCTGGGTGTCTAGCTCTGCTATGATCGACTCAGGAGCAAGTGGAAATTTTATGGATATCTCCTTTGCTCTGAAACAGGGGATACGTTCAGTGAAGAAGGCTACTCCAGTACAGATGGAGACTGTGGATGGCTCTCTACTGACTTCTGGACCAGTGGATCAAGAAACAGAGCCTTTGAGGGTCCTTATGGGTAAAGATCATCAGGAGAAAATGTCTTTTATGCTTATCTCTTCTCCCCACTTTCCCATTATTCTAGGGCTACCATGGCTGCAGGCGCAGAATCCTACGATTAACTGGGAGACCAAGGAATTACACTTTCCGGAGAAACAGATGAGTCAAGGAGTTTCAGCTTGCTCTGTTCCTAAAGGAACCATGTCAGTCCCTGAACTACCAGCTGTATACCAGGACTATGTGGATTTATTTGACAAGAAGAACGCTGATCAGCTTCCTCCTCACCGTCCATATGATTGTCCAATTGAATTATTGCCTGGAGCCGAGATACCTTTTGGTAAGATCTACCCCTAGCGGGGCCCGAGCTAAAAGCTTTGAAGGATTATATAGACGAGAATTTAGCCAAGGGCTTCATACGCCCCTCTTCATCTCCCGCAGGTGCACCCATCTTCTTTGTGAAGAAGAAAGATGGATCTCTGAGACCCTGCATAGACTATAGGGAACTCAATAAGGTTACTATTAGAAACCGTTATCCATTGCCTTTAATCCCTGAGTTGTTGGAGAGAGTGCGGCATGCCAAAATTTTCTCTAAACTGGATCTCCGTGGGGCCTATAACTTGGTCCGTATTAGACCTGGGGATGAATGGAAGACTGCTTTCAGGTCACGCTATGGACACTTTGAATATCTAGTTATGCCTTTTGGTCTGAGTACCGCCCCAGCCACTTTCCAACACTTCGTGAATGATATCTTCAGGGATCTCCTAGATACATTTGTGGTGATTTATCTGGATGATATTCTAATTTTTTCTAACTCCACAGAGGAACATCATGGACATGTGAGAATGGTCTTAGAACGCCTAAGACAAAACCATCTCTACATCAAACTTGAAAAGTGTGAATTCCATAGGACCGAAATTCAATTTCTGGGGTATGTACTATCTACGCAAGGGATTAGTATGGATGGAAGCAAGACCCAAGCCATCAAGGATTGGCCAATTCCTAGAAATGTGAAGGAGGTGCAGCGCTTCATCGGGTTTGCAAACTTCTATAGACGTTTCATTAAAAAATTTTCTGAGGTAGTGTCACCTATCACCCAACTTACCCGGAAACAGTCTAGGTTCTCCTGGACCCCGCAAGCTCAGGAAGCATTTTCCTGTTTAAAGGATAAATTTACCACCGCACCTATCTTAGTACATCCCAACCCCGAGCTTGCCTTCATAATAGAGGTGGATGCTTCAGACTGTGCCGTTGGAGCTATACTCTCTCAGAGAACAGGTGAGAAGAATGTCTTGCATCCCTGTGCCTTCTTTTCCCAGCAGTTGTCTTCGGCTGAGAGGAACTACGATGTGGGCAATAGAGAATTGTTGGCCATTATTGCCGCCTTCAAGGAATGGAGACACCTTCTTCAGGGAACTGCACAGCAAATAGTCGTCCTGACAGACCATCGTAACCTTGAATTTATCAGGTCGGCTAAGTGCCTGACTCCTCGCCAGGCTCGCTGGAATCTTTTCCTAAACCAATTTAATTTTGTCATTTCTTATAGACCAGGATCGCGCAATGGAAAGGCTGATGCACTCTCTAGGATTCATTCAGCAGAGACACGTCCACTTACTCCTCCTAAGACTATTCTTCCTGACTCTAGATTCCTGGGAGTGATTCATAATCAAGACCTACTTAAGGACATCAAGGAAGCATACCATGCGGATTCTTTGTTGGCTCAACCCCCAAGGGACGTAAGTCTTGTCTTTAAGAATGGTGTGTGGATTCAGGGACAACGTCTGTATATACCTGAAACAGTCAGATTGAGAGTATTGCAACTCATCCACGATTCCAAGATAGCCGGGCATAGGGGAATTCTAAAGACACAAGAATTTCTTTCTCGTTTCTATTGGTGGCCCACTTACAGGAAAGATGTTTTAAACTATGTCACTTCATGTGAAGTCTGTGCAAGATGCAAAACACCTCGCTCCTCACCAACTGGTCTGTTGCAACCTCTTCCCACCCCGTCCCGCCCGTGGGGATCCATTTCTATGGACTTCATTGTGGAGTTACCAACCTCTCAAGGGAAGAACACCATTCTAGTGGTGGTTGACCGTCTAACAAAGGCAGCTCATTTTATCCCTTGTGTCGGCTTACCCACTGCAAAACAGACATCAGACTTGATGATTAAGAATGTGTTTCGCTTACATGGAGTACCGGATGAGGTCATTTCGGATCGAGGGGTGCAATTCACTTCAAGGTTTTGGCAAAATTTCTGTGCAGCATTGGACATTAAAGTAAACCTTTCTTCTGCTTTTCATCCTCAGACTAATGGACAGACAGAACGAACCAATCAGACCCTGGAGCAGTATCTCCGCTGTTTTATCTGCCACCTACAAGATGATTGGGTGGATCTACTTCCACTGGCTGAGTTCTCTTATAACAACTCTCAGAGCGCCTCCACTAAGCAGTCTCCTTTTTACTCCAATCTAGGTTATCATCCTAACATTCTTCCTTGATTTCCCATAGATACGCCCTTGCCGGCAGTGGCTGAAAGAATCACTTCTTTACAAAAGAATATGGATCTTCTAAAGGAAAATCTAGAATTGGCTCAGGAAAGGTACAAGAAAGCAGCAGATAAATTTCGTAAACCTGCACCAGCTTTCAAGGTAGGAGATTTGGTCTGGCTGTCAACCAGAAATCTTAAATTAAAGATTCCATCGTCTAAATTGGGACATAAGTACATTGGACCTTATAAGATCAGTAAGATTATAAGTGCTGTTGCTTGTCGTCTTCAACTGCCCAGAACTATGAGAATCCACCCTGTCTTTCATGTATCCCTACTAAAGGCTGCAACACCCAATACGTTTCCTGGACGTTCTTCTCCTTGCCCTGACCCAGTGCTGGTCGATGGTCAGGAAGAATTTATGGTGGAAAGGATTCTAGATTCCAGGTTGTACAGAAATCAGTTGCAATATTTGATTAAATGGCAGGGCTACCCAGTGGAGGACAACTCATGGGAACCAGTCAACAATGTAAATGCTCCTCACCTGCTCCGCCAGTTTCATCAGAGGTACCCTGACAAGCCTGGTCTGAGGTCATCCGGAGGTTGTCCCTAAGGGGGGAGTAATGTAAGGTTCTTTGTCTCTGTTGACATGTTCTTTGAAACTCAGTTTTCCGTCGGCCATTTTGCTTTCTGTCTTTCTGCAGCTCTTGCCCTCAGTTAATATGGAGTTCCAGTTTTCATGTTCCCGCCCTGATTCTTCCCTCTTGCTGCTTAAGCAGCCTCAGCTGAACAATCAGTGCTCCTGAATCAAGCCTCAGTCAGTCTGTGACCTGACTCCTGGAAACCTTGAACTTGTACTCCAGCTATTTCCTACTGAGGAACCTTTGAACACTTTTGGACTCTGGAAACCTGCTGTTTGGTGAATCCATGTTTGCAGAGGAATTACGGTACAGAGAAGAGATCCTGAACCTGCTTTGGAGATTTATTGTAGTGCTTGAAATTACTCTGGCCTGCTGTGTCTCCTGACTCTGTTCCTGCAAACTGTGTGAACTTTTCAGCATGCTTGTATGAAGTAATACAAGTCATTTCATTTCAACCTATGTCTCCTGTGTTTTCCTCGCACCCAAGCACAAGACGCTATAGGAACTGTACACTATACATGACAACAGGTTTTTAAGGAAGTGTTTGGCATATGGAGTGTTGAGAGTGTGTTGGGAGTCTGTCAGCCTGGACAGAGCTCCCATGACGTCCAGGCTGGATGTTGCACAGACTGGGGAAGCAGTGCTGGCGAGCTTGAGCCAGAGGAGTGGACGGTCTTGAAAACCGTGAGTGACACTGACCGGGGTCAGAGCGAAGTGTGAAATGTTGATTGGAAACCTCAGAGGTTAAGAGGGATCCAGGAACCTGCGTGGCCAACAGGTGACAGACTGGAGTCTGTGGTATGATGACCGGGGTCAGGAAGACTGTATTCAAGCCATGAGAAGTATTGCTGAGAAAGAGACTGTTTTGATGTTTACATGATACCTCTGAAAGCTAAGAGGCCTCCGGGAACCTGTGTGGCCGACGCCAACAGGTAACGGACAGGGATCCGTGTTGTGCTGATCGGGATCAGTGAGAGACTGTATTTTGTCTAATGGCTGCTGTAATAGACTAAATGAACTGTTGTTTTAACCCTGAGTGTGCCAGTACTTACCTCCAAGACCAGCAAAGCGAGTAATTCCCGGTCCACAGACAGTGTGGAGCGTCACACAAGACACACAAAGGAAATAAACTTTAAACATGTCTATAGCAACACATGCATAATTGTAATAATTTCCTGGGAGAAATGCTTCATTTTCTGTAATAATTTCAAGGGTGTCAACACTTTAGGTCACGGCTGTGTGTGCGTGGATATAATCTTTAAATTAATATGCAATATTTATATTTATTTAAATTAATATATATCAACCCTATATAAAAAAAAAATTGAGACTGGTATATTGTATAGTGGAGAAGGTCATTCTGACCTTATCTCCTATATTATATTAATTATCAATCTACTGGAGAGTTTTTTTGAAAATATACAAAAGATCTACTCATATAATCACTCCATCTGTATATAAAGTAAAGATGATGAGAAAAAAATAAGATAAGCAAATACTTTTTCATTATTCTTTGCAACAGTAAGATGGGGTGAGTCATAATCTTGAATAATTTTTCACTGTTCATATTACCTGGAGAATATAGAAAAACATTATAATTACAGATTGAGTGAGTATATGAGTAGATCTTTTGTATATTTTCAAAAAACTCTCCAGTAGAATTAATATATCTTAGGAGATAGTGCAGAAGGTCATTCTGACCCTATACAATATACCAGCCTCAATTTGTGTATATTGGATTTACTAATTATGTAAATCTACACACCTATAAAACGTGGGCACTGCCACTTGTATGATGCCTGAAAAAAGCATCCTGAGCCGAAACTTTGCATTTTGAGCTATTAAACATAACTATTTTATTCACCTTTAAACTGGTGTTCTGCCTCTAATATACAGCTCTGGCAAAATTTAAGAGACCTCTGCACAGCTGCACAGTTTTATAAAAATCAGCTTCTCTACGTGTCTGAGAGCCATTCCATTCCAGTGTCAGTTGAATTCCAACCAGAGTACACCTCATTCTACTTAATGTGCTTCTGATTAGGTCATCACCTGAACCAAATCTTATTTAACGAAGGAAAGTATAAAAACCTCTGCTGTGGTGGTCAAAATCCTCTTGCAATTGGACAAGCTGGATGGCAAAACAAGTGCTAGTAATATCCCAAAAGTAATAGGAATGAAAGCATAACTTTTAACCATGCCAAAGGAGTTGAAAAGAAAAGTCTTGAATGAGGAAAAGAAGGGCTCAATTCTGGCTTTACTGGCAGAGGGATACAGTTAGTGTCATGTTGCCTCCATCCTTAAAATTTCTAAGACGGCAGTCCATTACAACAAGGTCAAGCTGCAGACATTGGGGACAACAAAGCTACAGACCGGCAGAGGGCGAAAACGACTCTCCACTGACCGGGATGACTGTCATCTTATTCGAATGTCACTCAGCAATCGAAGGATGACATCAAGTGACCTACAAAAGGAATGGCAAATGGCAGCTGGGGTGAAGTGCACGGCAAGAACAGTTCGTAACAGGCCCTAGGGACAGAGCTCAAGTCATGTAAAGCTAGAAAAAAGCCTTTCATCAATGAGAAGCAAAGGAGAGCCAGGCCGAAGTTTGACAAAGACCATAAGGATTGGACCATAGAGGACTGGAGTAAGGTAATCTTCTCTGATAAGTCTAATTTTCAGCTTTGCCCAACATCTGGTCGTCTAATGGTTAGACGGAGACCTGGAGAGGCGTACAAGCCACAGTGTCTTGCACCCACTTTGAAATTTGGTGGTGGATCGGTGATGATCTGGGGATGCTTCAAGGCTGGAATTGGGCAGGTTGTTCTTTGAGAAGGACGTATGAATTAACCCCTCTCTGACATTAGACGTACTATCCCGTCCATAAAACCCGTGCCATTCTGCCCATGGACGGGATAGTACGTCATAGGCGATCAGCTGCGCTCCTGAGGGGAGCGCAGCTAATCGCCGCCGGGTGTCAGCTGATTATCACAGCTGACACCCGTGACTGTGTGTCAGGAGCGGTCACGGACCGCTCCCGGCACATTAACCCCTAGCACACCGCGATCAAACATGATCGCGGTGTACTGGGGGCACAGGCGAGGATCGCGCAGGGTGGGGGCTACCTGCACGCCCCCCTGAGACCCTCAGACCAGCGCGATGTGATCGCGCTGTTCTGAGGGCTTCCTCCCTCCCAGGACCCGGATCCAAGATGGCGCCGGGGTCCTGGAGGGAGGCGGCTTCCTCAGTGCCTGCTGAGAGCAGGCACTGAGAAGCCTGCTGCACTGCCTGAGCGATCGCTGGTGTGACAGTGTGCTGTGCACACTGTCACACCAGCGATTTGATAAAATACAGTGATGTCCCACCCTGGGACAAAGTAAAAAAGTAAAAAAAATAAAAATAAACATGTTATAAAAAAAAATCCAAAATAAATTAAAAAAAAAAAAAAATATTCCCCAATAAATTCATTTCTTCCCGTAAATAAAAAAAACAAAACAATAAAAGTACACATATTTGGTATCGCCGCGTCCGTAACGACCCCCCCTATAAAACTGTCCCACTAGTTAACCCCTTTAGTGAACCCCTTAAAAAAAAAAAAAAAACGAAGCAAAAAATCAATGCTTTATTATCATACCGCCGAACAAAAAGTGGAATAACGCGCGATCAAAAAGACCGATATAAATAAACATGGTACCGCTGAAAACGTCATCTTGTCCCGCAAAAAACGAGCCACCATACAGCATCATCAGCGAAAAAATAAAAAAGTTATAGCTCGCAGAATAAAGCGATGCAAAAATAATTATTTTTTATATAAAATTGTTTTTATTCTATAAAAGCGCCAAAACATAAAAAAATGATATAAATGAGGTATCGCCATAATCGTACTGACCCGAAGAATAAAACTGCTTTATCAATTTTACCACACGCGGAACGGTATAAACCTCCCCCAAAAGAAATTCATGAATTGCTGATTTTTGTTCATTCTAACCTCCCAAAAATCGAAATAAAAAGCGATCAAAAAATGTCACGTGCTCAAAAATGGTAACAATAAAAACGTCAACTCGTACCGCAAAAAATAAGACCTCACATGACTCTGTGGGCCAAAATATGCAAAAATTATAGCTCTCAAAATGTGGCGATGCAAAAAACTATTTTTGCAATAAAAAGCGTCTTTTAGCGTGACAGCTGCCAATCATAAAAATCCGCTATAAATAGTAAATCAAACCCCCCTTTATCACCACCATAGTTAGGGAAAATAATAAAATTAAAAAAATGTATTTATTTCCATTTTCCCATTAGGGTTAGGGTTAGGGTTGCGGCTAAAGTTAGGGTTAGGGTTGGCGCTAAAGTTAGGATTAGGGTTAGGGTTGGGATTAGGGGTGTGTTAGGGTTAGGTTTGTGGTTAGGGTTGGGACTAGGGTTAGGGGTGTGTTGGGGTTAGGGTTGGAGTTAGAATTGGGGGGTTTCCGCTGTTTAGGCACATCAGGGGCTCTCCAAATGTGACATGGCGTCTGATCTCAATTCCAGCCAATTCTGCGTTGAAAAAGTCAAACGGTGCTCCTTCACTTCTGAGCTCTGCCATGCGTCCAAACAGTAGTTTATCCCCACATATGGGGTATCAGCGTACTCTGGACCCCAAGAGTTATTGTGCAATTTGTCCTATTTCTTCTGTTACCCTTGGGAAAATAAAAAACTGGGGGCGAAAATATCATTTTTGTACAAAAAAAATTATTTTTTTTGTTTTTACGGCTGTACATTATAAATTTCTGTGAAGCACTTGGGGCTTCATAGCGCTCACCACACACCTAGATAAGTTCCTTGTGGGGTCTATTTTCCAAAATGGGGTCACTTGTTAGGGATTTCCACTGTTTAGGCGCATCAGGGGCTCTCCAAATGCGACATGACGCCCCCAGACCATTCCATCAAAGTCTGCAATCCAAAACGTCACTACTTCCCTTCCGAGCCCCAACGTGTATCCATACAGTAGTTTTCTCCCACATATTGGATATCAGCGTACTCAGGACAAATTGGGCAACAACTTTTGGGGTCCAATTTCTCCTGTTACCCTTGTAAAAATAAAATTTGGGGCGAAAAAATCATTTTTGCAAAAAAAAAAAAAAGATTTTTTATTTTTACGGCTGTGCGTTATAAACTTCTGTGAAGCACTTCGGGGTTCAAAGTGCTCACCACACATCTAGATAAGTTCCTTGTGGGTCTATTTTCCAAAATGGGGTCACTTGTGGGGGGTTTCCACTGTTTAGGCGCATCAGGGGCTCTCCAAATGCGACATGACGCACCCAGACCATTCCATCAAAGTCTGCAATCCAAAACGTCACTACTTCCCTTCCGAGCCCTGACGTGCGCCCATACAGTAGTTTTCTCCCACATATTGGGTATCAGCGTACTCAGGACAAATTGGACAACAACTTTTGGGGTCCAATTTCTCCTGTTACCCTTGTGAAAATAAAATATTGGGGGCGAAAAAATCATTTTTGTAAAAAAAAAAGGATTTTTTATTTTTACGGCTGTGCGTTATAAACTTCTGTGAAGCACTTTGGGGTTCAAAGTGCTCACCACACATCTAGATAAGTTCCTTGTGTGGTCTATTTGCCAAAATGGGGTCACTTGTGGGGGGTTTCCACTGTTTAGGTGCATCAGGGGCTCTCCAAATGTGACATGACGCCCCCAGACCATTCCATCAAAGTCTGCAATCCAAAACGTCACTACTTCCCTTCCGAGCCCCGACGTGTGCCCATACAGTAGTTTTCGCCCACATATTGGGTATCAGTGTACTCAGGACAAATTGGACAACAACTTTTGGGTTCCAATTTCTTCTGTTACCCTTGTGAAAATAAAATATTGGGGGCGAAAAAATCATTTTTGTAAAAAAAAAAAAAAAAAGATTTTTTATTTTACGGTTGTACGTTATAAACTTTAGTGAAACACCTGGGGGTTCAAAGTTCTCACCACACATCTAGATAAGTTCCTTGAGGGGTCTAGTTTCCAAAATGGTGTCATTTATGGGGGTTTCCACTGTTTAGGCAGATCAGGAGCTCTCCAAACACGACATGGCGTCCAGCCAATTCTGCGTTGAAAAAGTCAGACGGCGCTCCTTCCCTTCCAAACTCTGCCATGCACCCAAACAGTGGTTTACCCCCACATATGGGGTATCAACGCACTCAGGACAAATTGCACAATAACTTTTGGAGTCTTGTTACCCTTGGAAAAATAAAAATTGGGGTGAAAAGATAATTTTTGTGGAAAAAATATGATTTTTAAATTTTACGGCTCTACGTTATAAACTTGTGTGAAGCACTTGGGGGTTCAAATTGCGCATCAAAAATCTAGATAAGTTCCTTAGGGGGTCTAGTTTCCCAAATGGGGTCATTTGTGGGGGGTTTCCACTGTTTAGGCACATCAGGGGCTCTCCAAATGCAACATGGCATCCAAACTCAATTCCAGCCAATTTTGGTTGGAAAAAGTCAAATGGTGCTCCTTCCATTCCGAGCTCTGCCGTGCGCCCAAACAGTGGTTCCCCCCCACATATGGGATATCAGCGTACTCAGGACAAATTGTACAACAACTTATGTGGTCCAATTTCTCCTGTTACCCTTGGGAAAATAAAAAATTAGTGACTAAAAGATAATTTTTGTGGGAAAAAAATAGGATTTTTTATTTTCATGCCCGGGCATTATAAACTTGTGTGAAGCACTTGGGGGTTCAAAGTGCTCACCAAAGATCTAGATAAGTTCCGTAGGGGTCTAGTTTCCAAAATGGGGTCACTTGTGGGGGGTTTCCACTGTTTAGGCTCATCTGGGGCACTGCAAACGGAACATGACCCCCATTAACGTCTGCATTCCAAAACGTTACTACTTCCTTTCCAAGCCCTGCCGTGTGCCCAAACAGTTTCCCCCCCCCACATATGGGGTATCAGCGTACTCAGGACAAATTGGACAACAACTTTTGGGGTCCAATTTCCTTGGGAAAATTCAAAAATTTGGGACTAAAAAATCATTTTTGTGGAAAATTGATTTTTTTTTTTTTCACACCCAGGCTTTATAAACTTTTGTGAAACACTTGAAGGTTCAAAGTGCTCACAACAGATCTAGATAAGTACCTTAGGGGGTCTAGTTTCCAAAATGGTGTCACTTGTGGGGGGTTTCCACTGTTTAGGCGCATCAGGGGCTCTCCAAACGCGACATGGCATCCAATCTAAATTCCAGCCAATTTTAGTTTGAAAAAGTCAAACGTCGCTCCTTCACTTACGAGCTCTGCCGTGTGCCCAAACAGTGGTTTTCCCCCACATATGGGGTATTGGCGTACTCAGGAGAAATTGCATAACAACCTTATCTGTCCATTTTCTCCTTTTACCCTTGTGAAAATAAAAAAAAAGTTTGTAAAAGATAATTTTTGTGGCTAAAAAGTAAAATATTCATTTTTTCCTTCCACGTTGCTTTAGTTACTGTGAAGCACCTGAAGGGTTAATAAACTTCTTGAATGTGGTTTTGAGTACCTTGAGGGGTGCAGTTTTTAGAATGGTGTCACTTTTGGGTATTTTCTGCCATATAGACCCCTCAAAGTGACTTCAAATGTGAGGTGGTCCCTAAAAAAAATGGCTTTGTAAATTTTGCTGTAAAAATGAGAAATCGCTGGTCAACTTTTAACCCTTATAACTTCCTAACAAAAAAAAATTTTGGTTCCAAAATTGTGCTGATGTAAAGTAGACATGTGGGAAATGTTATTTCTTAACTATTTTGTGTGATATATTTCTCTGTTTTAAGGGAATAAAAATTCAAAGTTTGAAAATTGCAAAATTTTAAAAATTTTCGCCATATTTGCGTTTTTTTCAAAAATAAACGCAAGTTATATCGAAGAAATTTTACCACTAACATGAAGCACAATATGTCACGAGAAAACAATCTCAGAATCGCGAAGATCCGTTGAAGCGTTCCAGAGTTATAACCTCTGTAGCCTTTCCGGGGGGTTTAGCTCTAGGATCGCTGTCTGGGTAGACAGAATGGCACGGAAACAGTTCATTCAGACAGCAGTTTGGTGAAAACTGGCCGCAACCAGTTTTATTAAAGTCCACAGCACACAGATAAAAACAAATCATAAACAGAAAACCTGGGCTTGTCTAGCCACTAAATTACACTTAGATAGATGGCCCTCTCTATCCGGGACCCAGACTCTACCAGTCTGTGCCCAAAACAACACATATCACATATGTTACCAGTATGGAGTTTCACAGACACTCCTCTTTATGTCCGAAGGCAACTCCAATGTCCAGACTTGAGAGAGGTCACCTCCTATTCAGTCGCTATTCGCACGGATTCTCACTGCGACTACTCCTGTGTCCGGGGTACTTCCTGCACCCAGACTGAGATAGCTCACACTCTTAGAGACTGCTTCCTTGTGCCAGGACACCTCCCTGTGTCCGGGCTAAAGACAGCTCCCACACTCTTGGAGACACCTTCTGTGTCTGGACCCCTTGTCCAGACTGAATGAGCTCTCTGACTGTGCTCCCAAGCACCTACTTCTGGCTTCCTAATCAACACCTGAGTGGATTCAGGTCTGAGCTGCAAGCGTGTACTGAATGGCAGGTGTAGTGACCTTTCTTTACCACCAGGTTTACAAAGCCACACATTTCGCTCATACCAGTCAGCAAGGTACTTAGGTGAAATATACACCTCATTCACCACATATTCCTTCACTGTCTCACATATCCCCTCCCTCTTCTCCAGACCGGAGGGCTGGTCATCCAGACCGGAGGGCTGGTCAACAATCCAACAGAGACAGTGAACTCTGGACCAGTCATGGCCCTCATCAGCTTCATCCTCACCACTGTCATAGCCAACATCAGTTTTCTCTTCATCTGAAGCATCCGCACTACCCTGTACCCTCCCAGGCCTATACTCTCTGCGGGCCTCGGGTATCCTGCACTGCTTCATCTTGACCTTAGTGCCAGCCTCAGTCTCGGTATAGTGGCTCACCAGATAAGTACGACCAGGCACGTCAGAACAGCTCTGCTGATTCTTCCTCAGAAACTTTCGTACCTCCTGCCTTTGGGGCACTGACCCTGTGTCACCAACTGTCACAGGAGGTATAGGGGTTTTCTCTAATTCCCCCTGAACTTTCTTTAGCACATCTACTTTCTTAAATATCAGTTGATTCATAAATTCTACCTCACAGAACCCAAGCGCCTCTGTCATGGTCTCTGACCATTCCGAGCCACACTGTTCAAACGATTGGCACTGTAGAGGGAGCTGATCGTTTTTCTTGGTCGGTACACATAATTTATCCTCTTCTGGTACAGGCTCACTTTGCATAAGACTCAGAGCTCTTACTTCTTTCTCCAGGAGATCCTCATGGCTACGCATCTTCTCCTGTAGTTGTTGGACGTCCTTTACGTCTTCGGCCCTTTCTTCAGGCTCTTCTGGTAGGACATGCTCAGAAGCCCTACCATCAGTCTTCTTTACCTCTTCAGCCACGTTCTGCATCCCATCTGGGCTCCCGTGTGTCTGCAGTGGCAACGGAGTGACACATCGTTTTTCCCATTTGTTGGGACGTGGCTCCGATGTAGCCTCCCTGAAAGTGCGCTTGAGCTCACCAATGCCAGCTACTGATCCGGACCGTAACCCGTCCACGCCGCTGTCTTCGGCAGAAACAGATTCCTGGACAGAGTCAGTCCCCATATCTTCAGTCTTGCTCCTCACAGCTTCACTTGAAACCTCAGCTTCTGATGAGGCATCTGGCTTGGTGACCACCACTTCCATGGCTTTTTCCACCTCTGCAGCATCACCTTCAGAGTCCTTGGCCTGATGCAGATCCACACCATACATTGATAACTTCTCATTTTCAACAGCATCCACTTGTGCTGTGTTCAGTTTCAGAGTCCTGTCTTTCACCTTAGTCTTCGCCAGGGAACCGACCAACTGTACAACATCTTCAGATGCCATCCTCCGTCCGACTGCAAGGTCAGCCTCAGCCTTCCTCTCAGGACTCTCAATCTCCTCTGCTACCATGCCTTCCTCACTTGCACTGGTTGCTTTATTGTCATCAGATGACTCACTATCACCACCACTATCCCTGTCTGACCCCCTTTTCTCAGCCACATCTGGCTCACTTTCAGGGTTATACAATTTATTCTCATTCACATCCTGCTCACTGTCAGGGTTATACAATTCATTCTCATTCACATCCGGCTCACTGTCAGGGTTATACAATTCATTTTCATTCACATCTTGATCGGGAACCTTAGTTAACATGTCATCCACAACATTAACTTCACCATCTGGTCCCTGGTTTCCCTCAGGTGGTCCCTCAAGTATGTGACTATGTGATAACCCCAGCACTATACTTCCATATAGCTCAGGTACCAGGAGCTGACTCACGACCTCTCCCTGGACTTCAGTGTCCCTATACAATAGGTTATTGTTCATGGCAGCATGAGGAAACCTTTCCTCAGAGCCAGGCTCTTGGGGAACCTCATTCAGAACAATTACATTCTCCTGTGCCGTTTTAAGAGTGGGGTCTCGCACCGGCTCACTCCCAAAATTGTCACAGGAGCCAGGCAGGTCAGGGACACTCGGTTCCCGAGAACCACCATCCTCGTCTCCCAACATCACCTGCAAAGAAATGTCATCTTTATCACGGTCATCATCAGTATCATCACTATTATGATTAGCATTATCATCATTATCAATATCAGCATCCTCATCATGGTCATCATCATTATCACATAAGTTTAACGGCCCACTAGCATTGTGTTCCGCCCCTCGGGACTGCGCACCCTCAGTAGGAGCTTCATCACACTGTCCATCAGAAACATTTTTCCCCCAGAGATCCTTAGACCGGGGAAAGTCATTACCCCATATAACGGGGTGCACCAGGGTCTTCACTACCCCCACTTCATATGAAACCTCCCCGAGTTTGGGACCAAGTCCACGGCAGTCTCTGGGTAGACTTTGGTGTCTTCATGGATGTACACCACACTCAGGTGCTTATCAGGGATGAAGTCCCTATCACTCAGGCTGTCACATACGGAAGTCACTGGACTCTCTGAGTCCAAGAGGGCCTGTGCTGGGCAGTCACTTACAACCACCGGGGACCCCTGTGGTCCAGTCTCTTCGGCTGAGGTGGACACACACACAGGCTCTGCGCAGGGAGAGAGGGATCTGCCAACATCACAACACATAGGCTCCCCCTCTATTGGACAGTTGGCTGCAATTTCACGCCAGCTCCAACACTGTCCATCACACTCTCCCACCCACATGTCCCCTCGGGCCTGAACCCGCTTATCAGCATACCCCATGTCCCCAACAGCTGGAACGCTCTTACCGCGAGAGTTCAGCGTCCGGGAACTCCGAAGTGACGACCTCTCAGACGGCTGTACCTCAGGAGGACGTGCTTGGGTGTAGCGGTCCACTATCACCTTTTCAACTCCATAATCAGGCCTGCTGACTGCAGACTCCCAACTGTATCTCCAGTCATGGACTCTCCTGGCACGGGCTGCAACCGTAACACCCAGCCGGGTAAGAATCGCCGCTTTCAACTTGGCATAGTCTTCGCTGTCCTGCTTGCTCAGGTCAGCCCAGACTTTTTGGGGTTCCCCAATCAGATAGGGTACGACCGCCATGGCCCATTCAGATAGTGGCAGATTCTCCTTCTCTGCCAGTCTCTCAAACCTAGTAAGATATACCTCCACATCATCACGAGGTGTCATTTTTCTCAAGGACCGTCTTACCGCCTTCTTTATAGCGGACAACGCCGGTGCCTTCACAACATTACTTCGGGACGCGGCACCGAAATCCTTTTTTGGTGCTGTCATCTGCTCAACAAATAACCGGTTATTCTCCTGCTGCTGCTGCAGGAATTGCTGCTGGGCCTGCTGCATGTGCTGCTGGTGCTGCAGGCGCTGCTGCTCCATGCTTCGCTGGGCCTGGGCCAGGTACTCAATGAGCTCCTCCATACTGCCGGACTTATCTGTCTCAACCACGGCAGTTTTATGTTGCACATTAACTTGTGCCATTTGTTCAAACAGCGCCTCCATGCTGTCATCCATGCTGTCAGACTTCTCTGTCTTAACAACGGCAGTCTTCACTCAAGACATACACACTACACAGCTTTTTTTCCACAGAAAATTCAGCCTTGCTGTGCAACCACTTTTTTTTTTTTTTTCCTTTGCAAAGTCTATTAGGGCTACTGTCTCTTTAAGACTGCTCCACAAACTTTTCTTTTGCTGCTGCACATTCCACAGTCATTTTCACAACAAGTTCAGCTTTGCTGTGCATACATTTTCTCTCTCCAGACCCTATCAGGGCCACTGTCTCTCCAAGACTGCTCCAAACAGACGTTTCTGCTGACACACACTCTTTTTTTCCTCTGTTGCTATTTCAATAGACTTCACCTTTACTGCTGTCTCTCGCCACTGTGCTGCATGCACACTCCAGCACTAACTGTACCAGGCCCTGCGCTGCCCCAGCATTCTCCGCCAATTGTAGCCTTTCCGGGGGGTTTAGCTCTAGGATCGCTGTCTGGGTAGACAGAATGGCACGGAAACAGTTCATTCAGACAGCAGTTTGGTGAAAACTGGCCGCAACCAGTTTATTAAAGTCCACAGCACACAGATAAAAACAAATCATAAACAGAAAACCTGGGCTTGTCTAGCCACTAAATTACACTTAGATAGATGGCCCTCTCTATCCGGGACCCAGACTCTACCAGTCTGTGCCCAAAACAACACATATCACATATGTTACCAGTATGGAGTTTCACAGACACTCCTCTTTATGTCCGAAGGCAACTCCAATGTCCAGACTTGAGAGAGGTCACCTCCTATTCAGTCGCTATTCGCACGGATTCTCACTGCGACTACTCCTGTGTCCGGGGTACTTCCTGCACCCAGACTGAGATAGCTCACACTCTTAGAGACTGCTTCCTTGTGCCAGGACACCTCCCTGTGTCCGGGCTAAAGACAGCTCCCACACTCTTGGAGACACCTTCTGTGTCTGGACCCCTTGTCCAGACTGAATGAGCTCTCTGACTGTGCTCACAAGCACCTACTTCTGGCTTCCTAATCAACACCTGAGTGGATTCAGGTCTGAGCTGCAAGCGTGTACTGAATGGCAGGTGTAGTGACCTTTCTTTACCACCAGGTTTACAAAGCCACACATTTCGCTCATACCAGTCAGCAAGGTACTTAGGTGAAATATACACCTCATTCACCACATATTCCTTCACTGTCTCACACCTCATAAAGAGACAGTGGTCAGAATTGTAAAAATTGGCCCGGTCATTAACGTGCAAACCACCCTTGGGGGTGAAGGGGTTAAGCCGCATACAAGGTTATCCTGGAAAAACAGTTGATTCCTTCTCAGGCAATGTTTCCCAACTCTGAGGACTGTTTTTTCAGCAGGACAATGCGCCATGTCATACAGCTAGGTCAATCAATGTGTGGATGAAGGACCAGCACATCAAGTCCCTGTTATGGCCATCCCAATCTCCAGACCTGAACCCCATTGAAAACCTCTGGAATGTAATCAAGAGGAAACTGGATAGTCACAAGCCATCAAACAAAGAACTGTTTAAATTTTTGTACCAGGAGTGGCATAAGGTCACCCAAAAGCAGTGTGAAAGACTCGGGGAAAGCATGCCAAGACGCATGAAAGCTGTGATTAAAAATCATGGTTATTCCACAAATTATTGATTTCTGAACTTTTCCTGAGTTAAAACATTAGTATTGTTGTTTCTAAATGATTATGAACTTGTTAGCATTATTTGAAGTCTGCAAGCACTGCATTTTCTTGTTATTTTGACTATTTCTCATTTTCTGAAAATAAATACAAAATGTATTGCTTGGAAATTCGGAGACATGTTGTCAGTAGTTTAGTAGCTGCTTTTTTCTTGCCATAATACAAATTCTAACAGTCTATTCAGTAGGACTATCAGCTGTGTATCCACCAGACTTCTGCACAACACAACTGATGGTCCCAACCCCATTTATAAGGCCAGAAATCCCGCTTATTAAACCTGACAGGGCACACCTGTGAAGTGAAAACCATTCCTGGTGACTACCTCTTGAAGCTCATCAAGAGAATGCAAAGAGTGTGCAAAGCAGTAATCAAAGCAAAAGGTGGCTACTTTGAAGAAATTAGAATATAAGACATATTTACAGTTGTTTCACACTTTTTGTTAAGTATATAATTCCACATGTATTTCACAATTCATAGCTTTGATGCCTTCAGTGTGAATGTACAATTTTCATAGTCAAGAAAATACAGAAAAATCTTTAAATGAGGTGTCTCCAAACTTTTGGTCTGTACTGTGTGTATATATATATATATATATATATATAATATATATATATATATATAGGATGGTCCAAAAGTAGGTGGACAGTATGTGTAATAGGGTTATGAAGGGGGAGATTTATCAAACATGGTGTAAAGTCAGACTGACTCAGTTGCCCTTAGAAACCAATCAGATTCCACTTTTTATTCTTTACAGACTCTTTGGAAAATGAAAGGTGAAATCTGATTGGTTGCTAAGGGCAACTGAGTCAGTTTCACAGATCCAGTTTTCACAGATAAATCTCCCCAAAATGGCAAAAAATTTAAATACAGATCAAAGAAAATGGATTTTAAGAGTATTGGAAATCTCAAAATGCTGAAACAGAGCAAATTGGGTTGAAACATTTGGTACTCAAGCCCCAAAGAGACAAACCATTTACCGCATTCGTGACAAATTCGATGCCACTGGCTCAATCCTTAATGCTCCAAAAACTGGTCGACCCAAAACAGCCTGTACAGAAAATAATAAACAACTTGTTGCTGAAACCATTGTTCAGAGTCCAAAAAAGTCCACCAGAAGAGTCTCTTTAGAATTGGGAATTTCACGAGCTTCCATCATGCGAATCCTGAAATCTATTGGGTGGAAAGCTTATCGTCCACGTCTAATTCATGGTTTATTGGAGGATGATCCAGACAGGCGGCTGCAATTTAGTGAGATTATGCTTAACGAAATTGAAGAAAATCCAGTAATTTTAGATAACATTATGTGGAGTGATGAAGATTCTTTCACATTATCTGGCCATATTAACAGACATAATTGTATTTACTGGTATAATGAGAACATGTATTTAACATTAGAGCAGCAACTAAATGAGCCTGGTGAAAATGTTTGGAGTGGTATTTCAAGTTTTGGTGTTTTTGGACCATTTTTTTGATGGAGCAGTCACAGGAGATAAGTATCTGGAAATTCTAATGAATCAAGTTGTTCCCCAGTTACAGCAACAGTCTAATTCAAATGACCTTTATTTCCAACAAGATGGGGCCCCTCCACATTATT
The DNA here is from genome assembly GCA_033576555.1 of Oophaga sylvatica. Taxonomy (NCBI): domain Eukaryota; kingdom Metazoa; phylum Chordata; class Amphibia; order Anura; family Dendrobatidae; genus Oophaga; species Oophaga sylvatica. The sequence continues at coordinate 95,772,600 of JARQOD010000008.1, read as the reverse complement.
CAAGAGTCGTCCGCAAGTATCTGGATGAAACATTTCCTAATAGATGGATTGGCCGAAGAGGCCCACTTGATTGGCCTACACGTTCACCAGACTTGACCCCAATGGATTTTTTCTTTTGGGGAGTACTCAAGGACAAAGTTTATAGTCAAAAACCAAAAAGTGTCAGTGATTTAAAAAATTACATAAGAGATGCATTTCAAGAAATTAATACCCAAAGATACTTGTGCAAAAATGTTTGTCGAAGCGTAAGAGGCAGATTTCAAAGCTGCGCAAATTGTGATGGAAAACAGTTTGAGCACCTGCGCTGATAAAATTTAAGGCTTTTGTATTATTGTTCAGAATAAAATTTATATATATATAATTTTTTTTTTTCATATTGTGCAAAAGCTTCCCAGGTATGCAGGTATGTACCAATCCTAGTAAATATATCCACAAAAATGGAAGCAGCACACCATAACAGAGTCAATCCACATGCAGTTTAATTGCCCATCTGGCGATGTTTCGGTCTCAAAAAAATGTGGACCTTTTTCAAGCCTTTTATATGGATACACCTAAATAAAATGGGAATGGTTGATGTTATTAGCTTCCTGTTTGTGGAACAATAGTATATGGGAGGGGTAAAACTTTTCAAGATGGGTGGTGACCATGGTGGCCATTTTGAAGTTGGCCATTTTGGATTCAACTATATTTTTTTCCAATGGGAAGAGGGTCATGTGACATCAAACTTATTGAGAACTTTACAAGACAATAAATGGTGTGCTTGGTTTTAACGTAACTTTATTCTTTCATGAGTTATTTACAAGTTTATGATCACTTATAAAATGTGTTCAAAGTGCTGCCCATTATGTTGGATTGTCAATGCAACCCTCTTCTCCCACTCTTGACACACTGATAGCAACATCGCAGAAGAAATGCTAGCACTGGCTTCCAGTATCCGTTGTTTCAGATGCTGCACATCTCGTATCTGAAGGCAATTGTCTATGCTGTGAAGATACGAGATGTGCAGCATCTGAAACAACTGATACTGGAAGATACAGGAAGTTGATATCACCAACCATTCCAATTTTATTTAGGTGTATCTATATAAATGTCCCACCCTGTGTGTGTATATATGTGCCTGAGAATATTTAAATGGCATTTTGAAAATAAATATTGTTTTTTAACTGTCACCTGACATAGCTGGATCCTTCCTTTTTTTAAAAAAAAAACATAACACAGGTCTGCAAAAAAATAAATTTCAAGAACTCTTTTGGTTATTCCACGTAATGTTTGTTTTTTGGTGCTCTGAATCCGAAAATAGCCTCCGTTTTTGTCATAATACATCACATTTTTCACAATTTAGGTAACTATGTTAAAAAAGGCAATACCTCGAAAAAAATGAAAATAGACTTATTTTTTATTACAAATTTTTCATGGAAATCATTATTGAACTGAAATGAGCTCACTAACTCTCTAAAATTGATTTTTTTTTTCCCCTGTGAGGCTCCTCTTGGTACATTTACGCTTGTGAGAGGCATCTGGAATGTCTCTGAAGAATCCACCGGTAGTTTGCCATCATTGTAATGCTCAATTTTCCCTGGTACCTTCTTTCCATCTCTTTAATGTCCTGGTGGAATCGTTCACCTTGCTCTTCACTCACAGTTCCCAAATTTTCAGGAAAGTAGTCAAGGTACGAATGGAGGAAATGCACTTTCAAACTCATCAGGTAACCTAAATGTTGTGTTTTGGTAGCTGAGGAGAATAAGCAAAAACGGCAATACACCAGAGAGGCTGGAACCTATTGGATTGCAGTACCCTGAACTAACCACACAACTAGAGGTAGCCGTGGAGCGTTCCTACGTTGATCCTAGATGCCTCGTCACAGCCTGAGAGATAACTACACCTAAAGGCAGAAAGATGAAAGCTATCTGCCCCGGAGTAGATCCCCAAAGAAAATAGGAAGCCCCCAAACATGTAATGGTGGTTAGACAAGAAGAAAGCATAGACACAGACAGAAAATAGAATGAGCAAACGCTGGGGCCCAATCTGTCTAGACAGAAAAGTACAGGAAAGGATACTCACTGCAATCCAAAAAAAACCCTAAAAAATACCAACTCTTCTGATTGCAAAAACACCTGAGATCACACGATCTCTACCACCTAAAATCAGATCTCTGGTGTAACAAAACTAAGCCGCAGCCTCTGAAAAAAACAGGAAAAAGCAAATGAACAAATAACAGTGGCTTCAGATAAACTGAGAGGAGCACAAGCCACGGAGGGGACCTGGCTGACCTCCACAGAAGTGCAGGGAACAATGCAAAAAGCAAGCACAAAAATAAAAGCAGAAATATCTTATCTGATAGCAGAAGATGCAGGCAAGACTCAGCAAACTTCCAAATGAACCAGGAACCACAAATGAGACAAGAACAATTGATCACCGGCAACCATCATGGGAGGGAACCTCCCTTATATCAGACCAGTCAGCGATCCCAGATTGCCATTCCTCGCTGAAAGGCTCAGTACTGTCTGTAACCACCAGAGGGAGCCTCTGCTCAGAAACCATCTCTAGCACATTCATAACACTAAAGATTGAAATGCTTTCAACATTCATCCAACAATCTTTTTGTAGTTGAGATCTTTTTTGCTTAAAACATTCTCTACAACCTCTTTAAATGCAATCCACATTTCTTTTTGAGGATCCGTCATGGTATTGACAAACTCTTTATTAGCTATAAGCCTTCTAATGTCTGTTCCGATGAACACGCGTTCCTTCAATTTTGCCTCTGAGAGGCTTGGAAACTTGGTGACCAAGTATTTGAAGCATTCCCCGAATTGCTTCATCAAGCCCAATTTTATGTGGAGAAGTGGTAGAAGAACTTTATAAAGAAATGCCAAAGTTTCTCGGAGGACTTTTTTTTTACCCACTGTGAGCACCCTCGGCTGCCAACTCTATTTGGTTCAGTGATTTTGTCTGTCTTAACTGTCCCACAGACAAAGAAAACAAAGGTATTTGGTATACCTGGCTTGTTGCCTGAGAAGTAAGCAAAAGACCTTCAAATCCCCACACACTTGCCAACCGTGGTCTTCATATTTAAGTTTACGAAGAACCAATTCCAAGTTCTCGTAGGTTTCCTTCAAGTGTACGGAATGACCTGCAGGGATGGAAGCGTAAAAACCGTCGTTGTGGAGTAAAACTGATTTGAGACTTCTTTTTGAAGAATCTTAAAAATACGCCATTGCGCTGAATATATTGGATTTTGAATTGACCCATCAAACCTTCGACATTGATGTAATAAACCAACTTGTCTTCCTGGGCAAAGTAAGGAACGCACTCCTTTTCATGATGTCAGAACCATGAAAAGGACACTCCTGGTAACATTAAATTTTGAGCCTTCATCCAATTTAACTCAGCAGCATCTTTGGAAGATTCAAGTCTCTTACTAAATCCTTTATCTCCTGGGAGAAAAAGTTTGGGCTTGCATCATCTTCAAAGTCATAATTTGATTCGTCTTCTGGTTCAGGTATGATTCCACCTTCATCGGAGCAAGGTATCTCTTCCAAGATAGCAGGGCTCTTGGGTACTGGTATATGTGTGACATGGGGATGGGGCGAATTGCTGACTGAAGATTGGGGTATGAAATGGAATGATTCCATTTGGAATTATACCCGTTTACATTGCATGGACATAAGTACCAGTTGTCACTATGATTCTTTTGCTATCGCCATACCATAGGAATCCCATAACGGAAAGCTTTTTTTCTTATCCTTGAACCATTTTGTCTGTCCTCCACACACCATTTGCACACTTTGAGGCGCCCAAACTTTATCTTGATCTCCATGTTTATTCCGAAGTATGCAAAGTATACTTTTTTCACAAAATCTGTAATATTCAGCTGTTGATTCAACACTGTATATTCCCCACAAATTAAACAGAAACGATCAGGCGAATTAATACACTCCCGCAAAGCCATATCGCTAATTTGGGGAAACAGAGTTGATGAATGAAATTCCAATGCAGGATTCTTGAAAGCATAAGGACCTTTCATTATGTCACTAACCACCTGACTGCCACCAGCCAATCACGCAGTTCCTATTGATGTTAATTGGAAAGAAAATAAGCTGCCTGCTTATCCACACCAGAGTTTGCAGAAGAACCTATAGGTTTGTGGCAAGTCCTGATGTTTAGGACTTTTTTCAATAATTTATTTCGTTATCAAAATACCAAGATACATGGAAATAATATGAAAATAATCAAACCGCTTTTTAGTTGTCTGTATGAGTTGTGGGCCAAAAAAATATTTATACTCTGCACCCGTGTCTGCGGGAGTAATTGTGCTTAGAAACAAATTTTTCTATTCTGCAATCGTGTCTATAGTAATACTGTGCCAGAAAAACCTGTGTGTTTACTCTGCACCAGTCTCTGTGGGTGTACTCTGCAAAACACCCTCTCTCTTTTTTTTTTAAATCTGGGTAGGCACCAAAACATTGTGATTGGAAAATAGAACAAGCAAACTCCGGTGCAGTCTAACAATGTCTGAGAGCGGCTGGTATATTTCTATATTCAGCCAAAGTTATGGACAAGTTGTGTGGCATCCACACCTGGTTCATGTTAATGAATGCGAACTTGCACATGTTTGCTGAGGACAGGCACATACGACTGTATGTGATTGAAACCTCCTGCCGTGCTAAACACACATTCCCACAATGCACTCTCCGCAGGCCAGGCCAGCACCTCCAAAGCATAATGGGCAAGCTCAGGTCATGTGTCCAATTTGGAAACCCAAAAGTTAAATGGGCCAGACACGTCAAACAGTATGTGGAAACGTGTGGACACATATTCTTCCTCCATGTTGTTGAAACTGTCTTGCTCATGGATTTGACCCCTTGAGTGTTTTGTGGTCAGTTTGCCTTCCTGCTGAGCCACAGGAGACACACCTTTTCTGAGTGTTTGGGTTCTGTTTTCTGGTTGTAGTCTTTCTAGCTTAACCTAGGTGATTTCCTTTGTCTACCTATCACCCTTTGTGTGCAGCTTTATATTCTGTCCCCCAGCGGGCGTTTCCTGCTGGTTATATAAATTTAAATATCCTGAAATTGTATTGATGTTTGGAGCCAGTCTGTGAGCTTTGAGCTAAGGATTTTCACCTTGTTTCTTTGCTATGTTTTGCACCACTATTCTTTTTAACTTTAGTAAGTCGACTGTATATTTATTAAGAGTAATTGCTTAATTCTTTGGTATTTCGTTATTTACTTTACTCACTGTAACATCTTTTTTTGTTCGGCACACTTATCTTGTAGTTAATTCACAATCCACTCTTCCTCCTTGTTCTTTAGGAGGAATGTGAAGCAACTCGGCATCCATTTAGGTCCAAGTTGCCATCTAGCAGTTCTTTGGTTAGGGCTATCTCTGTACCCGCAGGCACCACTAGGGACTGCGGTGTCAGAATTGGAGATGAGCGGACACCTGGATGTTTTGGTTCGGCCGAACAGTTACAAAAAGTTAGAAAAGTAGAAAAACTCACGGTGCTAGCGGGGATCTCACCGATGCTGTGATGCTATTGTTTTTAGACCAGGCATTGGTACTTTTGTCAGTATGGACAGGTGCTAAGTCCTGCTGGAGAATAAAATTTCCATCTCCAATAAGCTTGTCGGCAGAGGGAAGCATGAAGTGCTCTAAAATTTCCTTGTATGCGGCTGCGCTGACTTTGGTCTTGATAAAACACAGTGGACCTACTTCAGCAGATGTCATGGCTCCCCAATACATCACTGATTGTGGAAACTTCACACTAGACCTCAAGCAGCTTGGATTGTGTGCCTCTCCACTCTTCCTCCAGACACTGGGACCTTGATTTCCAAATGAAATGCAAAATTTACTTTCATCTGAAAATAAAACCTTGGACCACTGAGCAACGGTCTAGCTCTTTTTCTCCTTGACCGAGGTAAGTTGCTTCTGGCGTTGTCTATGGGTCATGAGTGACTTGACACAAGAAATGCGACACTTGTAGCACATGTCCTGGATACGCCCGAGTGTGGTGGCTCTTGAAGCCATGACTCCAGCAGCAGTCCACTACTTGTTAATTTGGCTCAAATTTTTGAATGGCCTTTTCTTAACAATCCCTTCAAGGCTGCGGTTATCCCAGTTGCTTGTGCACCTTTTTCTACAACACTTTTTCCTTCCACTCAACTTTCCATTAATATGCTTGGATACAGCACTCTGTGAACAGCCAGTTTCTTTAGCAATAGGAGTCAGTGATAGGCGGTCATGAAGGAGCGCTTAGGAAGCAACCCCAGGGTGGACGGGATGCTGGGTCTCCACCGCAGCTCCAGACAAAAACCTCCGATAGAGGATGGGAGCAATGAAAAACGGTCTTAGGAGTGCAGGAAAAAGTCTCAGATGAGAGATGGGGTTAAACCACAACGTGTTTCGATGGAGGATCCGTCTTCATCTGGTGGATGTCATTTTCTTTAGCAATGACCTTTTGTGGCCTACCCTCCTTGTGGAGTGAGTTAATGACTGTCTTCTGGACAACTGTCAAGTCAGCAGTCTTCACCATGATTGTGGAGCCTACTGAAACACACTAAGTGTAATTTTTGAGGTATTTTACTTACATGATGTGTTATTGCTATGATGTATGTCCTATCTTCCATTGTATGGTATTGGTATGCCTGTGCTGGGGCTTTTATTGTGTAAACACAACATAATGCTTTTAAGCATCTTAATATAAATCTAATCTTCCACTTTTTTTCTTACCAAATATGCAGCAACAATTTTAGTTTTCTCGAGGTCTCTCAAATGTATCCACAAGGTGGAGATCAATCATTACCATTAGCCTATCTATAGTTTCACATTAGAATATTGACAAAAGCTGTGGGATGAATCTGCCCCATAATGTCTCTGAACATTTTGGGAACAATTCATCAAATCGTTTTCGATAGAATTCCGGAATAATATTTGAAAAACTGAAAATTTTTTGTGACTTTACCATTTGACATCAGTTCTGGTACACGCTAACAACTTTTTGAAAAGTGGGCAGAGTTAGTCAGAGGGGATATGACTGAGCACTGTCAGTCATCATAGTTTACACCAAAAAAGTAGTGTCAATTATGAGAGCAGTGAACTTCAATCCCTGAGTAAAGTACATTTCTTGCAATGGCTCACGGCAGCTGAAAGATGCACCAAATTCATAGTTGTTACTTACCCTTGACTCCCTTTGTAATCTTATGCTTCTGCTAAAAGACAAGTTACTTTGGTTAACACTGCAGCATCTTATTTGATACCTTAAACCCTTCCCGACATATGACGTACTTCCGCTCTTACTCCATTAGCAGCAATAATGACCTCTTTTTAAACCCACTTTTGCCAGGTTCTGCACTGCCCATCTTCTCATGCTGAGGGCCTAATTCTTCACCCTTTTGGACTGCAGCAGCATTGACCCTCCACCCTCCTCTTGACTGTAGCAGCATCTACCCCCTTTACATCCCTCCATGGCTCCCAGAAACTACTTTCTTTAAACCATTTTACTTAAACCAAAACCATGGGTAACATAAGTAAACATTGTTTCATAGTAGAAACAAGGCAACTCCCTGCATAATGGAATATAACGAGAAAAAATGGAGCATCCAGCCAAGACAAGAATAAAATGTAAAAAATAACAACTTTATTGAAAAAACACACCAATAAAACCGTTCACAAATATAGGTATATAGAGATGAAAGTATGATGGTGATAGAGCAACTAACGAACCTGAAGCACATATACTAGCATGCTATGCTCTAAGGTTTCTCCCCAGGAAAAAGTAGGGAGAAATATAGATCACAAGATGTGTATATGTATACACGTCCTGCGGGGTATGTCAAAAGGCTTCCACCATAAAAAAGGGCACAATATTATACAACAAGTGTCAAGAAATTGTGCCACATAAAAAAGTACACTCACAAAATAGTCAAAGAATTATATGGTAACATGCCAGGCGACAAACCCACAATACCAGATCCACAGTGGGATCATAAAGTGATATCAGCAACTAAAATGGCATATATGAAGTCAAAGTCTCTTAAGGAGTGCCACATAGATTAGAGCATAAAGTGCAGACGTGCTTACCCATGTTGGGGAAATGTGCAAAATCAGGAACGTGCCCCGACGCACGTTTCGCTTTCTTTAGCTTCCTCGAGGAAGCCCCCCAAGGAAGCTAAAGAAAGCGAAACGTGCGTCGGGGCATGTTCCTGATTTTGCACATTTCCCCAACATGGGTAAGCACGTCTGCACTTTATGCTCTAATCTATGTGGCACTCCTTAGGAGACTTTGACTTCATATATGCCATTTTAGTTGCTGATATCACTTTATGATCCCACTGTGGATCTGGTATTGTGGGTTTGTCGCCTGGCATGTTACCATATAATTCTTTGACTATTTTGTGAGTGTATTTTTTTATGTGGCACAATTTCTTGACACTTGTTGTATAATATTGTGCCCTTTTTCATGGTGGAAGCCTTTTGACATACCCCGCAGGATGTGTATACATATACACATCTTGTGATCTATATTTCTCCCTACTTTTTCCTGGGGAGAAACCTTAGAGCATAGCATGCTAGTATATGTGCTTCAGGCTCGTTAGTTGCTCTATCACCATCATACTTTCATCTCTATATACCTATATTTGTGAACGGTTTTATTGGTGTGTTTTTTCAATAAAGTTGTTATTTTTTACATTTTATTCTTATCTTGGCTGGATGCTCCATTTTTTCTTGTTATATTTCTTTAAACCATTATATTTATTGATCAATTTAAAATGTGTAGAAAGATAATAAAATTGTAATTAAACTGTTGTTTAACTACAATTTTACTATTATCCTTCTACAAATTTTGAATTAATTAATAAAAGTATTTTTAAATAAAAGTAGTGAAGTGTCTGTGAGCCATTGTAATTCTATACACTAGAGAATATATCACGAAACTGAATTTTTGCCCCTTTACATCCCTCCACTATCATCTGAACCATTCCCTTTTCTGCTCTCTCCCTCTCTGGCAGCAACAGTGTTTCCCTTTCCAATTCTTTGGTAGCGATGTTATCTTTCCTCTAACTCCTCCGCCATTGGGAGCAGCATTGTCCTCTTTTGCACCATTCTCTTACTCGGAGCAGCATTGTCCTCTTTTGTACCATTCTCCCAATAGCAGCAGCTTTTTACCCATCTTCCCACTTCTTCCTCCACTGCTAGCCTAACTTTCCCACATCATACTACACCATCACTGGCATCAATATTAGCCTTCCTCACCCTTGCCTGTTGGCAGCAGAATTGTCCCTCTTTCTACTGCTTGTGCATCGGCAGCAGCATTATCCCCTTCCCTTAACATCCTTTCCTCTATTGTCAGCCTCGTTTTTCCTCTTTACCCTCTTATTACTTTCTGTGCATACAACATAATTTTATCCTATCACATCACCTGTTTACACAGTACGAGACATTACAAATAAGTCATCTTACCTGATGAAGGCGCATTTTTTGATTGTAGATCATTTTAGATGTTCATAGAAATGCTCTTTCCTTGGTTATTGGTTAATGTTATACTGAAGTTCAAACATGCCTTTAGGTAGGGTTTAGTTTCTGCATCACGGTGAATGAAAAGTTTTAAAATCACAGGTGCTTTTTTCTTAACTTCACGACGGGGCCATTTTCATTTTTTTGTTCCCGTTTTTTTTTTCTCCTTTCTTCCCAGAGCCATAACTCTTTTATTTTTCTGTCCACAAGACATGAGGGTTGTTTTTTGTGAGACGAGTTGTACTTTTGAATGACACCATTTATTTTACCACATGGTGGACTCAAACGGGAAAAAAAATCCATGTGTGTGAAATTGTGAAAAAAAAAACCACAATTCTGACTTTGTTTTTTGGTAATTGTTTTTACGGTGTACATTTTGTGGTAAAAATGACCATGTAATATTATTCTCCTCATCAATATGATTTTGTTTTCTTTCCTCCCAGCACCTTTCCTTTCTCCTCACTTAGGTTGGTGGGAGATACTTCTTGCTTCATTTATTAATCTCCTTATTTTTCCTTTGTGCATATGCTTTACGTTTCCTCACTCTGAGGTCCTCATATCCCTCTGCACACTTTTGCTCTCCTGGCTAGCTGTGCAGCCCAGCCACCTCCTTTCTGGTCCCTCAGGAGGTACGAGAAACCCCTCTATGGCCTTTTAGGATCCAAGTCCAAGGTGGTGGAGTTAGTTGTGCTGCTAGTGATTATCTAGTCTGTACAGGGTCCAGTAGGGTGTGGGGGCGGCTTCTTTGTATTGAAGGCTTTATTATTCCTGTTACCTGTGTATGAGCCTGTTACGTTCATAACACTCTCTTATGTACTTCAGCTTTAGGAACTGCCTTTCCCGAATGATGCACTCTGGATGAAAACTTCTAAAAGTTCTTAAGTAGTAAAGCCCCATACAAACATACAGTATGTTTATACTACGTTCCTGGTCTCCTAACTAATGCTAGCAGCAGTTTTTTGGAGACAAAACTGCCGACAAGCTCCCTTAATGGCAATATTCTTCCTTTCATATAGACACTAATTTCATTTTCCATAAAATCTTTCTTTTCTATTTTTTGTGTATCATATACCGTACATACAACATGGCTATAGACAATTGCAAATAATAATGTATAAAAAATGACTTTGTAAACTGCTCCTCTTAGCCTTGATGCTATCAGAAGTCACATAAAAACGAACTCATGCCTGTATGGAATGATATTAATTTTGTAGAATCCAGATCGGTCTTCCACTGCAAAGAAATGCAGATTTGCTGTAAGCTATAGAAGAGTTTGAACATAATGGATCCATGTTATGAATTTTAACAAAACATCACAACTACCATTTCCATGAAACTGACCCATAATGATCTTTGTAGGAAAAGTTCAAACCAGTCCTCTCGTGGTTATCAAACATCTTGAAAGAGTTGGCAAGTAGGAAGTTTCTAAGATCAAAGAGTCGCTTGTACAAAGAGTAAACTCTCAGAGCCCCAAGGAACACTTAAATTAGAAGTGAATATGATTTGGTGATTACAGCATACACCTCCTGAAGCAGTTTTAATGGCTAATACCTTGTGCTTAATAAGAAAAAGTGAAACTTTAAGTAAAACTCTGATAATACATGAAAAAGAGCACGCAAGATTGGATTTCAGAGAAAAGAGATAATGTTATTAATTTATTGTATGTAGTTTGGGAATATTACATTTCGCAGACCAAAAACCATAAAAAGTATATCTGGAAAATCCAGTAATGATAACTGCCTTGCTGTGAGCAGTATGGCCACATGTGTTTACCATAAATTAAGGTTCCTGCCCTTCTCTTGTAAAATAAAAACATGGGTGTTCTAACATCGCTTAAAACTTCAAGTTGAAGAATACTTCCATCCTCAACAGCGTAATTGTAACACTAAGAAGGAAAAGTCATGGAATTATGGAAATCACAGGATCAATAGGCATGTTAATGATATGCACATGATGAAAAAATGGAAACAAAAGTTTCAAACATGTCAATGTATTCAGTATTGAGTATGAGTGCCATGCATGGAAATCTCCGCATTTGTATGCCTCAGTTGCTATCAAAGAGGTTCTTAATGTTTGTCTAAGGATTATTCTGCAACGCTGAATGCACTTGGGCAAACCATCAAGATCTGCTGCTGGCAGCTCCCTTTGGAATTTCCAATATCCCAGATGTCCTTCTTGTGAAAAAGTCCGGAGACGCTGCAGCCCATTGTGGCACATTTAGACCATGCACTGTGTTGAAAAACAGCTTCTGGAACACTTTGAAGAAATGACGGTTCCACCACTAAATCAATGGAATGTTGAACTGTCAGTATATGTGGAACAAAGACTAGTGAGGTCCAACAACTGTACGTTAGTTCACAGAACTCCATAATCCCAGGAGTAGGATTATTCTGTAGACAGTGTGGACAATATGTGAACGTGAAAGTGTCCTAGGAGCTGTTCTTCAACACCGTAATGCCAGGGTGATGTTGCTTGTGCTTCAGTGAGCAGCCTTCCTTCTGGGTGTTGCAATTTCAATGTTTAGTAGTGAATTAATCAATACTACTTACTACTAAGGAAGCATTTGGCGTGAACTATGAAAATACGTCCACTGTATACTCATTGTCCTCTTTATTAAAGACACCTGTCCCTTCATAAGTGAAGCTTCTCAGTATGGAAATTAAACATGTGTCCCTGTAGTGCAACATAAAACATTGAACAAATTTTCCATGGATCAGTTTTTTCCATGAATTCAATGGGAAAATTGAGTAATCTGAGTGAATTTGAAAGAGGCATGGTCATCTGTGTTAACTTAATGGGACTGATATTTTAAAGCTACCAACCTTGCAGGTTTTTCTCAGTCGTGTCATGAGTACATTTGATAATGCGGCATCTTGTGGACATAAACAACTAGTCAGGCATCAGAGGAGGGTGTCAAAATAAATTGTTTTCATGAACAGGTAGTGCATAAATAAGCAAATTGTGTCTGAATACGCCACTGGTGCTCCAACTAACATGCTAGAATGCAGAGCTCATTCCTTGATGTGAATGGACTATAGCGGCAGATGACCAGTTTGCGTGCCATTGCCATTGCATTCTAAGGAAAACAGGCCAGACTCTAGTGGAGAAGACAGTGCACAAATTGGATCACTGAGCACTTAAGAAGTAGCATTGCCATGTTAGACATCCAGGTTTCTGTTGCACCATGCTGATGGGAAGGTCAGAATTTGGATCAGGCAGTATGAATTGATGAACCTTTAAGTTCAGGCAAGTGAAGGTGGAATAATTTTGCGGAAATATTTTCTTTGGTTCTCTAATACCTGTGGATGAAAAATTAAATGGTAGGGCTTATTTAAAGGGATTATGCAGCATTAGAGAAACATTGCTGATTTTTTTTCAGGGTTCAGTGCCTATATGGCATTGTGCAACTAAGCTCTATTTACTTCAATGTGGTGGAGTTGTAATACCAGAGAAAACTCATGGTCAGAGTTGGTGCTGTTTCTTATAGAAAGCTTACAAGTTTTTCTAATCCTGAACAACCGCTTTAAGTACTGTGGCCGATCAAATTCCCTTCATGGCAGCTGGACACTTTCAGCAAAGTAACGCACCATGGCACAAGGGCCGTATAGTCATGGATTGAGTCCAAGAACAAGACAGTGAGTTTTCCTAGCTCCATAAGTTGCATACATTGTTCTCTCAACAAAGTAGGTAAAATGAATATATAGTAGCTGACCCCTTAACCAATTGGAGAACATTTATGCATAAGCTTAGCTAAGACTCATACAGATGTGAGAAAGCTAACCAAGAAATTGTAGGAGAAATCAGCACAAATAGGGCCTTATCCGAGAAATACCGTAAATTTTGCACTCAGATTAAACTCACCTGTTCAATCTGTTAAAGACACATATAATGTAGATCAGCCGCAGCGAACCCACGGGTCAGCAAGCGACCATCAGACTGTAAAGGGAGTCAGTGGACAATATTCCGTGCTGCCGACAGAATGTAGATGTACTGTTGTGCTCAAAAGTTAACATACCCCGGCAGAATTTTTGCTTGCTTTGCCTTTTTTCAGAGAATATGAATGATACCAAAACTTTTTCTCCACTCATGCTTAGTGGTTGGGTGAAGCCATTTATTATCAAACTACTGTTTTCTCTTTTTAAATCATAATGACTAGAGGTGAGCGAATTTTTTTTGTATTTTGGCTCTGAATCTGATTTTGACATATTCGGGCCATATTCGAACACTATTCGTGCCAAATGTATGTCTTATGATTGGTTCCGAACATATTCAGTAATTTTTACGCCCATTGATTCTAAGGACGTTTGGCTGTGTTCGACGAATAGTGCAAAAACAATATTTGAGTCAGATCATATTTGGAACCGAATCCGAACAAATTCGCTCATCTCTAGTAATGACAACCCATAACATCCAAATGACCCTGATCAAAAGTTCACATACCCTGGTGATTTTGGCCTGATAACATGCACAGAAGTTGACACAAATGGGTTTGACTGGCTTCTAAGAGTAACATCCTCACCTGTGACCTGTTTGCATGTAATCAGTGTGTGTGCATAAAAGCTGAGTTAGTTTCTGGGATCCAGACAGACTCTTGCATCTTTCATCCAGCCGTTGACGTTTCTGGATTGTGAGTCATGGGAAAGCAAAAGAATTGTGAACAGATCTACAGGAAAAGGTAGTTGAACTGTATAAAACAGGAAAGGGATACAAAATATATCCAAGGAATTGATAATGCCAGTCAGCAGCATTCAAACTGTGATTAAAAATGGAAAATCAGTGGCTGTGTAAAAACAAAACCACGGTCAGGTAGACTAAAACAATTTTGTCCACAACTGCCAGGAAAATTGTTCGGGATGCAAAGAAAAACCCACAAATAGCATCAGCTGAAATACTGGACTCTCTGAAAACTAGTGAAGTGGCTTTTTCAAGATGCACAATAAGGAGGCACTTGAAGAAAAATGGGCAGCATGGTTGAGTCGCCAGAAGAAAGTCATTACAGAGCAAATGCCACAAAGTATCTTGCCTACAATACGCAAAACAGCACAGAGACAAGCCTCAAAACTTCGGGAACATGGAAATTTGGAGTGATGAGACCAAAATTGAACTTTTTGGCCACAACCATAAACGTTACATTTCGAGAGAGGTCAACAAGGCCTATGATGAAAGGAACTATATTCCTACTGTAAAGCACGGAGGTGGATCACTGATGTTTTGGGGATGTGTGAGCTACAAAGGCACAGGAAATTTGGTCAAAGATGAAGGAAAGATGAATGCAGCACTTTGTCAGCAAAGACTGGAGGCAAATTTGTAACATCAGCCCAGAAGCTGCGCATGGGACGTATTTGGACATTCGAACATGACAATCCAAAACACAAGGCCAATTTGACCTGTCATTGGCTACAGGAGGACAAAGTGAAGGTTCTGGAGTGGCCATCTCAGTCTCCTGACCTCAATATCATTGAGCCACTCTGGGGAGATCTCAAGCGCGCAGTTAATGCTAGAAAGCCCAGGAATTTACAGGAACTGGAGTTTTTTCCAAGAAGAGTGGGCAGCTTTACCATCTGAGAAAATAAAGAACCTCATCCACAACTACCACAAAAGACTTCAAGCTGTCATTGACGTTGGAGGGGGCAATACACAGTATTAAGAAATGGGGTATGTAAACTTTTGATCAGGGTCATTTGGATTGTCATTATGATTTAAAAGAGAAAACACAGTAGTTTGACAATAAATGGCTTCACCCAATCACTAACTATGAGTGGAGAAAAAGTTTTGGTGTTATCATTCATATTGTCTGAAAAAAGGCCAAGAAAGCAAAATTTCTTCCGGGGTATGTACACTTTTGAGCACAACTGTATATCCCAGTATGGTACAGTAAGGTGGTGGTTTATTTCAACGCATTTTGAAGTATATAACTTCTTCAGGAAATCCACATTATATACTTTGAAATGCACTGAAATAAACCACCACCACCACCTTCCTGTACCATACTGAGATATACATCTCCATTTTGTCAGCAACGCATAATATTGTCCACTAACTCCATTTACAGTCTGACAGATGTGAAAAAAAGCATCCTTATTTTGGACCCATCTGAGTGGAGAACCAGATGAGTAGAGAAGATGAGGACTTGGTGTAGCCATGTAAAATTTATTAGTATGCTTTGCTGCATGCAGATGACTTGCAGCAGTTATGGAAGTCTGACCAGTATTAGCATTAGGGATCTATTCTCACTTTTCCTTTAACCAAAGAAACAAATAGACCCTAAGGTCTTGTTCCCACTTGCATATAAACTCGGCGAATGCAATGAAGGAAAAAATCGGATTCAATTCGGACCAATGTTATTCAATGAAGAAATGCAGATCTGCGTATTTTTTTCTCAGTTGTATTCAGCATGATAAAAAATTCACAGCCTGCAATTTCACTCCAAAATCGTACAATGAGAGAAAATATTGCTGTGGTTAGTGGCGCTCGTATACTACCTGTATAACCGCTGCAAAATTAGTGTCTCAACCAACTGGACCAAAAAGAAATATGAATGAAAATTATAAGTATCTTGCACTGGTTTCAGGAATTGTTGTCTACTTTTCCATATTATTCCAAATTATAACTATATAAAACTATATAATGTTGTGTTACCCGTTTACACGTGAGAATATTTAGGACAATGAATAAATAGCAAGGAATTTACCTTCAGATGCGGGCAAGAGGTCTTGATGATTAAAGTGCCTTAGTGCGTGAAGTAGGTGTCCTAAATAATAAATCTAGGTTCTTCTTTATATAATATGCTAATGCTTTACACATGTGAAAAAATAAGGCAAATAATGGCTGGGGGGACTTTACCTTCGAGTACTGGTGGGCGTCCTGATAATTAAGATATCTTAATGTGTGTGGTAGATGGCCTGAATAATAAATCCAAGTTAGCCTTTGTGCAATATTATGTTCCTAATTATTATTATTTATTTATATAGCACCATTGATTCCATGGTGCTGTACATCAGAAGGGGTTACATAAAAATTACAGATATCACTTACAGTAAACAAACTAACAATGACAGACTGATACAGAGGGGAGAGGACCCTGCCCTTTCGGGCTTACATTCTACAGGATGGTGGAGAAGGAGACAGCAGGTTGGTAGGTTGCAGCAGTTCCGGTGTTCGTTGAGGCGATATCTTCGGTAGTGGTGAGGAGGTAGCGGGGTCATTGCAGGCTGTAAGCTTTCCTGAAGAGGTGGGTTTTCAGGTTCCATCTGAAGAATCCGAATGTGGTTGATAGTCGGACGTTTTGGGGCAAAGAATTCCAGAGGATGGGGGATATTCGGGAGAAGTCTTGGAGGCGGTTGGGTGAGGAGCGAATAAGTGTGGAGGAGAGAATAAGTGTGGAGGAGAGAAGGAGGTCTTGGGAGGACCAGGAGATTACGTGAGGGAAGGTATTGGGATATTAGTTCAGAGACATATGGGGGAGACAGGTTAAAGATGGCCTTGTAGGTCAGTATTAGTAATTTGAACTGGATACGCTGAAGGAATGGGAGCCAGTGAAGAGATCTGCAGAGGGGAGAAGCGGAGGAGTAGCGAGGAGAATGATGAATTAGTCGGGCAGCAGAGTTAAGGATGGACTGGAGACATGAGGGGGTGTTAGCAGGAATGCCACAGAAAAGGATGCTGCCGTAGTCGAGGCGGGAGATGATGAGGGCATGCACAATCATTTTAGTAGATTGAGAGTTGAGGAAAGGACGAATTCTGGAAATATTTTTGAGCTGGAGGCGACAGGAGGTAGAAAGAGCTTGGATGTGCGGTTTCAAGGGCAGGGCAGAGTCAAGGGTTACTCCGAAGCAGTGGACCTCTGGTACGGGGGAAAGCGTGATGTCATTAATTGTGATAGATAGGTCAGGTAAGGAAGATCTGTGAGATGGGGAAAGATGATGGGTTCAGATTTGTCCACAGTGTTTGAGGAAGCGAGACGACAAGAAGGAGGATATGGCTGATAGACACTCCGGGATTCTGGACAGCAGAGAGGTGACGTCTGGGCCAGAGAGGTAGATCTGAGTGTTATCAGCATAAAGGTGGTACTGGAATCCGTGGGACTTTGTGTTGCCCCATGCCTAGTGTACAGATTGAGGAAAGTAGGGGTCCTAGAACAGAGCCTTGGGGACTCCAACAGAGAGAAGGTGGGACGAGGAGGTAGTGTGGGAGTGGGAGATGCTGAATGTGTGGTTGGAAAGGTGTGAGGAGTTCCAGGATAGGGCGAGGTCCTTGATGCCAAAGGAGGAGAGGATCTGTAGTAGAAGGCAGTGGTCAACTGTGTCAAAAGCAGAGGACAGGTCTAGAAGCAGGAGTATTGAGTATTGTCCGTTCGCTTTGGCTGTAAGTAGATCGTTAGTAATTTTGGTCAGGGCTGTCTCAGTGGAGTGATGGGGCGGAAACCAGATTGTAGATTGTCAAAGAGCAAGTTAGATGAGAGGTGGGAGGAAAGTTCAGCATGGACGTGCAGCTCCAGGAGTTTTGAAGCGAATGGGAGCAGCGATATTGCGTGATAGCTGGACATAGCGGTTGGGTTGAGGGTTGGCTTTTTAAGGATAGGCGTGATTGTGGCATATTTGAAAGCAGAAGGGAAGGTACCGGAAGTTAGTGATAAGTTGAAGAGGTGGGTTAGGGATGGGATAATAGTGATGGTGAGGTTGGGGAGGAGGTGGGATGGGATAGGGTCGAGTTCACAGGTTGTGAGGTGCGATTTGGAGAAGAGACAATTAAGCTCCCCTTCAGTGATGTTAGAGAGGGAGTTTATGGGGTTTGGGCATTGGTCTTGGTATACAAAGGGGTTGTGGTGGTTGAACAATGAAGACTTGCCTTGTATGGTCGATCTTATTTTTGAAGTGGGTGGCAAAGTCCTCAGCAGAGATGAGGGAGATAGGAGGGGGCAGTGGTGGGCAGAGGAGGGAGTTAAAAGTTTTGAATAACTGTTTGGGGTTGTAGGATAGGGAAGATATGATTGTGAAGTAGGCCTGTTTAGCAGAGGTGAGGGCAGATTTGAAAGCGAGCGTTGCCTGTTTGAATGCAGTGAAGTCGTCTTGCGAATTTGTTTTCTGACAACGCCGCTCTGCAATCCTGGACACTCACCAGAGCTTTTTAGTGGTGTTATTGTGCAAGGGTTGTCTGTTGGTACATCGCAATCTGCCGTGAAAGAGAGGGGCGACCGTGTCAATAGCTGATGGGAGAGTGGCATTGTAGAAAGCAGTGGCACTGTCTGTGTCGTGGAGTGAGGATATGCATGCCAGTGGTAGAATAGAGTCAGAGAGTGTGTGGGTGTCTAGGTGTGCAAGGTTTCTGTGGGGGTGTGCATGTTGCTGGACATGGGTGACTGGAGAGGAGGACAGGGATGAGAAAGTGAGTAGATGGTGGTCGGATAAAGAGAGAGAGGGGAGGTGGTGAAGTTAGATAGAGAGCAGAGGCAGGTGAAGACCAGGTCTAATGTATGTCCGTCTGAGTGGGTGGATGCAGAGGTCCAAAGGATGAAGTAAGGGACAGGAGTTTGGAGGCTGCTGACTGAAGGGTATCAGTGGGGATGGTGAAGTCACCCATGATGATAGTGGGGATGTCAGTGGAAAGAAAGTGAAGCCAGGTAGAGAATTGGTCAATGAAGGCAGTGGTCGTGCCCAGAGGTCGGTATATGACGGCCACTTGGAGGTTGGAGGGAGAGTAGATGCGGACAGAGTGGACTTGAAAAGAGGGGAGGATTAGGGAGGGAAGAGGTGGGATTGGGTTAAACTTGCAGTTAGAGGAAAGGAGAATACCCACTCCTCCACCGTGTCTGTTGCCAGGGCGAGGAGTGTGGGTGAAGTGGAGGCCGACATAACACAGTGCAGCAGGGGAGGCCGTGTCAGAGGGTGTCAGCCATGTTTCTGTGAGGTCGAGGAAGGCAAGATTGCGAGAAAGAGGTCATGAATCACATGAAGCTTATTGCAGATGGAGCGGGCATTCCAGAGGGCTCCAGACAGAGGGAGCAGGGGGGTGGGTGTCAATGGCGCGGATTTTACGTTTTAAAGATTGCGGTAGTTCTTATTAGATAGGGAGAGGTAGGAAGGGGTAGTAATGGGGGGTATGAGCTATGGGGTCCAGGAATTGGAGATATGTCACCAGCAGTGAGGAGAAGCAGAGAAAAGGAGAGCAGGTGGGAGAAGGAGAGTGGGTGGCTTGTTTTATGTTTTATTAGGACAGATTTGAGGTTGAGGAGCAGGTCAGCAGAAGAGGTCAGCTGGGGAGGTAAGATGGAAGGGGAGATGATTATCTGGTTAGAGGGTGCTGGGGTTTGGGGATAGCAAAGGAGAGTGAAGATTAACAGAGAAAACACTGTGAGAGCATATGTAAACATGGTGAAGGAGTAAAGCCCGGGTCTCACGTAGCGATACACCAGCGATCCCGACAACGATCAGGATCGCTGGTGTGTTGCTACATGATCGCTGCTGAGCTGCCAAACAGGCAGCTCAGGCAGCGATCAGCACAGCGACACTGCGGGTAACATTGCTTAGTTACCCGCAGTGTACCTTGGATACCAGCGCCCTGATGCAGGGAGCTGGTAACCAAGGTACACGTCGGGTTTCCAGGCGCTGCGCGGTGCCTGGAAACCCAACGTGTACCTTGGTTACCAGCTCCCTGCATCAGGGCGCTGGTATCCAAGGTACACATCGGGTTTCCAGGCACAGCCCCGCGCCTGGAAACCCGCTGTGTACCTTGGTTACCAGCGGATCGCTGGTCTCCCGCCTGTCACATGCAGCGATGCGTGCTGGCCAGCGGGAGACCAGCGATCAAAAAAATGTCCAGGACATTCAGCGACAATCAGCGATACCCAGCAGGGGGGCTGATCGTCGCTTAATGTCACACACAGCGATATCGCTGGGGAGATCGCTGCTGCGTCACAAAACTAGTGACTCAGCAGCGATCTCGCTAGTGAGATCGCTGTGTGAGACGGGGGCTTAAGAGGGTTAATAGAAAAGCTAGATACAAGTAATAAGAAGTGCCTACTCAGCAGACAAACCCAAAAGAGACAGATACATAGTGTGGGGTCCTGACTTCTGCCGTGACTAACTGCCGTTGAAATAACTGAGCTTCTTTATACTTTGCTGCAGTGATACTTAGCTGCAGAAATACACGTGCCAGACCCCACACGCGATTTACACTGGTAAAAATATTCAGGGCAAATATTAGATACATGGGACTTTACCTTCGGATGTCTGATAAAGAATCCTGATGATTAGGGTGAATTCGTCCTTGAGGTAGAAGTCCTGGATAATAAATCAGTTTTATATAGTAGCATGAAAATGGACGCTGGTGCTTTGTGGAAAAATGCTGGTATAAAGATTCTGAAAAGAGCTGTCCCGGCCGGTGACAGGCACTTGGATCCGGCGTCCAACGGTGCTTGTGTAAGCATGTGTATGCCTACAGGACCTGTAGGACATTGGTGACGTCTTCAGTCACATGACACTTAGTGGTAATGTGGTACGTACTCTTTAGTTACGATGAGCAGATAGGACCAATTGCTACGCGTCTTGGAAAATGACGTTTTCCTTCCTCAGGGATGGTCCTAATATCCTAACAGAGCCATTTATAATAGCCCAACATCAATCAAATGCGAACAATTCAATTTCATTATTGAGTCCTCTTGGTTTTAGTGTGTCCAATTCAAATATCCAACAACTTTCAGCTTTTGACATTTTCTTAATAAATTCTCCTTTGCGCCAATGTTGTTTGATAATTTGAATGCCTATTATATCAATTTCAGTAATAGAGCCCCCATGCAATTTGGCAAAGTGTCTTGAAAGGGGTAGATCATCATATTTCTTCTTAATGTTCCTCAAGTGTTCATTAATTCTTACATTCATAGGTCTCTTTGTTCTCCCCACATACAATTTGTTACAGAGGCACTTAATGGAATATATGACCCCCTGAGATATGTGATAAAATCTATAATTTGGTAAATTTTATCTCCTCTCTTGATTTCAGTTTTTTTCTTTATATTTATGGATTTGCATACCTTGCATTTTTTGCATGGGTAAAATTCCTTAAGATCTTTTTTAAAAGGAGCAGACTGTCTTTGTGCGGGGGGTTCTCGAATTGAAGGAGCAATTAGATTCCCCAGATTACTGGCTTTTTGTATATGAATCTAGGGTCATTAGGTATCTTATCCCCAATAATTTTGTCATCCTTCAAGATGTCCCAATATTTTCTAACAATTTTCTTAAGTATGTTAGTGTTGGCATTGTATTGAGTGATAATCGGGACATCCACTTGACTTTCACCAATGGGAAAATCTCTTCTCGTTTTTTTTATTAATTAGTTCAAGTCTGGGGATCTGTTTCACAACGTTTTTAGCTGCTATGAGAGAGTCTTTGTCATAACCTTTGTTCAAAAAATTTTTTGTTAGGATACTCGCTTCTTTTTCAAACATATTTGGACTCGAACAATTGTGAAAAGTGTGAGAAAATAATCGCATGTCATACGGACCACCAGTATGACATCCAATTTTTACATATACAATTCTGTAGCATAGGAAACTGTAAATGGTCATTTAAAAGATTAATAGCTGCTGAATAAAAAAACGGATTGTATTCGGACTGCACATGGATGGCAAGCTAGAAAAAAATTATCCCACTCTCCTGGATGGGAACGAGGCCTAAAAGAGGTAACGTGGTTCCTTATTTCTTTTTAGAAGAGAATTGACTCAAACCACTTGAAAACAATATGTTTGTTACCTGCTAATAAATTTATTACTATTTGGCCATACTATTACAGTTTCAATCAAAATTATTCATCCTCGATTCTAAATGAGATTTATTTGCTAGATTTACGGACTTCCTGATGGGTGAAATAAATCAAACAAGAACAATTTAATGAGTTCAAAGCAGCTACTATAACAAATGGTTTCTTAAAGGGAAGCTATCATGTGAAAAAATGATATTAACCTACAGATATGGTGTTAATCTGAAGGTTAATAGTGTTCTGACACCATGTGGCTCCCACACTGAGAGCCCCACTGCCAGGAGGAAATTAATTTTATTCCCCCTGGCTGCCTCGCATTTTCAGGTATTGGGGTGACGCCAGCATGCTTTCAGTTATTGTTCAGTGTAGAGAGAGTGGTTGCTGTAACCGCATCCCCGGCACAGACTGACAGCAGGTCTAATGCTGATCCAGCTGTCTGTCAGTAGTGGGCCGCGGTTACAGCTGCCGCTCTCTATACACTGAGCAGTGATGGAAACCTTGTTGGCGCATCCCCATGACTGAAAAAGTGAGGCTGCCGGGAGGAAATAAAGTTAATTTCCTCTTGTTAGCTGGTCTCTCAGTGCCGACACCACATGGTGTCAAAACACTATTATCCTGCAGATAAACCCTACATCTGGAGATTAATAACGCTATTTTACTTCCCATTAAAACTCATCACAAAATGCCACTTTTAATGACTAAAGCAGTCTTGGAATTATTTAGCTCATTCCATAAGCATCTTTAAATACTTTATAGAGCACACTTAGGCTGTTATGACCTGCTGTAATTGTGATGCATAGCTAGATACCAGCTCCTGGCAATGTTGCTGAGGTGTTATGTTTTGGTAGCTGAGGAGAGCAGGCAAAAACGGCAATACACCAGAGAGGTTGGAATCTATTGGATTGCAGTACCCTGACTAACCACCACAACTAAAGGCAGCCGTGGAGCGTTCCTACGTTGGTCCTAGACGCCTCGTCACAGCCTGAGAGATTAACTACACCTAAAGATAGAAAGAGGAAAGCTATCTGCCCCGGAGCAGATCCCCAAAGAACATAGGAAGCCCCCAAACATGTAATGGCGGTTAGACAAGAGGAAATACAGACACAGACAGAAAATAGTATGAGCAAACGCTGGGGCCCAATCTGCCTAGCCAGAAAAGGATAGGAAGGATACTTACTGCAATCCAAAAAAAACCCTAAAAAATGCCAACGCTACTAATTGCAAAAACACCTGAGATCACACGACCTCTACCACCTAAATCAGTTCTCTGGTGTAACAAAACTAAGCCGCAGCCACTGAAAAAACTGGAAAAGGCAAATGAACAAACAACAGTGGCTCCAGCGGAACCAAGAGGAGCCCAAGCCCCCAGGGGGGGGAACCTGGCTAACCTTACAGAAATGCAGAGAAATATGCAAATGGTAAGCACAAAAACAGAAAATATCTTATCTGAAAGCAGAAGAAGAGGCAAGACTCAGCAAGCTTCCAAGTGAACCAGGAACCACAGTTGAGACAAGAACAATTGATCACCGGCAACCATGATGGGAGGGAACCTCCCTTATATCAAGCCAGTCTGTGAATCCTGATTGCCAATCCTCATTGAATGGTTCAGTACTGTTTGTAACCACCAGAGGGAGCTTCTGCTCAAAATTCATTTCCAAAACATTCACAACACTGAGGACTCTTAGAAAAGTCAGCTTCAATACGCTCAAGCCTATTATTAATAACCCCCAAATATTCTGGGATTCACTTCAGTGGAGTAATAGAACAAAACTGGAACATTTGGAGCCTATTAATCTGTGGTATGGCTGGAGAAAGAATGAAGCATAAGGTAAAAAGAATGTCTTGCCTACAGTGAAGCATGGTGGTGGCTCTGTGATCTGGGGCTTCTTTGCTTCCTCTTGCACTGGAAACCTACAGGGTGTGGAAAGCAAGATGGATTCAATCAAGTATCAGGAAATCCTAGGAGAAAATTACATGCCTTCTGTGAAAGGTATCACTCCTAGAATATTTGGTGTTTTTGGGCATCATTGGACCTCCCAACAGGACAACTATTCCAAGCACAACCCAAAAGCTAACCACAGCTTGTTTCAGATGTTCTGGATGATTCTGGAATGACAGTCATCTAAATAAAAAATCTAAAACCCATAGAAAAATCTTTGGAGGGCTTTGAAGAAGGCAGTTGCACCACACAAACTCAAGAATATCTAACCATTACTCATGATACTGACTAAGATTCCCCATAAACGCTGACTAAAGCTGGTGTATGCCTATGTATCATACTTTCTGCAGGTTGTAACAACCACAGGTGCTTTACTAAGGACTAAACAGTAAGACACTTGTTGTGAAGGGGTTGAATAAAACAAAAAAAGTGGCAGATTGCATTGAAATTGGAGAAACCACTTGTGTTAGTTTGGTTGACATAACTAAATTGCTTTTGCTTGATTGCAACCAAACAAAATGAGTAGAAAATTTGTAAAATTTGGTAACAATCCTAATTTGCAATGGGATTTTTAATTGCGACCAAGTATAAGAATGTAGCTGACTAATTTTTACACTTTTGTGGTTTGACATTTTCGTTGGCGTAGACAGTAAATGATTTTTAAGGAGAGAATAAATACAAAAATGAAACAAGAAAATGTTTAACCTGTCATTATTTAGTGCTCAGAATGTGGAAAAGATCCAGCACCCATGACAGTGTTACAGAGACATTGTTTGGTATTAACACCCTATAGTGCTTAAACCACAAAAGATCCTTCTGTGAGTTGGTGCAAAGCCAATCACAAGACTTTAATATTATGGTATGTTAATGTGGCTGTGGAATAATGTTCTCTACAAAGAACGCTAACAAGGGAATAAGATGTCCGCTTAACCATAAATGGGAAATCTGTGGTATGAAATTCATTCAGCAAAAAGCATTTTCAAACCAAAGGAATTCATGCAAGAGCTTTTATGGAAACATTTAGTGATCTCTCACCACAATATATTGCGCAAGCTCATCGAAAAGGAATGACACTAAATGCCAGCCATTTATTACCATGTCCGCAGAATGCAAGCTACCACTGGCCCAAAGAGAAGAACAGCACTCGTGTACGTCACAGCACATGGATCTACGTTGTTGTCAAGATTCTTGGACTCTATCCTTAAAAATTCCATCTAGCATGAGATATGTGGTAGTACTTTATGTGGCTTTTCCTCATCGATTTTAATAGGGTAAAATATGAAAAGAGACCAAGTGTAGAACACATGATTTTTCCTGTAGTAACAACTCCAAGAACATTTCTTATGAGTGCCTACATCAAAAACTGTGCTGAAAATGCATATCGTAGTGAGATGTAATCTTGGCCTAAAACATTTCTAGACTGTATTGTACTTCAATTTTACTCATTATAAAGCAAACTGTTGCTGGTGATGCATCTAATAAAACTATAATAGAAGTAATCTCTTTGGAATCTTACAAAGGGATATCTAATAAAACAATAATATAGAAATAATACCTTTGGAATCAGTTTGACCACATAAAAAGAATAGGGGAAAAACAGTATAAATGAAAAAAGATGCCATAGGGCACCGTGTACAAATACATAACCTGCACCACCAATATTTTATGTTTTCGCGCGCCATTCAATAGGGGAAAGAATTGGTTCTCTCTTGTTCCTTATTGTGCAGTATGAAATAGAAACAACTATTTTGGATACATTTACGGTAATTTATCAGTGAAAAATCAATTCTATTCGGAAAATAGGTATTTAAATGGAATCAAATGTAGAATCCCACAACATTTGTTCAAAAGACAGGGCATAAAAATATCCATGTAAAAATTTGGCATCATGCCCTATCCATGGACAGCATGCATCAGAAACTGGCTGCACGATTTCAGACATATATGTTTATTTCTGGAATGCCGCAGAAAAACATATGTTAACCCAATAATAACAGCCAATACGCATTTAAACAATGGCGGTTAAGAGGTCTTGTTCCTCACCTCCAATTTAAAACGGCGGTCAGGAATAAGTGAACAGCGCCCCCCACTGGTGCAATTCCCACAGTGAGAGCTGTATGCAACAGACAGCTGACATCCTGCGGTATTAGCCCAGGCCAGTTTTGGAACCGATCATGGCTGATTAACCCCTTAAATACTGATTGACAGCTTTATCTAAGTGGTTAAAAGGGGCTAAAAGTCCACCTATTGCTGGATTGACCCCCCATGATCGTAATCGCGAGTGCCCATCGTTGGTACCCTGAGGTCATCCGCTGATCCCAGCGTATGGTAGCCTCTTAGATCCAGCAACAAGCAGGGTCTTACAGGCTCTGTCAGTGACTGATAGATCTCCGACACTGCAGTACACGAATACTGCAATACATGAGACCAGTGATCAAAGTAAAAATTATACATGTCCCACAGTGGACTAAGTGAAAAAGTAAAAAAAAAATATTACATAAAATGGAAAAAAAATCCCAAAAAGTTGTTTCGCCACTAAAAATGCAGCATTAGCGCCAAAAGAAATAAACAAAAAAAGTACACATAATTAGTATCGCCGCATGTGGAACGACCAGATCTATAAAACTGGCACGTAATTTATCTCGTACGATGAACACTGTAAAAAAAATCAAAATAAATGTGACAAAAATGTTGCTTTTTCTTCATACTGACACACAAAATTTAATAAAAAGCGATCAAAAAGACATGTAAAAAAAATGGTACAAATGAAAACGTCAAATCATTCTGCAAAAAACAAGCCCTAAGTTGGATCATTCGAAAAAAAAAATTAGCTACAGCTAAATAAATCAATTTTTGTAAAATATTGTTTTTAGTGTGTAAAA
Source organism: Oophaga sylvatica (assembly GCA_033576555.1). Lineage (NCBI taxonomy): Eukaryota > Metazoa > Chordata > Amphibia > Anura > Dendrobatidae > Oophaga > Oophaga sylvatica. Next base: position 95,745,516 of record JARQOD010000008.1, on the reverse strand, counting down.
GTAGTAAAGCATAAAAAAATATAAATCTGGTATCTGTGTAAACGTACTGAACAAATCGGTCTTATCACTTTTACCACACGGCAGAAAAAAAATATTAAAAACAATAATTGAATTGCTGGTTTTTGTTCAACTGTGTCTAAAAAATCTGAATAAAAAGTGATTAAAAAAATGTTATGTTCCCCACAATATTACCAAAAACTCCAACTCGTTGCACAAAAGGTAAGCCCTCATACAGCTCTGTTCACCAAAAATAACAAAGATACAACTCTCAGAATATTGTGACAAAAAATAAAAAAGCATTTTAACTGTGTGATAGCAAAACATTAAAAAAACTATATAAACCTGGCATCACTGTAATCGCACTGGCCAGAAGAATAAAGCCACCTTATCACTTATAACACACTTATGAGCTGTGCAAAAATAAAAAGAACTATTCTTGTACTCCTGTCTATTTGTTCATTCTGCCTCCCAAAAATCAGAATAAGGCTCAGCTCACATTTATCATGCCCTCTCCACTGAATGCTTACTTCGATGTTCCGAATAAATCCTAAAAAAATGCAATACAGACAAAGCCCCCATAGGAACCACTCACTTATGAGATAGATGGAGTCACTTTGGACTGGTCTGTGTTCCAGCGGTGTCTCATCATTTTAGACGTCTTTTTAGCAAACAAGTGTGGATGACCACAGTACTGTGAATGCCTTAAAACATGGATACCAATGGATCAGACGCCAAACAGACTCCAAAATGTCTCCATCTGCCTCATTATAGTGAGTGGTCCTGTTGGGGGTTTTGTCCGAATCTTATTTTTGTGGGATTTACATGGAAACCGAGACATAAGTGTTCAGCGTAGAACACAAGAATGTGATCCCAGCCTTAAACCACAGTAAGCGACCACATGTTTGTTAATTGGGCTCTCCCATCTACAATAATGACAATGTGCATGTCTCCAGAAGCACAAGCTGGACACAATGTATGAAGGCGCTACAATATATGGGGGTGATCCCGGAAGAAGCTGGATGTGAAACGTACGTTGGGGTGAGGAGGGACACTGCAGTCTTCCTACGGCTGTGCTCCATTTCACTACTCTGGCAATATGTTTCATTTACAATCTCTCATGCTACTTTAGCCATTGTCTTGCTGAGCAGTCTATACATACTGTGCACTGTTTTTTAGGAGGTCACTGACCTGGATATTAGCTATTATATTATCCTACTACTTTAGTACAACTTTTTCTTTAATATTATTTATGGCATAGCAGCACAGCACCGTGGGCGCTCTGTTTTTGTTATACTATTATCTTATTCCTTGATGTTTGTATTATGGATTAATAAAAAATAATTATTTTAGCCCATTATTCTGGTTGTCTTCATTCAGCTTCCTATCATATCAGCCCGAATCTGTTTTAATATATTAAGGCACTACACTATATGGGTGCACAATAGATGGACACTAAATGTGCGTTTTTGTAATTCTCCAGAAAAAAAAGCCTGGCGTGGATGTTTCAAAATAGTTGCTGCGTTTGTGGAAGAATTCTTAAGAGGTGCAATTTTTACTATGGGATCACTTTTGGGGGTTTTCTGCTGTTTTGGCACCATAGAGGCTTCGCAAATGTTACCTGCAAAACTATTCTAGCAATATCTGGGCTCCAAAAGCCAGAGTGCTCCTGCCTTCTCAGCCTTGATGTGTGGCCAAACAGTAGATACTGATGACATATACAGTCATGGACAAAAGTTTTGAGAATGACACAAATATTAATTTTTACAAAGTCTACTGCTTCACTTTTTCTAATGGCAATTTGCATATACTCCAGAATGTTATAAAGAGTGATCAGCTTAACAGCAATTACTTGCAAAGTCAATATTTGGCTAGAAAATGAACTTTATCCCCCAAAACACATTTCAACATCATTGCAGCCCTGCCTTAAAAGGACCAGCTAACCTCTTTTCAGTGATTGCTCCATTAACACAGGTGTGGGTGTTGATGAGGACATGGCTGGAGATCAATCTGTCATGAATAAGTAAGAATGACACCACTGGACACTTTAAAAGGAGGCTGGTGCTTGGCATCGTTTCTCTTCTGTTAACCATGGTTATCTCTAAAGAAACACGTGCAGTCATCATTGCAATGCACAAAAATGGCCTAACAGGGAAGAGTATCGCAGCTAGAAAGATTGCACCTCAGTCAACAATCTATCGTATCATCAAGAACTTCAAGGAGAGAGGTTCTATTGTTGCCAAAAAGGCTCCAGGGCGCCCAAGAAAGACCAACAAGCGCCAGGACCGTCTCTTAAAAGTGTTCCAGCTGCGGGATCGGGCTACCAGCAGTGCAGAGCTTGCTCAGGAATGGCAGCAGGCAGGTGTGAGTGCATCTGCACGCACTGTGAGGCGGAGACTCTTGGAGCAAGGCCTGGTCTCAAGGAGGGCAGCAAAGAAGCCACTTCTCTCCAGAAAAAACATCATGGACAGACTGATATTCTGCAAAAGGTACAGGCAGTGGACTGCTGAGGACTGGGGTAAAGTTATGTTCTCTGATGAATCCCCTTTTCGATTGTTTGGGACATCAGGAAAACGCCTCATTCGGAGAAGACAAGGTGAGCGCTACCACCAGCCATAAAGCAAAGGTGATAACTAAATGGCTCAGGGAACAAAACATAGAGATTTTGGGTCCATGGCCTGGAAACTCCCCAGATCTTAATCCCATTGAGAACTTGTGGTCAATCATCAAGAGACTGGTGGACAAACAAAAACCTAAAAATTCTGACAAAATGAAAGCATTGATTGTGCAAGAATGGACTGCTATCAGTCAGGATTTGGTCCAGAAGTTGATGAGCATGCCAGGGAGAATTGCAGAGGTCCTGAAGAAGAAGGGTCAACACTGCAAATATTGACTTGCTGCATTAACTCATTCTAACTGTCAATATAAGCTTTTGTTACTCATATGTTTGCAATTATTATATTTCTGTCTGTGATAAAAACATCTGTCAAACACACATAAAAACCAGAGGGCAGCAGGTCATGTGAAAATATAATATTTGTGTCATTCTCAAAACTTTTGGCCATGACTGTAGGGCATCATACCTTTACCTTTGGGTAAATGAAAAATTTGCAGCAAATAAAAAAATTACCACTAATGTTATGTTTCCACATCTCAATTTTATAACATTTTGTGAGGCACCTGTGGATTCATAATACTCACTACTCCTCTAGATGAATTCCTTAAGCTGTGAAGTTTCCAATATGTGGTCAATTAAGGCGGTTTCAGCTGTTTTGGCACCTCAGGGCCTCGGCTAATGGAGCTCACAATCTATTCAATTAAGATCTGCGTTCTAAAAACCAATTAGCGCTCCTTCCCATCTGATCCCTGCCGTCTGCTCAAACAGTAGTGTACAACTACATATGGGGTACTGTCACATTCAGTAAAAATTGCATAACAAATAGTAGTATCCATTTTTTCCTATTGCCCCTTCTGGACATTATAAATTTGGTGCTAAAACAGTGTTTTACTGGAAACAGTGAATTTTTTTCTCTTCACATTTATATTTTATAAAGTTTTGTGAATCACCTGTAGGATAAAAATGCTCAGTACTAGAGTTGAGCGATACTTTCCGATATCCAGAAGTATCGGAATCGGAATGGTATCGCCGATACCATTAAAATATCGGCGATACCCGATACCGATACCGGAAGTCCCATGTAAGTCTATGGGAACAAAATATCGGAATTAAAAAAAAACCCATTCTTGCCTTGTTGGTTAATTGTACATGAAGGAAAACAACAAAGAGTAATGTAGAATGTATTGGGGAAGGTTGAGGAGACATTAAAGGCATAGATGTTTAACCCAATCAAATGGAATAGCATAAATATTTTTTTTTTTTAAAGATGTTCGGATTGACGAAGAAATTGACAATGTTGTTAACGTTTTTTCTATTTTGGCAAATATGTATATTTCACAACTTCCATGCTCTTCACCTTTTTAACTTTTCACACACTTTCTCCTTCATAATCTTCAGCAGCATCATCTTTTTCATCAAATTATTCTTCATCTTCACCTTCTTTATCTTCTTCTTAAACTTCTTGCTATTCATCTTTTTGTTAACATTACTCAGATTCTTCTTATTAAACTATTATTCTTATTCATATTGTACTTCATCTTCTTCATCATATTCTTATTTGTGACAGAGAATCCTGTACTTGTAATCTGTCAAAGTATGAATTTTTCATCCTTCCGTTCTTGCTGTCACAAAAGATTTAAATTACAACAGTATTTGTCCGTGTTCAGTTTAGCCTGCATCAGCAGGCATTTTCCAGGGGCACCACGAGGAGGAACGGACTCACCCCCATACACTGCTTAGTCTTCTTCTGCTTAGAATTTAGAGCATATATTTTGCTCTTCATTTTGGTCTTATACTTCATGTTCTTCTGCTTTTTGATCTTCTGCTTATTGTTCTTAAGTCTCTTGTTCTGTATCTTGTAGTTTGTCTTAACCTTCTTAGTCCTGTTTGGTAATCTTTTATTTCTTCTTTGTGATGGTGTTTAGGCTGGTTGGCTTGATGCTCGTCGTCCTTGTGGTTGTCATCTTCTTCGGGGTGGTCATCAGGGTCGTCGTCTTCATTGTTGGAGATCCAGAGTGATTACCCAAAAAAGCATTGAAAAAATCTTCAATTTGTAAATGTAGCAGAAGGTACAAGAGCCAATGCAAGTAACGAGGACCAGCTGACTGTGCTGGAACCCGGAGGGGCAGCAGAAGGAAAAGAGCCAATGGCACAACCGAGGACCAGCTGACGTTACTGGGACACGGTTACTAAGCAGGAGGTACCTGTGCTCCAAAGCACTACCAAGGACCAGCAGACGTTGCTGGAACTCGGATACCGAGATGGAGGCACCTAGGCCAAAGGCACTGCGGAGAACCAGCTGACGGTACTGGAACCCGGACGGGTAGCAGAAGGTACAAGAGCCAATGCAAGTAACGAGGACCAGCTGACTGTGCTGGAACCCGGAGGGGCAGCAGAAGGAAAAGAGCCAATGGCACAACGAGGACCAGCTGACGTTACTGGGACACGGTTACTAAGCAGGGAGGTACCTGTGCTCCAAAGCACTACCAAGGACCAGCAGACTTGCTGGAACTCGGATACCGAGATGGAGGCACCTAGGCCAAAGGCACTGCAGAGAACCAGCTGACGGTACTGGAACCCGGACTGGGTAGCAGAAGGTACAAGAGCCAATGCAAGTAACGAGGACCAGCATGACTGTGCTGGAACCCGGAGGGGCAGCAGAAGGAAAAGAGCCAATGGCACAACCGAGGACCAGCTGACGTTACTGGGACACGGTTACTAAGCAGGAGGTACCTGTGCTCCAAAGCACTACCAAGGACCAGCAGACAGTTGCTGGAACTCGGATACCGAGATGGAGGCACCTAGGCCAAAGGCACTGCGGAGAACCAGCTGACGGTACTGGAACCCGGACGGGTAGCAGAAGGTACAAGAGCCAATGCAAGTAACGAGGACCAGCTGACTGTGCTGGAACCCGGAGGGGCAGCAGAAGGAAAAGAGCCAATGGCACAACCGAGGACCAGCTGACGTTACTGGGACACGGTTACTAAGCAGGAGGTACCTGTGCTCCAAAGCACTACCAAGGACCAGCAGACGTTGCTGGAACTCGGATACCGAGATGGAGGCACCTAGGCCAAAGGCACTGCGGAGAACCAGCTGACGGTACTGGAACCCGGACGGGTAGCAGAAGGTACCCATGGAAATTTAAGATGACAGGCCGCGAGCCGGCCGCAGTTACCGAATCCCACAGTACTACAGTGGGTGATTGTCCTATTGTCACAACGGAAACAGCCTTTATTTGCATATCCCGCAGCACACATAGGAAGCACCTAAACTCCAAGCACCATAGAGTCGGCTAACCCGACCGCAACACGACAGGACAACTTATTGGAGGCTAAGTGACGTTTACACTGACAGGAAACAGATGGCGTGCTGTAACCAGTCTGGGCAGGAGTGAGTACCCGTGCCAATGACACTTCTCGAGCAACAACTGGGTGTTGTAGCCCAGGGATGAGAAGAGAACATGGTGGAGGCAGCAGGACTTTTTGCCGTTCACACAGCAGGGGAACAGCTGACATTACTGAACCCCAGTAACACAGGAGCAAGTGTTCACTGTGCTAACAGCACTTCCGAGCAACAACTGGCGGTGTTGTAGCCCAGGGATGAGAAGAGAACATGGTGGAGGCAGCAGGACTTTTTGCCGTTCACACAGCAGGGGAACAGCTGACATTACTGAACCCCAGTAACACAGGAGCAAGTGTTCACTGTGCTAACAGCACTTCCGAGCAACAACTGGCGGTGTTGTAGCCCAGGGATGAGAAGAGAACATGGTGGAGGCAGCAGGACTTTTTGCCGTTATCACAGCAGGGGAACAGCTGACATTACTGAACCCCAGTAACACAGGAGCAAGTGTTGACTGTGCTAACAGCACTTCCGAGCAACAACTGGCGGTGTTGTAGCCCAGGGATGAGAAGAGAACAGGGTGGAGGCAGCAGGACTTTTTGCCGTTATCACAGCAGGGGAACAGCTGACATTACTGAACCCCAGTAACACAGGAGCAAGTGTTGACTGTGCTAACAGCACTTCCGAGCAACAACTGGCGGTGTTGTAGCCCAGGGATGAGAAGAGAACATGGTGGAGGCAGCAGGACTTTTTGCCGTTATCACAGCAGGGGAACAGCTGACATTACTGAACCCCAGTAACACAGGAGCAAGTGTTGACTGTGCTAACAGCACTTCCGAGCAACAACTGGCAGTGTTGTAGCCCAGGGATGAGAAGAGAACAGGGTGGAGGCAGCAGGACTTTTTGCCGTTCACACAGCAGGGGAACAGCTGACATTACTGAACCCCAGTAACACAGGAGCAAGTGTTGACTGTGCTAACAGCACTTCCGAGCTACAACTGGCGGTGTTGTAGCCCAGGGATGAGAAGAGAACAGGGTGGAGGCAGCAGGACTTTTTGCCGTTATCACAGCAGGGGAACAGCTGACATTACTGAACCCCAGTAACACAGGAGCAAGTGTAGACTGTGCTAACAGCACTTCCGAGCTACAACTGGCGGTGTTGTAGCCCAGGGATGAGAAGAGAACAGGGTGGAGGCAGCAGGACTTTTTGCCGTTATCACAGCAGGGGAACAGCTGACATTACTGAACCCCAGTAACACAGGAGCAAGTGTAGACTGTGCTAACAGCACTTCCGAGCTACAACTGGCGGTGTTGTAGCCCAGGGATGAGAAGAGAACAGGGTGGAGGCAGCAGGACTTTTTGCCGTTATCACAGCAGGGGAACAGCTGACATTACTGAACCCCAGTAACACAGGAGCAAGTGTTGACTGTGCTAACAGCACTTCCGAGCTACAACTGGCGGTGTTGTAGCCCAGGTATGAGAAGAGAACAGGGTGGAGGCAGCAGGACTTTTTGCCGTTATCACAGCAGGGGAACAGCTGACATTACTGAACCCCAGTAACACAGGAGCAAGTGTAGACTGTGCTAACAGCACTTCCGAGCTACAACTGGCGGTGTTGTAGCCCAGGGATGAGAAGAGAACAGGTGGAGGCAGCAGGACTTTTTGCCGTTATCACAGCAGGGGAACAGCTGACATTACTGAACCCCAGTAACACAGGAGCAAGTGTAGACTGTGCTAACAGCACTTCCGAGCTACAACTGGCGGTGTTGTAGCCCAGGGATGAGAAGAGAACAGGGTGGAGGCAGCAGGACTTTTTGCCGTTATCACAGCAGGGAACAGCTGACATTACTGAACCCCAGTAACACAGGAGCAAGTGTAGACTGTGCTAACAGCACTTCCGAGCTACAACTGGCGGTGTTGTAGCCCAGGGATGAGAAGAGAACAGGGTGGAGGCAGCAGGACTTTTTGCCGTTATCACAGCAGGGGAACAGCTGACATTACTGAACCCCAGTAACACAGGAGCAAGTGTTGACTGTGCTAACAGCACTTCCGAGCTACAACTGGCGGTGTTGTAGCCCAGGGATGAGAAGAGAACAGGGTGGAGGCAGCAGGACTTTTTGCCGTTATCACAGCAGGGGAACAGCTGACATTACTGAACCCCAGTAACACAGGAGCAAGTTTTAGACTGTGCTAACAGCACTTCCGAGCTACAACTGGCGGTGTTGTAGCCCAGGGATGAGAAGAGAACAGGGTGGAGGCAGCAGGACTTTTTGCCGTTATCACAGCAGGGGAACAGCTGACATTACTGAACCCCAGTAACACAGGAGCAAGTGTTGACTGTGCTAACAGCACTTCCGAGCTACAACTGGCGGTGTTGTAGCCCAGGGATGAGAAGAGAACAGGGTGGAGGCAGCAGGACTTTTTGCGTTATCACAGCAGGGGAACAGCTGACATTACTGAACCCCAGTAACACAGGAGCAAGTGTAGACTGTGCTAACAGCACTTCCGAGCTACAACTGGCGGTGTTGTAGCCCAGGGTCAAGGAGGATGTTTAAATACTATATCAAGTATTTTCCTTGTTACGTGTCAATTAAAAATGTCTATACTCCAAACAAGAGAAATATAAACTTTAGTACCATAAGATGATGATTTAACTTAAAAAAATATATGTAAATTAATAATTTACAAACATAAACGCATACATTAACATGTTGAAAAGCAATGCAAACCACAATTAAAATAGGTTAAATAATCTGCTATACGGTTTAAAATAAAAGCATACAAGTACACATCAGAATCCATTAATGATGGGTAAGTAACAGTATGTACACCATTTTTATTGTGTAGACAATGAATGGCTGACTTAAAAACATAATCAGCATTACAAGTTTTCTTTGACATTCATAAAACTTTACATTTGGTGAATAATATCACTAAAATTTTTAAAAAAATATCTAAAATTTCCATCATGTAATACTGATAATATGTGCCAATCATTTATATTAACAAAACAAAAATTTAAAAAGTGCATAGTGCAGAGTGAAAACAGATATTTATGCCTGACTGTGGACTTGCAAGCATGACAACGGATAGATAAGGTATATATAGATGAGACTGCATAGCCACAGATGGTGAATGGCGATGTAATACTGTACCTCAATAAAGTGTGCGTTACTACTACATCCTTTTTTTTATATAGCTTTATAAAAGGTTACGTGCATGTATGGTTGCGCCTTTGTTTGGACGCACAGACTGGCTTCCTGCTGTGACGCGTTGGGTATTGGAGTGTCTGTACGTCTTATGACGCAGACTAACATTCACGGTGCGCATCGTTCATCATCGCAAGCGTACCGACAACACAAAGGCGTTGTCATGACTGCTTTACTCAGTAAACATGCACCTATGATGAAACATACACGCATGTGCCCTATTACATAACAAGCTACAAGAAAAACGAGTGTGAGGTGTGACACAGCTGTTTTGTTAAGGTACAGTATTATATCGACATTGTACAGATGTCGCTATTCAGTCTGATAAATATATATCATTCACGTATTCTATCAGTTGTCGTTCTTTCAGCACCACTTACAGGTATATATTTTGCTATTGTGACTATGCACTATTGACTTTACCAAGGTAATGCATGATTTTTGTTAGCGATTATCATGTTTACATGAAGGACCTTTATGATATGGGCTGTTAACTTTCTAATCAAATATGTATTTTTTAAAATGACACAAATATAAGTAATGTTGAAGAGGACTATTCCTACATGCATTGTTTGCACAATATTACACGTGTACATCACGTCCCTTAATCAACATTGGATTATTATATTTACTTGTATGCTTTTATTTCAAAGGCAAGAACACTGAAGTATAACCTTCGCACTGCAGCAGTTGTCAAGTTCAACCCACATTATGCACTTCCAACATTGCAGCATTGGAGTCATCATGATGTGAGTTGGATTTGTCTAAGCTATGGAGTGACAAGGTTGACCATCAGTATCCTATAGCATAAGTAGGATTTTGTGTTTGCATTTGTTTTCGACATGTGCATATCTGTAATAATATGTCACATTTATTTTGTTACAGATTTGTGACAAAGACTAATCATTTTATGGTTTGAAAGTTGACAGTTTCAAATGTTTACAGCTTAGAAATCAGTGTGTTTGTGTAGCCCTACAGTATCACTTTTAGTTGGTAGCACAAGAACACATTTGAAGCGATGTTCATGTGTTTTTTGCCACCATGATTAGGGTAGTGCTAGCAGCATAATTTTTGCCAGACACACAGCAGGGGAACAGCAGGCGTTACTGAACCCCACAAACACATCAGCGATTGTTTTCATCTGTGCATCTAACACTTCTGAGCAGCAACTGGCGCTGTTGAAGCCCAGGGTCAAGGAGGGTGTAGGCAGAGGCCTAGTATGAGACGTTTGAAGTTGAAGTTGTAGTTAGCAGCAGTAATTTTTGCCAGACACACAGCAGGGGAACAGCAGGCGTTACTGAACCCCACAAACACATCAGCGATTGTTTTCATCTGTGCATCTAACACTTCTGAGCAGCAACTGGCGCTGTTGAAGCCCAGGGTCAAGGAGGGTGTAGGCAGAGGCCTAGTATGAGACGTTTGAAGTTGAAGTTGTAGTTAGCAGCAGTAATTTTTGCCAGACACACAGCAGGGGAACAGCAGGCGTTACTGAACCCCACAAACACATCAGCGATTGTTTTCATCTGTGCATCTAACACTTCTGAGCAGCAACTGGCGCTGTTGAAGCCCAGGGTCAAGGAGGGTGTAGGCAGAGGCCTAGTATGAGACGTTTGAAGTTGAAGTTGTAGTTAGCAGCAGTAATTTTTGCCAGACACACAGCAGGGAACAGCAGGCGTTACTGAACCCCACAAACACATCAGCGATTGTTTTCATCTGTGCATCTAACACTTCTGAGCAGCAACTGGCGCTGTTGAAGCCCAGGGTCAAGGAGGGTGTAGGCAGAGGCCTAGTATGAGACGTTTGAAGTTGAAGTTGTAGTTAGCAGCAGTAATTTTTGCCAGACACACAGCAGGGGAACAGCAGGCGTTACTGAACCCCACAAACACATCAGCGATTGTTTTCATCTGTGCATCTAACACTTCTGAGCAGCAACTGGCGCTGTTGAAGCCCAGGGTCAAGGAGGGTGTAGGCAGAGGCCTAGTATGAGACGTTTGAAGTTGAAGTTGTAGTTAGCAGCAGTAATTTTTGCCAGACACACAGCAGGGAACAGCAGGCGTTACTGAACCCCACAAACACATCAGCGATTGTTTTCATCTGTGCATCTAACACTTCTGAGCAGCAACTGGCGCTGTTGAAGCCCAGGGTCAAGGAGGGTGTAGGCACAAAATATTGAGTTATTGCCTTGTTACGTGGCCATTGCAAATGTATGTACTTCAAACAAGAATAAATGAAGTTTTACTAGGACAATAAAATGATGAATTTCAATTCCAAGAATAGAAAAATATTTATACTTGAGAGTCCTCTGTGGTTGATACCGTTTAATGGCTAACTGAAAATATGGTAACAAATTCAAAGCTTTCGAGACTACTCAGGTCTCTTCATCAGGCTAAGACTAAAAAAAAAAAGGAAGAATCACATATTTCTACACACAACAGGACACAGGAATAGGTAAGACAAGTGAGGGAGGGACAAGTGAGGGGAGACCGGCCAAAAAATGAGAACAAGGATGAATTATCAGCGCCACACGATAAGACAAAAAATAATGGATTTACCTGTGGCAAAACACTTTTGTATGCCCGGTCATAGCATGATGGATATGGAATTACTGGTATTAAAATATAACTTCAAATATGACAAAGATACAAAGGTTTCAGAATATAAGCTCATCATGACCTTTGACACTGTTAGTGATGGAATGAATAGATCACACGGATTTATGTCATTCTATATCAATTAAGGAATCTGCGTCTCTGCCCTTCCAGGGCATGAAAACACAAAACCAGACCCCAATCAGAGGGCAATAAAACTTTCTATCGTTATCTAGGAACTGTTCCAATATTTATGTTCATCCCTCTGTGAAATGACAGTTCTGCTACACGTCACTTACTTGTCTTACCTATTGCACTATTCCTGTGTCCTGTTGTGTATAGAAATATGTGATGCTTCATTTTTTGGTTTAGTCTTTGCCTGATGAAGAGACGTGAGTAGCCTCGAAAGCTTGCAATTTGTTACCATCTTTTCAGTTATCCATTCAAAGGTATCAACCACTGCGGACTCTCAAGTCTAAATATTTATCTATCTACTGGCTAACACGGTACAAAGATACACATGTTTCCTAACTTCAAGAATAAAAATAAAGACACTGCAAATATAAACGCATATATGCACATGCCAACAAGAAATGGAACAACACACCACCCAAAAAATTGGTTACAAAATATAGTGTTGTAAATTTAACAATAAAAGTCCATTTTTGTATTTATGAATAATGCTTAAGGAACGCTATGTTAAACCATAACATAGTGAAGACAATGGATTTTGTAATAGTCACTTATCATCATCATCATTGCAATTTAGATGTGACAGTCACAGACATTTCAATTATTTAAGTTAATAAAATAGTTACTTTGTACACCATGTATGACATGTCCAGCATGGACTCATCAATGTGATGACACAATAATGTACGATAAAAAATAACCATTTAAAAAAAACATAATGCATTGTTGTCACAATTTAAGTGTGTGCCTGCAAGTGTAGGTGAAACAAAGGCTACGGATAGCAAAGGTATATTCTATGTCTGTATCAGACAGTGGACAGCCTCTGATGGGTAATGGCGATGTTATACTGTACGTCAATAAAGTCTGCGGCTGCAATCATGCATTTTTTGCCTGTACAGTGTTGAAGAGGGTAAAAGCATGTCTGGTTGCGCAAGGCTTTATCCGTCAACACTACCTTCCTACTGTCACACGTAGGGTAGGGTAGCGTGTGTCAATTAGATGACTCTATAAAATGTGACGTTACGCAGCGTTATTGCGCCCTAGGGACGCCAAAAATACGACAGCAGTAATCATTTACTGTCTAATACTCCACCTATGACCAACCAAAAAAGACCGTTCCCTCTTTAACAATCTACAAGACTAACAAGCATAATGGTTGACGCTGACTTTATTGAGGTACAGTATTACATCGACATTGTCCATGAGTAACTATGCACTGTGATACCTATATAACATTATTAATTTATATCTGTTGTGGTTGTTTCAACAGCACTTGCAGGTATAACTAGTACTACCTATTGTCAGTATGCATGATGCACTTTCTAGATGTAATAATTTATTATTGCACATTATTACCAGGTTTAGATGCTGGCCATTTCATATATGGTGTGTGAAGTTACAGTTGGCATCAGTATGTGTATTTTATAATGTCTGTCATAAATAAAACTCGTGATGATGATGATGAGGATTTTATGATTTGTACATCCATTGACTGCATTATCTTACAGGTACAGATAAAGTTCCTTAAAAAGCATTAATTGATAAGTATGAAATGTACTTTTATGCATTAATTTCAAAAAGTGAAGACTATGTTTTAGTTTTTGTTACCATTTCTAATAGACATGTGCAGATATGCGCTGTGATGACAAATTATTATTTGTCCATATTTGTCATAAAAATTTATCATTCTAGGCCTGGAAAACTTCACAATTTCCTGTTTTAAGCATAACAATCAGGGTGACGGCTCTTCCCTATTTGGAGCATGTTCGACATGGGTTTTTCTGTGCATGTGTAGGGAACAGGAGACTTGTTGCCGGACACACAGCAGGGGAACAGCTGGCGTTACTGAACCCCACTAACACTATAGCTTGTGTATTGGTCTGTGGACACGACACTTCTGAGCAGCAACTGGCAGTGTTGTAGCACAGGGAGTAGAGTTCAGGTGGTAGAAAGATGAACATAACAGGAGACATGGATAACGTTGCGAACCAGTTATTTAATCTGAAAACGGACAGACAAATTCTGGCGAGATCCATGCCTTGTTCATTTTCAGAAAAGTAAGCCGGTCTACATTATCGGAGGATAGTCGCATGCGACGGTCTGTTAGTACACCACCTGCGGCACTAAAGACGCGCTCCGATAATACACTGGAAGCAGGGCAAGCCAGCACCTCCAATGCATACTGGCTAAGCTCTGGCCATGTATCCAGCTTAGAGACCCAAAACTTGAATGGGGAAGAGCCATCTGGGAGTACACTGAGAGGGAAAGACATGTAGTCTGTCACCATCTTACGGAAACGTTGCCTCCTGCTGACTGGAGCCGTCTCGGATGGTGTAGACATTGGTGGCGCTGCCACAAAACTTCGCCACATTTGGAACATACTGGTCTTGCCCTGTGCAGAGGCGCTGCTTGTGCTCCCTCTTGTTGCAGAGCTGTCTCCACTGCCTCGACGCACAGAGCTGCTTTGTAAAGCAGTAGCAGCAGTGCTCTCGGCTGGAATGGAGAACATTATGGATTGCACCAGAGTGTCTTGGTACTCCCGCATTTTACGCTCCCGGTTCAACGGTGTGATGAGGCTTTGTAAGTTGTCCCGGTAGCGAGGGTCTAGGAGGGTGTACACCCAATAATCAGACGTGGTGAGAATGTGGGCGATGCGGCGGTCGTTTCTCAGGCACTGCAGCATGAAATCAACCATGTGCTGCAGACTCCCAACTGGCCAAGAAACGCTGTCCCCTGCAAGAGGCGTCATCTCTGCCTGCTCTGCATCACCCCACCCTCGCTCTACATACTGACTAGAGCGTTGTGTACCTCCCTCTGGAGCGATGTCTTCCTCCTCCATTGACTCCTCCTCATCCTCCTCACAAAGTGAACACTGCCCAGCCCTTTGTGAGGAACCACGTTGCGCTGACTGTCCAGAAGGTGATGGAATTTGTGACTCCTCATCCTCCACCTCTTCCAAAACCTCATCCCTTATTGCTTGCAGTGTTTTTTGAAGCAGGCAGATAAGGGGGACAGTCAGGCTGACTAGTGCATCATCTGCACTCGCCATCCGCGTTGACTCATCAAACGCACGCAAAACGTGGCAGATGTCCTTCATAGAGGCCCACTCAGTAGTGGTGAAGTGTGAACGACGCAAATTGCGAGTTGATTGCGCCTGATGCAGCTGATACTCCATTACTGCTGGCTGCTGCTCACACAACCGCTCCAACATATGTAACGTGGAATTCCACCTGGTGGGTACGTCACATATGATGCGATGTTCAGGAAGGCGAAATCTGCGTTGCAGAGCTGCAATGCGCGATCTGGCCATGCTGGAACGTCGCAAGTGAGCGCACTCTAGGCGGACCTTGTGCAGCAGTGCATCAAGATCCAGATAGTCCCTCAAAAAACTCTGCACGACCAAGTTGAGCACATGTGCCAGACATGGTATGTGAGTGAGGTTGCCAAGGGCCAGAGCTGCCACCAGATTTCGGCCATTGTCACACACTACCAAGCCTGGCTGGAGATTCGCTGGCAAAAACCACACGTCGCTCTCCTGCTTGATGGCATTCCAGAGCTCCTGCGCTGTGTGGCTTCGATTCCCCATGTAAATTAATTTCAGGATGGCCTGTTGACGTTTGGCCACCGCTGTGCTCATATCGGTCGCATCAGGTAAGCGTTCACGGGTCCATGTGGAGGTAGACCGTGACGGCTCCTGCAGCGATGATTCTGAGGAACTGGAGTAGGAGGAGGAGTCAATGTGGACAGACTTGATTCCTGCAATCCTTGGAGTTGGCAGAACACGTACAGCGCCACTCTCAAGATCTGTACCCGGCTCCACAACATTGACCCAATGGGCAGTGAGGGAAAGGTATCGTCCCTGGCCATGGGTACTGGTCCACGCATCGGTGGTCAGGTGGACCTTGCTACTGACGGCGTTTAGTAGCGCATGTTTAATTTTTCCCTCGACATGCTTTTGCAGACCAGGGACGGCTTGCCTGCTGAAATAAAATCGGCTGGGCACATTGTATTGTGGGACTGCCAATGCCATAAAGTTACGGAAAGTGTCAGTCTCCACCAGCCTGAATGACAGCATTTCAAGGGACAGGAGTTTTGCAATGCCAGCATTCAGAGCCTGTGCTCGTGGATGGTTTGCCGAGTATGGCCGTCTTTTATCCCATGCCTGTGCTACCGATGGCTGTTTTGTGGCCTGGGAGTGTGAGGATGACAGGGAACTTGCAGCTGTGGGTGGAATAACACTGGGTCTCTGGACAACAGTTACAGAGGTTCTTCCATGGCGATCCTGTGAGGAAGCCGAACCAGCTGTGTGTGAGCTGGAGGAAGAGGCTCCAACACGAGCTGAAGATGTAGGTGCTGCTGTAGGTTGGCCTACATCTCCAGTGTGTCTTTGTAACTCAGCTACGTGCTTTGTCCGTACATGTTTCCACATATTTGTGGTATTGAGGTTACTGGTATTTTTACCTTTTAACTTTTTGATTACACAGCTTGCATTTGACATAGCAAATATCATCTGCAAGTGTGTCAAAAAAGGACCACGCAGTGCAAGTCCTGGGAGCGCCCGTTTTGGCTGTTGGAAGAGAACTGCTACGAACGGGTGCCAAACTGGAGGGTACAGGCAACCGAGTCTGCAGCCTACCTCTCCCTACTGTTTGGACCGTTGGGGCAATCTCTTCCTCAGAGCTGCTACCACCACCTTCCTGTTCCTCACGCCATGTTGGGTCTTGGACCTCATCATCTCCACTACCCTCTTCCAACACCTGCTGCTGTTGGGTGGTCTGGCCAGCACCTTGCTCAACAGAAAATGGCACCTGAGTCTCATCATCATCAGATGCGTTCTGCGGTGTGCTGACCATCGGCACTGGCTCACCCGCCTCTTCAGATTCAGAGAGACACAGCTGTTGCGCATCACTGCACACTGCCTCTCCTTCACATTCCAGAATGCTGCTTGGCTGGGCCCCTGTTTCCAAGCCAACAGATTCTGAGAACAGAAGCAGAGACTCAGCTGGCTCCAGTTCAGAACTCTCTGACTGCCTGGGCAATTTGGCAGGCGGTGAAGAGACAGATGGTTGTTCAACAGTGCTGTGGTCCTGAGAGGAGGTGGAAGCAATTGAAGTCGATGCATTGGCTGCCATCCAACCAACAACGGCTTCAATTTGTTCTTCCCGCAGCAGGGGGGTACGCTGAGCTCCTACAAAAGTGCGCATAAAGGAACGCTCACGGGGAAAACTGGTGGATGCTGTGTCACTGGGTGCGGCAGCAGCAGGCACAGAATCCCCACGTCCTCTCCCTGCTGCAACTCCACGGCCACGACCACGTGCCTTACTCCCTGCCTTCTTCATCTTGGTAGATTGATAAAGAAAGTCAGAAAAGTTATAAGGCCTAAGTGTGGTTATTCCTCACAGACTACAGTGAACACTGAAACACAACTGTTCAGTAGCTGTGAAAGGCCCCTTTGTCTACTTCTATAGTGTTTGCAACCAATGTATTGTATACGGATGGAAGCGCGTCACACTAATAGATTAGATTTTTTTCAAATATAATGGAGCAGCACCAATTAGTGAAGGATGAGGCAGTGACACACGCTCAGCAGACTACAACCAGCAGTGGTTGAAGAAACTGGAGCGTGATCTGCACTCAAAAATGAAAAGCTCACAGACTACAGTGAACACTGAAACACAACTGTTCAGTAGCTGTGAAAGGCCCCTTTGTCTACTTCTATAGTGTTTGCAACCAATGTATTGTATACGGATGGAAGCGCGTCACACTAATAGATTAGATTTTTTTCAAATATAATGGAGCAGCACCAATTAGAGAAAAATGTGAAGGATGAGGCAGTGACACACGCTCAGCAGACTACAACCAGCAGTAGTTGAAGAACTAACTGGAGCGTGATCTGCACTCAAAAAATGAAAAGCTCACAGACTACAGTGAACACTGAAACACAACTGTCCATAATCTGTGAAAGGCTACTCCTTTGTCTACTTCTATAGTGTTTGCAACCAATGTATTGTATACGGATGGAAGCGCGTCACACTAATAGATTAGATTTTTTTCAAATATAATGGAGCAGCACCAATTAGTGAAGGATGAGGCAGTGACACACGCTCAGCAGACTACAACCAGCAGTGGTTGAAGAACTAACTGGAGCGTGATCTGCACTCAAAAATGAAAAGCTCACAGACTACAGTGAACACTGAAACACAACTGTTCAGTAGCTGTGAAAGGCCCCTTTGTCTACTTCTATAGTGTTTGCAACCAATGTATTGTATACGGATGGAAGCGCGTCACACTAATAGATTAGATTTTTTTCAAATATAATGGAGCAGCACCAATTAGAGAAAAATGTGAAGGATGAGGCAGTGACACACGCTCAGCAGACTACAACCAGCAGTAGTTGAAGAACTAACTGGAGCGTGATCTGCACTCAAAAAATGAAAAGCTCACAGACTACAGTGAACACTGAAACACAACTGTCCACAATCTGTGAAAGGCTACTCCTTTGTCTACTTCTATAGTGTTTGCAACCAATGTATTGTATACGGATGGAAGCGCGTCACACTAATAGATTAGATTTTTTTAAAATATAATGGAGCTGCACCAATTCCACAAAATCAAGTAAAAAAAAGAGTCAGTGAGTGACACGTGCAGATGCCTACAAACAGCGGTGGATGCAGAGCAAACTGCAGCGTCACCTGCACTCTCACAGACACCTTGCACAGAGCTGTTAAAACAACACTGGCAAAAGGAAGCTTTACACAGTGGTTGGTAAACTAGCCTGCCTAAAGCACAGTAGAGTACACAAAATCGCTATGTCTAACTGTCCCTCAGAGTCAGCACAGCAGCGTTCTGTCCCTAACTGAGTTCACAGCACAGTGACGCTAAAATGGCGGCGGCGCCTTTTATAGTGCATTCTGACATCATTTCAGCAGCCAATCACAGCCATGCCATTAGTTAAGATGACCGCAGCATTACAGGATGTGCCCACACTTCATAAGATTCCTCATTGGCTGACTAAAATCACATTGCCTCTCAAAGAATTATGGGAACTTCCGATTCCGGTATACGATATATGAAAAATATCGGAACTAAGTATCGGAATTCCGATACAGCGAATATCGGCCGATACCCGATACTTGCGGTATCGGAATGCTCAACACTACTCAGTACACCACTAGATGAATTCCTGTCTAGTTTCCAAAATTGTCATTTGT
Source organism: Oophaga sylvatica (assembly GCA_033576555.1). Taxonomy (NCBI): domain Eukaryota; kingdom Metazoa; phylum Chordata; class Amphibia; order Anura; family Dendrobatidae; genus Oophaga; species Oophaga sylvatica. The sequence continues at coordinate 95,726,363 of JARQOD010000008.1, read as the reverse complement.
TGGGGGGCTCCTGCTGTTTTGGCAGCTCGGGGGCTCTTCAAATGCAACATGGCATTCACAATTTATTCCACACAAATTTACGCTCCAAAAATCAAATTGCGCTCTTTCCTTTCACAGCCCTGATATGTGCCCAAACAGCTGATTTTGACCATGTATGGGGTATATTCGTGTTAGGAAGAATTTACATAAATTATGGAGTCAGTTTTTTCCTGTTATCCATTGAAATTTATGAATTTGGGGCTAAAACATTTTAGGAGAAAAAAACGTAATTTTCATTTTCACAGCGACATTTAAAAAAATCGAGTTCAAAATCCCCTAGATGAATTCCTTGATGTGTTTAGTTTCCAAAATGTGGTCACTTGTGGGGGTTTCTGCTATTTCGGCACCTCAGGGGGCTCTGCAAATGAGGCATGGTGTCTGCAGTCTATTACAGCCAAATTTACATTCCAGATACCAAATGTCGCCACTTCTCTGCCGTGTGTCCAAATAGAACTTTTTGACTAGATGTGGGGCACGCTCAGAAAAACGTGGGTAGCAAACTTTGCGGTCCACTTTTACATATTACCTCTTAGAAAAGTGAAAAATTTGGAGCTATAGCAACATTTTTGTGAGAAAAAATAAACTGTCAGTATGATGACCTGATGTTATCAAATTCTGTGTAGTACCTGTGAGTTCAAAATGCTCGTTATACCCCTGGATAAAATCCTTGCAGTTTCCAAAATGGGGCTGTGCATATGCGACAAGGTGCCCACAATTTATTTCAGCCAGATTTGTGTTCCAAAATTCAAATGGAGCCCTTTCCCTTTCGAGCCCTGCCATTTCTCCAAATATGTTTCTGACATGTGGTGGGTATCGGCGCGCTCAGAAGAATCTAGGTAACAAATAGTAGGGTCCATTTTCTTGTGCTATTCCTTGCAAAAGTGAAACAATTAGGCTAAAGCAACATTTTAGAGAAAAAAATCCAATACGTAGGCCCCTCAATTTAAATCTGAATAGGTCCCTAAAGAAACAGGTTTTCAAAATTTCTTGAAAAAAGGAGAAATTGCTACTAAACTTTTAACCCAACAAAATTAAAATGACATTTGAAAAATTATGCAGATGTAAAGTAGACATATGGGAAATGTTATTAATTAATTTTGTAGGATGTAAAGATTAAAAGTTTGAATCTTTCACTGGGTTCACTGTTGCCGCTTCACTGAGGCAGCGCTGCAGAGCTTCCAGCTGATGTGGGTGAGGTGCTCTGAGATAACACATTGGAGATGAGGAATGAGGAGGGGGTGCAGGTACTGGTGTACAAAGTGGAGGTAACCCTGATACAAGTAGGGCGAGCAATCCTCGGCACCGGTAGCACGTTCTGTGCCCAAGAGGGATTCAGCTCCAACCTACACAATATTCCCCCAGTGTACCATCAGAGAAATGTAGCGTCCCTTGCCACAAGCGCTTTTCCATGTGTCAGTCGTTAAGTGCACAATCACAGTAAGTGCGTTGGGAAGGGCATGTGATGTTCCTGGCCACACCGGGAGAAATAATGGTGTCTGGGTACCAAGGGATGACTGCCGCCATGAGTAAGCAGAAATCCTCCGTGTCTACAAGCTAAAACGGCAATATTTCCAAGGCAAGCAGCCTGGAAATGTGCGCATTTAGCTTTTGGACCTGTGGGTCGTGGCTGGAAACTGTTTTTCGTCCCAAGGCCTAGGCTAGGGACAGCTGAACGCTGTGCTGGGATGAGGATTTTGAAGTGACTGATGATGGTGCCTCAGAAAGGCAAGGACAGGTGCAGGGCGGGAGGCATCTGCCCCAGTGTCATGGACAGGGGATTGGCAAGCACCTAGTACAGGTAAAGAGGCAGTGGTGTCACCCACTGACACCAATTATGGACCTAGGCATTCAGCCCACTGAGTTGGGTGCTTTGATGACATGCCTCATCATGCTGATGGTGGTTACTTTTATTAGTCAGGCTCATGCTGACCTTGACATGGCACAGGTTGCAATTTGCCATTTTGTTTGTCTCAGAACTCTCTTTAAAAAGGTGCCAGGCTAAGGAACACCTAACTCTTTGACAGAGAAATGTAGGTGTGTCGGTGCTCTGCAGAACTGTTGACCAGCCTTCTCCCGCTGGTCACCCCACTGCCTCTTCCTCCCCCACAGTGCTGCTGGCCTCGCTGTGCATGCCAGTTTCCCAGTTTGGGTCAGTGACTTTGTCATCCACCACCTCGTTTTTCCACTGCCGTACCCCGGTCTTCCTGACTTGGTGGCTTAACAACCTGACTTACCGGCAATTGTCACATCATCTACATCCTTAGGCAAAATTTGCCGCTTCCCATCGTCCTCTTCTTTTGACTGTGGCTGATCTAAGTTTTGTACCTCACTAAACAGAATGTCCTCCTGTCCCTCTTGGAACATGCAAGCTGAAAAATCACAATCAAGAAATGATGTAAAGAGCTCCTCGGAGTGTCCTAGTGTGGGATGACTAGTCTCCTGGCACTCGACATGGTGGTAGGAAGGAGGATCAGGGTGAGGATTAAGTGATCCAGACTCTTGGTGATGAGAGTAGACAGTGTGGAAGATTAGATGGTGCTGGCAAGAATGCTGGAAGCATTTTCTGCTATCCAACCAACCACCTGTTCGCACTTGTGTGACTTCAGAAGTGGTGTCCCGTGCTTCCATGCAAAGTGGGACAAGAAGCTATGTGTCATGGATGGGCGTGTTGCTCGTGCTCCACACCTTACACATTATATAATTGCTACGTCTCTGGAACCAAGTTTCATTGATTAATTGAAACTAATTTTTTTTATAAAAAAAATATTTGGTCACCTGTAGCAAGGCAAGCAGTTTTTAAAAAATTTAAACCACCATAATTTTGCAAAAAGCACGTTAAACTGTATGGATGACAATAGTCAATTTTTGTAACATAAAAAATTTGGTCAAATGTAGGAGGACAAGCACTCTGGGTATTTTTGATGAGGGAAAGTTTTTAAAGCTGGTCAAGCAAAACCTGGCCTACAAAACCAGCATACTTCTATTTCCTCTGCGACCTTCAACTAGTGGGTCTCAAAGCTGGATGCCTTACATAAGCAGTCCCTCTATGCACTGGAGATGTTGTGCTGTCCTGCCGCTAGTCTTGTCTGAGCGGGTTTTTAGTGCCACCAGAGGGTCATAACAGACAGGTGCTTTCGCCTGTCAACAGAAAATACTGACCGGCTCACTCTGATAAAAATGAACTGAGTCTGGATTAACCTCGACTTTTCCACACCACCAGATGACAGCAGCACATAGTTTTTTAACCTTCGGTATTTAAAAGAGGTCCTCCAGTTGTTTCCTTCAAGGGTGTACGGATGACCCTCCTTATAATTTTTTCTGGCTTTGCACTGTGTGCAGAGCCTTTATGAGTGTAGAAGTACCACAACTACACTTTACTTTTTTATGAGGTACTCCAGTTGGTGCCTTCAATGGTGTATGGATGACCCTGCTTGCAATTTTTTGGCAGGCTTTGCACTGTGTGCAAAGTTTTTGAGTCTAGGGGCACCATTGCATGACAATTTGAACAGAATGTGTATGATGTCCTCCTTTGTCTAATACAGGGTGTATTGGAGTCCCTCCGAGTCCCTAATTTCTTGCTCCCTTCATAAAATACACTGAAATTTCAATTTTTTTTAAATAAAAATTTCAATTTTGGTTTACTTATTTTTTTTTAAATGTCTTATATACAAGTCATTATACAGGAAAGAATGTTTCTTAACATTTTTTCCTGTAAACTCCAATCTCTCTTCAATTTGGAATGCCGGGTTCCCCATTGACTCCTATTATTCTCGTTACTTGAAACGAGTATTAGGAAGTGCTTGTTTCAAGTAACGAGCATTTTAGTGCTCGATCATCTGTACTGCACACCATCAGCATCAATTCTGTACACAAAAGGAACTCAGCACGGGATTGTTTCAGATATCTTTGAGAATTAACCACAGATCATCTGTGGATGAGGCTTGAGCAAGTCAGGGCTGTGGAGTTGGTAAGCCAAACCGCCAACTTCTAAATTTCCCCGACTTCCAACTCCACGACCCCATATCGCTTGTCACTACTGAGCATGTACTGAAAGTGCAGCACAGAATCATCTCAACTAAAAGCTGAGATCCTTAGATTAGGAACAGAGCAGATATTTATAGGATATTCATAACTTTCCCAAATTCTTATGAACATATTTGCAGCACATATTTAGTATATATTTTAGGAGTTGGTCTATTTTACACCGACTCCACAGTCCTGGAACCGCAAATCCTTGTCTTATCATGTAATCCAAGACAAACTTGATGTTAAGATCAGTGCTGTGTGGGGGCCGTATCATCAATTCCAGGAGCCCTAGTTCTTTTTCACACTGAAGACAGTTGTTTTTGACATTGGATGTATGTTCGGGGTTATTGTCCTGCTTAGGAATAAATTGGAAGCTAATCAATCACCTCCCTGATCCTGACCATGGTATTGCATGATGGATATTTACTAACAATTTTACACCTTTGTATAGCATTTACACTAAACATTTATCCAGCTGTAATATAGGCGCATACCTCTGTATAGAAGTTATGATATCAATGTCTATTTTGTGTTTATAGAGTGCTGTAGACTGAAGATACCATTGACAGGGTTGCAATGAATCTTTTTCTTGTGTCCTATTTAAACACTATCTTTCTATGAGCACTGCCACTGGAATTATTTGATAATGTGACATTCCATGATGTAAGAGTCATATCCCATGCATGTGATAAGCTGTGGAGGGGAAAAGCACACAAAAAAGGGTGACCCTGTTAAAGGAGGATAAAAAGTATAAAATATGGAACGGCTCAACTAGGGAATAGTGTGGTAACCCCTGGTTTAAAAGGTCCAACTGCTGCTGCCTCACGGCTGGTTGAGTCAACAGGTAAAATTCACCAGAAGAAAGAAAAACAAAAAATCTTTAAAATAGGCTGCATGGCTGGAATAACATCTCTTGCTGCAAAAATAGATGAATTGTCCAATAAAAGAAAATTAGTTTCTACGCCATAATGGAGTCTTTTTTGAATAAAAATAAAAAACCCAACAGATGAAACACACTGACACATGGAGGTATTTAAATCCCAAAATGGGTGCCACTTAGCATATGGGCTGCCCATTTGAGGGTTGAGAATACAAATTATATTGCTAATTGGCACCCGCTTTGGCTTTAATATCTGTGTTAGTGTTTCACTGTTGTTTTTTATACTTAAAAAAGACACCAGTACGGCACAGAAAGGCGTTATCCAATAAAAGAACCTTCATGTCCCAAGCATGGCGCGCTCCATAAAACTCACGTAACGGAGGATTTTTGTGTCATGATGTGGTAGCAACTCTGTCAAATAGAGTTACCATTAATGGGCTTTGTGTACAGACTAATGTTAATGGTTTTATTATGAGGATTACCATTAAGTAAAACATCAAGAAAAATAATATTTTCAGTGAAGTTTAAGCTTAAGCCTTTATCATTTAGAAACTGTTCAAACTAAGTAACATTGGAGAAATCATGACGCCAGATGAGGAGATCATCTATATATCGACTGAGCCACCTGATGTTATAGTGGAAAGGATTACTGGTCGAATGCAGATGGCAATTTTCCCACTAAGCCATGTATAAGTTGATCTATGAGGGCAAGAATTTTGCCCCAATTGGACATTTTATTTGTAAAAAAAAAATTAAATTGATCATCAAAACAAAAACTAATTATTGACTATATTACTAGAATTCTATACTATATTTAGTTAAATGAGTTGACAACACTATCTTGAATATGTCATAAGGAATGTAAGAACATAATGCTGTCATGTCGCACATGATCCATCTTGAGTCCACGTCCTATACCTTACATAGCCAAGAGTAGTGGTTTGGTATCTTGTATACACAGTGGCATATAAAAGTTTGGGCACCCTGGTCAAAATTACTGTTATTGCGAACAGTTAAGAAAGTTGCGGATGAAATCATCTCTAAAAGGCCTAAAGTTAAATATGACACATTTTCTTTGTATTTTAGACAAAAAAAATATTATTTCATATTTTACATTTTAAAAATTACAGAAAGGAAAATGGGCCAATGCAATAGTTTGGGTAACCTGCATGGTTAGTACCTAGTAGCACTCCATTTTTGAAAGTATCTCAGCTTGTAAATGATTTTGGTATCCAGCTAAGTCTTTCAATACTTTTTTGATGGATTTTCATCCATTCTTCCTTGGAAAATTCTTCCAGTTTGGTGAGATTCCTGGGTCGTTTTGCATGCACTGCTATTTTAAGGTCTAGCAATAGATTTTAAATGATGTTCAGATCAGGGGACTGTGAGGGCCATTGTAAATCCTTCAGGTTACGCCTTTTGAGGTAGTCTATTGAGGATTTTGACATGTGTTTAGGATCATTATTAGTGATGAGCAAGCGTGCACAGATAAGATGTTACCCGTGTTAACAAACTATCTTCGGTGTGCTCGAATATTTTGTTCAAGTCACCGTAGCTGCTTGTCTCGCGGCTGTTCAACAGTCACAACACATGTAGGGATTGCCTAACAGGTAATCCCCTGCATGTGTTGTGGCTGTCACAGCCATGGCGATTCGAACATTGTATTTGAGCAAGTTCGTCTTGGTTGCATGTCTCGCGGCTGTTCCGACAGCTGCAACTCATGCAGGGATTGCCTAACAGGTAATCCCTGAATGTGTTGCGGCTTGTCAAACCGTGAGATACGCATCCATGGCGACTCGAACATAGTATTCGAGCATGCCGAATATACTGTTAACGCATCGAGCATTCTTGGATCACACGTTATCTGAGCACACTTGCTCATCACTAATCATTATCCATTTGTAGAAGCCATCCTCTTTTTGATCATTGTGGCCAAAGACTTCTATTTTAACCTCATCGGTCCACAGGACCTGTTTAAAAAATGCATCAGGCTTGTTTAGATGCTCATTTACATAATTCTGATGCTGAATTTTATGGTGAGGACGCAGGAGAGATTTTCTTCTGATGGCTCTTCCAGGAAGACCATATTTGTGCAGGGGGTGTCTGCACAACAGAACAACGTACCACAACTCCAAAGTCTGTTAAATCTTTCAGGTCTTTTGCAGCCAAGCAGCGGTTCTGATCTGCCTCTCTAGCAATCCTACAAGCAGCTCTCACTGAAATTTTGCCAGGTCTTCCAGACCTTATCTTACCTTCACTGTTCCTGTAATTAAGACATTGCAGTTAACATTTTGAATGGAGTAATTGGCAACTTGAAAACACTTTGCTATCTTTTTATAGCCTTCTCCTGTTTTGTGGGCCTCCACCATTTTCAGAGTGCTAGCCAGCTGCTTAGAAGAACCCATTGCTGCTGTTTTTCCGCAGAGGTAAGAGGTTGGGCTTTTATAAATCTAGGAAATTTGCATCACCTGGCCTTTCCTAACGATGATGGTGAACAGGCCATAAATCTAACAGGCTAATTAAGGTGTAAAACCTTGGTCTAAGTTATCTGAGCACACAAATCTCCAAGGGTGCCCAAATTTTTGCATTGAACCATATTCCTTTTTGTAATTTTTAAAATCTAAAAGATTTCTTTGCCTAAAACACAAAGAAAATGTGTCATATTTAGCTTTAGGTTTTTTAAAGATCATTTCATCTTCAACTTGCTTAACTGTTAACAATAAAAGAAATTATGACCAGGGGTGCCTAAACTTTTACATTCCACTGTAGTTACTGTTCATTGAACAATTGGGCCATTTAAAGAGGACCTTTCATTTAAATTGAGTTCCTCCTGAAATTTGTGCAACTTCACTGGTTCTGGGGAAAAAAAAATAATTTGTACCCCTCCGTTTTTCAAAGTTTTGCTTTTCTTCCAACGAACTGGATGCATATCACAAAACTTCTGTCAGAGAAGAAAAAGCAAATTCCTGGAGAGAAGTTCTACAGTATATGCCCAATTAAATGTGGGGAAAATTTGCAGCTTTATTACCATATGGCATCTCTTCAGAACTTAAGGGGCACAGAAACATAAAAGAAAAATTGTTCAAGAAACAGCAGCAGGTGCTCGGCTTAAATAAAAAAGAAATAGTGAAAAGTCCACTGTAAATGTCTCTGTCACAGATTGACACAAGCATTTAATTGATTAAACAACAGCAATCAGAGCTTGCTCCGATAGCTGCTGTTAGTACCAGGTGCGAGCTGTGTAACACTGCCGACATTTACCAGTTATGGACAGCAGCTCCCTGCACATCCATAGTGAAATGTTCATACAAAATCAAAGTTATGGCATTCAAACTGTATTGTACACATCATACTTTTTCTACATTTTTAGCCATATTTAATGCTAAGTATTGGTCCACTGCTACACAAATTGCTCACAGAAGAGCACCACAAATACTACACTAAAGACACATTAGATTAATGTTGTCCAGACCTGATGAACTTGACTGGTTCAGCCAACACGCTGTGTATGGGGGGCAACAGCTACCTGATGGTCTGGGGGAGATGTTGATAGGGAACTTCCGATTTCAGACTGCCTGTCTTTGTTCTCCTAGAGAGAAAAAACCGACAGATGTCTGTGTCCTAGAAAGCACAAGATCCCTCAATCGAGCAAGTGGTCCTCTGCATGGGAGACAGTCAAGGTAGCTGTCGTCCGAATGATCAGCTGACGGACATTTGGCTGACCACCATCTATTGTGCGTGGCTGGCTTAAAAAGGAATCTATCAGCAGGTTTTTGCTATGTAATCTGAAGACAGAAGGAGATAGAGGTTAAAACACAAATTTCAGTGCTTTCTCTCTATCAGGCTACAAGATTTTGTTTGCTTAAAATGATTGTTTTAGCACCAGTAGCTTATCATTGCTGTGACCTGCTGGTCAGATGAGCCCTGGTTCAACACGCCCTCTCCGGTGATAAGCAGCTCACTGTCAATGGACTTTGTACATGGACAGCCTGGTGTGGTCGGGGTTAGCTTTCTCAGCTCTGCTTCATTGCCAAATCTAAAATCTCTGATTGTATGAGAACGGCTGCACCCAGTAATCTAAGTGATATCTCATTGGATTCCGCTTCTTTTGGCCTATATTATCCTGCTCTCAGATGAGGTAGCAAAAACCTACTGCCAGATTCCCTTTAAGGAACCTGAGCAACCAGTAAGCAGCAAGATAAATTCATAGATTAAACTAACAGGTCTGTCAATACCACATTCTCTTTATAGCAGCTGGATCTCAGTTTTTCACAATGCAAAGCCCCAAATCGGTACAGAATTGTAAACATAAGAACAATTTGACATTATAGAAGTTCACATTGAGAGTTTAGTTTTATCTAGTAAGAACACATTTTTGCTTCATTGTACATCACCTAAACATCATCACATAATGCAATGTATATTTGGAGGTATTAGAAGGATTTGCATTTGTATATTTTGCATGTGTATCAAAGATCACTAAAATACTCAGGGCGTGTTCACATGTAACATTGATCTGTTATGCTAGTTTTTTTCATGCAGAAAAAAATCATTTTACAGTGAAGGCAAAATGAATGAGGTTCATTCACACTAATTTTTTTCTGACTTTTTTGATCTGTGGTGCATGAGCATGATGAGATAAAAATGGCTTGGCACCCAAAAAATGTAAAAAAAAACACAAAAATGCACACAACTTACACTGTGGGTTTTTAGGTACCGTATATACTCGAGTATAAGCCGACCCAAGTATAAGCCGAGGCATCTAATTTTGCCACGTAAAACTGGGTAAGCTTACGGACTCGAGTATAAGCCGAGTATGTATTGTCCCCTCATCCCTGTCCTGGTATGCATGGTTCCTATTAAAAAACAAAAAAAAATCCTTCACCTTCCACACGCCCTCACAGCATCTCGTTGGTCCCGGCGCCGTCAGCTCTTCCTGTGCCGAGCGATCACGTGGCCCTGCTCATTAACGTAATGAATATTCCCTCCACACCTATGGGAGTGGAGAGGCGTGCATATTCATGGGGCCATGTGATCGCTCAGCACAGGAAGAGCTGCCGGTGCTGGGACCAACGAGATGCTGCGAGAGAGCCAGGATCAATGAGATGCTGCGAGGGCACGCAGGAGGGTGAGTAGGAGGGTGAGTAGGAGGTCTTCTGCAAGCTGGCAGCTGCGGGTGTCACTGTGCGCACTATAAGAGAAATGAATATTCATTTCTCTTTTAGCAGCAGCACAGGCTTTAGCCACAGCCGCTAGCTCCTGCCTCTGTCACCCGCCACTCCCCCTCCCCCGCTGGCTTTCTGGGACAATTGACTAGTGTATAAGCCGAGGGTCTTTTCAGCACAAAAAAATGTGCTGAAAAACTCGGCTTATACACGAGTATATACGGTAATTGCCTGCATTCTTGATCAGATAAAAATGAATAAAAACACTACGTGCGAACTTATACTTTTTGTGGGGAGTGTTCTTCTTTCCTATGAGTGTTGCTGCCTGCATGTGATTGGTCAGCATCATACAGGGAGAAGAAGTACACGCCCCCAGTGAAAAGTAGGATAATACCCACTTGGACTTGGCGCATTGGGTGCCAAATGATTTGATTGCTAATATCACTGGAATTGAGAGGGAAATAAACAAAACAAATAAAAAAAGTTTTATTCCCCTCTGCAACCACTATTACAGCATGTGTACAGTTCATTATCAAAAAATGTGGTGAGAGGTCCTCTTTATTTTTATACATTACCATTTTTTCTGAATTATTGGTGAAAAAAAAATACAATTTGCCCACAAAATAAATATTGAGCCTAGTGGATTTGATTAAAGAGGGAACAAAAAAAAAAAAAAAAAAAAAGCTTTATTCTGCCATTTGTTTAATGCATTTTGTTGAAGGTCGGAAAATGTTATGTTTTCACATTTTGCCTCTAATATAAATTAATGTGGCTGAGACAATACACAGAGTGGAAAAACAGCCTGTAATTGTGTATGTGGGGCACAGTCCATTCACAATGCAGGAACGATATACATAGCTCTTGACAAACATAAAATACTGCAAGGTATAAAGTTATCTGTGGCATTGACAAGTACATGTGTAGAAAAATAGTTCAGTTCAGACAATATATTCAGAAAGGGTTTTTTGTTTTTTTGCTTGTTTGCAAAGATTTCTGGGAGTGCTCCATATGAAGTTTGTGAAAGCCCCTGCAGAATCTGCAGAGACCACCCCACTCAGATGTATGGGGAAGGGTCTGCAGTCTCAGAAATTTCTGCAAAAAAATCAGACCATACCCCTTATAGAGGTGTGAGGCAGTGCTAGGCTGAGTGCACTTAAGGCATTTATTTCACTTGTATTTTCTTGTCTTCTTGCAATAAAAAATGCAAAAAATAGAAGCATCCAGAGTTAATGAAAACAAAATCTGAATTTCCATTCACAGAATGTGCTTGTTTGATGTGCTTTATGCGCATTTGGTGTTTTTTTTTCCCCAAAAAAGCAGCATGAAGTAGCTATGATATTTTCCTGCCTCAATAGTAAGAGCAATGAAATGTAGTGTAGTCTTGTAGTGTGCCAATAGGAATCTATAGCCAGAGAAGTCCAAAAATGCATAGAATCTGATGCACTCTATTTTGCATTAATAAAATTATTTCTGTTGTGTATATATTATTTATTAAAACATAATGCAGGAAAAGAGTTTGTATTTAATTTTATCAATAAAATTGTCCACCAGCATTGATGATCGCTTGCATGGGAAGTAGCCAGCTAGTGCAACAAGAATCCCAACAGTACTGGCAACATGGTCCTGCGCCACACTTGCAGAATTGTCCATAGTCTTCTGAGGAATGCAATATCCAGTGCCATTCTTGGCATGAAAGCCACTTGTTTCTTCATATCCTCCACAATCACAGACTTTTATTGCAAAAATAAACAAAAACTGTGACTTCTGTTCAGTCAAGTGGGCTAGTAACACTATGTGGGCCTTGAAAGTTTTTTTTTGTTTTTTTTAAAAAATTTTTCCCCCCCAAAGTTTATGAGCCAGGGAATTCTCCTAAACGTATGGCTCCAAAAAACGTTGTATGTTTACTCATGTTGATGGAGATATCCGCGTGAACCATTTTTACGGCAATCTTCTGTTTGGCTTTTAGAAGGCAAACGCCAGCGGTGTAGCAGGTATTGAAGTTGGTTTTACCGGGTTCGATGCTTCGTGTACATTGCAGAAAAGGCTTCTCATCAATCATCACAGCATAGCTCGCAATATCTGTAAAGTTGATATAGTAAACCTGTGAGAGGAAAGTGCTTAAAGTCAGTTTAAAACATACTTTTCATTAAGTGCAATATCTTAAAAAAAAAAGAAAAAGTTTTTGCATTCTATAGTTTGCTTCCTCCGGACACTGACCAGTTTGGGGCAGGAGAGGAAACCGAAGGTTCCTGCACAGATGCTGCAGGCCCATATTAGTTGTGGACCTTTTAGGATGTTAGGTTATGTGATCAGTCACATGCGTAGAAGGAATTTTATAATGTAAAGTGCACAGAAAAACCTTTTTACACGTCATCTACTTTTTATGGTCCCTAAAGTGTTCTACATGTTTTGCCCTTGCCATAGGATTATCTCAGGGAGATGAGACAAAGATGAACCAACATCCCAATTGATCTCTCCAACGATACCTCACTGTTGGAGACAGCGCTTGGCATGCTGGTTGGTCTGTTTTGCCGCCTCTCGGATGAGCACGTGTTGGGATGAAACTTGTAGGAAACATTAGAAACTTTGGGTAGGAGACTTTCGGGTAATCTGAACCTCTGTTATACCACATGCGTAATCTTAGAACAGGTTGCCCTTATTAGGGTGCTTTCACAATGCGTTTGTGGGTCCTGACGTATGCACAGACGGGCTATAGACTGCAATGATGAAGACAGAGTGAACGTGCGCTCTGACGTGCACCATTTTCCGGAGTGGTGTCTTCCTACTGCAGGCGTAGAATCTGGAAAATGGTGCACGTCAGAGCGCACATTCACTCTGTCTTCATCATTACAGTCTATGTCCCCGTAACTGCATACGTCCAAACCTTGTTTTGTGGGGGATTTCGGACGTATTCCCCGAGGGGACCCACGAACGCAATGTGAATGCACCATTAGAGTTGAGATCCTGCTCTTAGCCAAAAAACAAGGTTTAGAGAAGGATTCGGTCCAGAAAATTGCTAACTAGCACAATGTGAGGAGGACCATGTATCCGATACCTACACTGGAATATCCTACAGAGAATGGGGTAACTTTGTATATTGAAAGTGTGATGTTTACACTTGATGGCTCGCGTGAGCTATATTTATTATGGTGGCATTTACGAAGTTATACTTGATTTCTCTGTGTGATAATAGGATTCTGATATGAGAAAATATGAGAAATTGGATTATTTTCATTTACAAGACATGCATTAAGTGGTCCTGCTGGAAAAGTAGGCAATGTTGTGACTACTAGGTTAGGTTTGGCACTACCATTGCAAAGCGCCTGATATACATACATTTATTTTCATCATTCAAGTAAGAATAGTGACATGCTTATAAGTAAAGATGGTGCAGCCGTTATGGCTTAGATGCTTCCATTAATTGGATCCATAATTTGAAGTCACACGAGCAGTATATGATTATGGGTTAGTGTTTAACACTCGTAATACCAAAATACAAAGATCAGTATACAGTAAAGATGGTGAAAAAAGGAGCTAGGCCCAAGACCGTACTCACTTCTACCTGACTATAGATGAGGTAGGTACCATCCACAAGCACCTCCAGCTCCCCACTGCGTGTGTGCAGCCTGAACACCTTCTGGTTAATGGTAATCCGGGACCAGTCATGAAGAATTCCACCTGAAAGATCTCAGTGTGAGAGAACGGTCGTCACTCAGTACATGTCACTGGTAACAGAACATCAATATAAAACACAAAAAACATAACATACACCGCTGCCTACACCATCCAAAATAGACTTTGCACCTGCCTACTTCCACGTAGCTACAGCACTCACAACATTGCCCTAGTAGTCACAACAGCCACTACAGTAGCTCACATTTGCTTGGAAGTCTAATGCGGAACTTTGTTTTGTTAATTGTGTTGCTTGACGTTTTCAATTTTGTTCTATAAAATACTTTTATCTTGCACAATCTGCTTCATAGCTTCAACTTTTTAGGTTCTACAACATTAGGGAATTGCTATCATGCAGTTTGTGAATTTGACATAGAAAATGCTGGATTAGAGCGGGCTATTGTGTATACATTGCCTTTACGTCACTCTTGCACAATTCTATTGATGGTCTCCCAATTTTGGTATCCAGTGTGTGCGTGCAACCAGGTAAAAGTTGCACACTACTGATTTCCTGATTTATTCCTTAAGAATTTGCCATCGAGGAAACTAGAAAGAGGCTTCGCTTTTAAAATAATCAATCCTTTCTTCCCCAAGGAGGTAAATCGTGGCAGACGTGGGGGCAGCAAATAAATAGAAGAAAATGAGTAAAAAGCAACAACTGGTTTCTTACCATTTTTGACTTGTATTGCTGAGTCTTGACCGTGTAAGTGGACTGCAGCTGGCTGCAAAATAACCGAAAGACAAAAGTCAGACCACCGTAATGTATAAAAAGCCTAAAATTAGAAGAAAAAAAAATATTAAAGGGAATCTAGCACCAGGTTTTTGCTACCTAATCTGAAAGAAGCAAAAATTACCGACAGAGACCCTGATTCAAATGATATATCACTTATTGGGCTGCTTCAGGCAGTTTTGATAAAATCACAGTTTTAGAGGCAGTAGATTTTTAGTAGAGGACTAGTAAAGATGCTGCCATGTACTCTTCCATATTCATGAGCTCTGCATAATCCTGCCCCCACCACCGACAGGCACCTTACTGTGTTCACTGTGCATAGGCAAAGTGCAGGAGGAGGACCTGAAATGTATGTTAGTAAGTGCAAAATATTATGCCCTCAACACAATAATTAATATAACATGGCCAAATCTGTTATACATAAAGTTATTTTCCACATAAATAAAATCAATTAAGGTTTTCCAATAAAAGTGAGCAGAAGACAGTGTTCAATAGCAAACATTTCACTATGCTCTTGCTTCAATAGAAGGAAGATGAATTTTTAGAGAAACATTGTGATATGTTACATTTTTAATAAACTGTGATCAAAAGGCAACACAGAACCTAACCTGTATCTCTCTTGAACTAGTCCTGTCTCCAGATCCTGGTAGAAAAAGTAGTAGAAAAAAAAGGACTGATTAGAAAACAAACATGCATGTGCTGCCCACGCAATCTCTCATAACATTAACATACCTGAAGGTCCTTGGTTCCCAGGTGGTCCCTGAGGTCCTGGGGGGCCAGGAGGTCCAGGAGGGCCCATAGCATTCGATCCTGGTATACCAGGAATGCCTGGGATTCCGGGTGGTCCTGGGGGCCCTGGTGGTCCTTGAGGACCTGCAGGGCCAGTAGGTCCTGATGGACCGGGAGGTCCAACCTTTTTTCCTAAAAATTAAAAAGCAATATTAATATTATTGCTACTTTGTTACACAAGCACAGAAAACTGTAAACAAAACAATTACTGTCATTGAAACATAATTATCCAAATTTTCCAGTGATGATGAGTTAATACATTTTATTTATTCTTAACATAAAAATAATGTAAATGCATTCATGGACGAGCATTATTGTTTGACATGTCAAGAAGAGCAATTGGAGGAAGAAGGTTCAATTTTCTACCTGTGCTACATGCCCCGTACTGCCCTGTGCTACACGTCACGTAGCGTATTGCCCTATACTTGTTCTACACACACCACACTTCTCTGTAACCTGTACTACACGCACTGCACTGACCTTTACCTGTGCTATAGGCACAATACTGCTGTGTATCAGTGCTACATGTAGCAAACGCCAGTACACTACATGCACCATACTGCTCTGCACATGTGCTACATCTCTGTACTGGTCAGGATTTAGGACACAGTTACTGTACCTATGCCAAAACGAGCTGCATATTTGATCATCAAGCGAGAGCAACTCATGGGACCACCCTTATTGTAATCTATTGAATAACCAGTATAGAATTCACCGATACTCTCCAACACTAAAACTGTAACTAACAGTTAACAATTTTCCGTACAATACAGAATATCTTGCTCATTTCTTAATTCATCAATAGAAAGTGAGAACAGATAGGTCCAAGATTATCACCCTTATGAATAAATTGTTTGTATATGATATAGAAAACATTGATCTTGTATTCATGTTAATTTCGGCCTCTAAAAAAGATAAATAATTGATGTCTTTAAAGGGATTGGCCACTGTGTTTATTTTTTTGACACATGATTTTGTGGCACTTACGAATATATAGTTAAATAAGATTGCCCTCCTGCACTTGTTAGTATAGTTTTCTTGACCGCTCTCCTGTCCACAAAATGGCTACTGATGGACGAGCATGTGACCAGTCCATCAGCCGTAGAAATAAGTCTACATGACAAACACATTTTCAATTCAGGAGATTCATCAGGATGGAAGTAGTGGTGTCTCTAACCTGGTGAAGATCCTGGTCTAGGATCGAAAATGTGTTATATTTGTAATGTTTAGCTATTAATTTTAATTTAATAATAAAACAGTACAATTCCGAAATTGATTGAAATGAAAAAGAACCTGTCCCTTACTCAACAAATTGAGTTAAAAGTCTTATAAAAATCCCTTAGCTTCTCTCATTCAGCCATTTTTTTGGTTTTGCGCTGCGTAGCTTCATTGCAGAGATATTTACATTTATTGCTTTTTAAGAGCAATAGTTGGAATCTCTGCTTGCAGTTCAACTGGGCGTTTCTTCAGAGTCTTCTCTCTGGGCGTTTCTTCAGAGTCTTCTCTCTGGGCGTTTCTTCAGTCTTCTCTCTGGGCGTTTCTTCAAAGTCTTCTCTCTGGGCGTTTCTTCAGAGTCTTCTCTCTGGGCGTTTCTTCAGAGTCTTCTCTCTGGGCGTTTCTTCAAAGTCTTCTCTCTGGGCGTTTCTTCAGTCTTCTCTCTGGGCGTTTCTTCAGTCTTCTCTCTGGGCGTTTCTTCAGTCTTCTCTCTGGGCGTTTCTTCAGTCTTCTCTCTGGGCGTTTCTTCAGTCTTCTCTCTGGGCGTTTCTTCAGTCTTCTCTCTGGGCGTTTCTTCAGTCTTCTCTCTGGGCGTTTCTTCAGTCTTCTCTCTGGGCGTTTCTTCAGTCTTCTCTCTGGGCGTTTCTTCAGTCTTCTCTCTGGGCGTTTCTTCAGTCTTCTCTCTGGGCGTTTCTTCAGTCTTCTCTCTGGGCGTTTCTTCAGTCTTCTCTCTGGGCGTTTCTTCAGTCTTCTCTCTGGGCGTTTCTTCAGTCTTCTCTCTGGGCGTTTCTTCAGTCTTCTCTCTGGGCGTTTCTTCAAAGTCTTCTCTCTGGGCGTTTCTTCAGAGTCTTCTCTCTGGGCGTTTCTTCAAAGTCTTCTCTCTGGGCGTTTCTTCAGAGTCTTCTCTCTGGATGTGTTCTTTCATCCTTCATCCCAGACACTAACAATCACAGCTTGGCAGTTGATCTTGCAGTCTTGGACACTGCTGAGCTGTGATTGGTATTGTCTGGGAGACACGGGTGAAAGAACACGCTCCCTGGGAAGACTGATGAAAGCGCAAGTTCAAAGTACAGAGATTTCATATATTGTGCTCCAAAAACAACAAATGTGAATATCTCTGCAATGGAGTAACAGCGCAGAACAGAAAAAAATTGGGGGCAACTGATAAATCCTCTTGAACAGCTCTTTTTTCAATTAATAGACGGCATCCAAGATACTCCTATTCTTTAACTGATATGCTACATATCACCAAAGGTAATCAGGAAAGGAAACAACTGTATGCAGTATGTACATTGCTAAGCTCATATGGAGAGGATATAACCATCACATTGACTGTACATTTTTTCTGTATCAAACCATAGTACCTAATAATAAAGCGACATTCTCCCCTGCCGTTTTTTTTTTTAAAGTAGCCCAAAAGACAGCCACAGTGCTCCAATAATACAGTATGTTTCTCTCCTTTATGGTCCAACACTGCTTTCAGCTTCACTAACGGGAACTTGCGTGCTGTTGACTCAGTGTGGTAAGTTGGAGTACCATTGGTTTGACATGCACAAATTTATGACGTGTCCGTTGACAGACCATAAAACACTTAATCTATTATTTATAGCCATTTTTTTCATTTTGTAATATTAAAAAAGTTATTTTAGAGTAAGATATAAAAATTGGTGCCATGATATTGAATATTTTCATTGGTGCAATCCAAGTCCGGACAAGAAAGGAAAAATTTGTTCGGCTCTCTTGAACATCAGGAGCCAAGTAGTAAACTTAGCTTTGCACGTAGGATGGGTAACTGCTCTCTGAGTAATGACAGCATTTTCCCAAAAATAACTTTTCATCTTATCACTACAATGCAATGTACAATATCTTTGTAGTCTTTAGCTTTCACATTCCACATTTAATAGGCTATTTAGTACTTTGCTCAGTAGAATGGAGCTGATCATGGTCCTGAAAAGTTAATCAGAAGAAGCATCATAGCATGAGGAGCTGTGGTTGCAATTAATCACCATATTATAAATATTTTAACTATAAAATGAGGTGGGCAGGTCAAAAGTAGGCATATTTTTTATTTTCTTCTGTTGCCGCCTGAGTATTCAGGTTTATTTTTTTCCCGCATTACGGTTCTAGAGATATGGACCTTCTTGTTTAATGCTTATTTTTATGGCGTTTTCCAAAAGGGCATTAGCCATATTTGTACC
>JARQOD010000008.1:95660841-95707549 GCA_033576555.1 Oophaga sylvatica | reverse complement strand
GGGTGTCCGGTGACTCTCCCCCACGTGCGCATGAGAGTTGCATAGAAATACATGACGCTATCACTCTCGGGTCAGGAGAGCTGACTGCCAGTTCATGCACTACACGTTCCATTCTCGGTCCTATTTATACGGCTGTCTGACTGCTCCCTCAATCAAAGTATTCATCAAAGTAAACAAATGTAAAGCACCATTCCAGCGTTCTCATTTATTGTAGCACTGGAGTGGTGCTGCAAATCTAAGTTCCCTGCTCCTAGTAATATACTTATCTGCTCCGCCTTCATCTTTTATCAGCGCCACTCCAGTCAGCCTTCAGCAGTTTGTAACCTGCTGGATCACTCCAGTGTTTACTAAATCGCAGCTCAGCAGCGATAATGTAGCGATACACCAGCGATCCTGATCGTTGTCGGGATCGCTGGTGTATCGCTATGTGAGACCCAGCCTTAAGTCTATGAGAGCCAGAATGAGCCCAGAACGCGGCTCTCAGACTTACACCGAGAGCTTGTGAACGTTACCTCTGACTTCTGGTCAGTCAGAAGTTAAGGTCACAAGACGGTGGAATGAGACCAGAGCAGCACCAGTAAGAATTGAAGAGACTGGGAAATATTTTACTAGGGTTCGGGAACTTGGATTAGTAGCACCACTCAGCGCTGAAATAAAAAATAAGCAGGAGTGGTGCTTTAAGTGAATATATTCTGCATCTGAGAACTCTAAAAGATCAACACAATAAAATCTAAAGCAAAAGGCTCAAGATTCTGTTTTGATTTTGTAAATGCGGCAAAACCACTGACCTCTACATTGATGTGCCCTAACTTTGATTGTAAGCTACATATTTCCATCACTATTACATACTACTAAATTACTTTGCAAAATATTCTGGTATCACAACAAAAATATTGGGAAAAGATGCAAAAGGGGTTGTCTTCTACTTTTTCCCCGAGGGTATTGATTTTTTTTTTTGTATATATTCTTTACTTAGAAAATTTCAATAATACAACAGGAAAGGAAAAAAGGGTAAATGTTTCCAGAAATAGTAAAAGAAGAAAAAAAAGAAAAAACATTCGTAATAAATCAAGGGTATTGATTTTATAAACAGAAAAAAAAGCAAAACTTACCAAACAGAATCCACCCAAACGCTAAAACTCTGACATTGCCCGGAGTATCTGCGAGGACTGAAAGTGATGACATCTTGACCACCGGTCACTCAACTGTTGAGGCCACTGGGTGGCATCAGGTGAACAGTGCGTCATCAGTTCGGTCATATCAGCAGCATTGGCGGAAGGTGTATTCCAGCTGTAACTAATGCTTTTTTATTTTATAAAGAGCCCTACTCTCTGTAACTTTGATAACTCATAGTAGAAGGATGACCACAATGGAAAGCTGCCTTGGCAGTGACACCACAGTTTCTCTATTGCTTTCTAAATCATGAAGCACATCATGTGTTGTGTCTCTAGAATCGGCTTTAGTGAACAAAAGGCATTATTTATGCCACAGCGACCAAACCGAATGAACATGAGCTGTAAAATAAAATCCTCATTATTTTTGGGCGTCTGTATGTCTTCTATCATCCTCAAGTGAACTATGCTGAACCCGAATATTCTTGAAATAACAAGCGTGCACACTGTGCGCCGATCACAATACAGTATGCATTCATTAACACAAGACTTGCAATCCGCAAAGTTTTCTTTTGCTATACCAAGATATTTCCACTCTTAACATAATATATTGGATTTGATTAATTATCCCAAATATTATCTACACAACGCTCAGCATGTATCCGTATCATTGGGGCGGCAAAAATTCCACAAGCATTCTCACATGCAATAATTATTTAGTTTAAAATCGGCACCAACATTTCCATCATTTGATACAATGTTTCTACAATTTCACTTTCGCTTGCAGACGCTACATTCATACAGCTGCGGGCTTGAGTAGACGGCATAAAATATTGTGCCTGGAGATTAGTAAACAGTGGAGAAACTAATAACTACGGCAAAGCGAACATGTGTTAAATGGATGGAACAAATTAGCTTCAAAGCACAAAAACACAAAAAAATGTAAGCAAATTACAAGTTCATGTTTATTACAAGTATTCAGCTGTAGTGTTTTCTGAAGCGAAGGAAAAATAAATCCACCAAGTGAATGCAGACACTCTTTCTAGGAGTATTAGGCGAGCTCGGAGGGTAATAAAGCAGCAGGCTGCAGACTTGCTAGGCGATCTATTTTAGGACACGGTATTACACATGCAATAGAGTTCAGTATTTTTGCATTTATGCCATTAAGGGCTCATTCAGTCACGAGTAGTGTTGAGCGATACGATACTGCAAATATCGGGTATCGGCCGATATTAGCTGTATCGGAATTCCGATTCCGAGTACCGATATTTTCGTCATATCGGATACCGGAATCGGAATTGTCACTGTCACTGTCAGTGTCCGTCTGTCGGGTCTGTCAGGAGTCAGCGGCACTTACCCGGCAGAAGATCTCCGGCGGTCACATCCCGGACTGCTTGATGGCCGCCATCCTCTTCTCCTTGGCGGTCACATGCAGTTTCTCACGATAACTGCAGTGACTGCTGGGTAATCGCGGCCGTAAAGCAGTCCGATGACGTCACCGCTGGGGAAGCAGGTAATCAGCTGTGCTGCGTCGGGATGTCAGGCTCTGCCTGTCATTGCGATGTAGCAGAGCTGGATCGCCGTGGGACAGTCGTTACTATGGACTGCGTCGGACAGGTGGTATACTGTTGGTTTGTTTTTTTTCTTTTTTTACAGGAGATCGATGGCGTCGCAGGAATGAGAGTATAATAAAATAAATGAAAACTGTGTTGTCTCTTTTATTTCATTAAAAGACTTTTTTCTGGCTGTGTCTTTTTTTTAAACATTTAAAAACTTTGGGATTAATAATGGATCGGTGTCTTATTGACGCCTCTCCATTATTAACCGGGCTTATTGTCACCGTGCAATCAACGGTGACATTAACCCCTTATTACCCCGCTTGCCACCGCTACAGGGCAAGTGGGAAGAGCCGGGTAAAGTGCCACAATTGGCACATCTTTTGATGCGCCAAATGTGGGGCTGCTGTAGCCTGGCATTATCAGGCTGTTGAGGGCCAAAATCCATGGGCCTTGACAGTCTTTTAATACCAGGCCGCAGCAGTCTGCATTTTACTTGGCTGGTTAACAAAAATAGGGGGGATCCCTATGCCGTTTTTTTTTCGAGGGGATCCCCTATTTTTGTTAACCAGCCAAGCTAAGCAGACTGCTGTGGCCTGGTATTATCAGGCTGGCAAGGTCCATGGATCTTGGCTCCTTAACAGCCTGAAAATCCAGGCCTCAGCGGTCTGCTTCATCTGGCTGGTTAACAAAAATAGGGGGGACCCCACGCTAATTTTTTTCGAGGGGATCCCCTATTTTTGTTAATCAGCCAAGATATGCAGACTGCTGTGGCCTGGTATTATCAGGCTGGCAAGGTCCATGGATCTTGGCTCCTTAACAGCCTGAAAATCCAGGCCTCAGCGGTCTGCTTCATCTGGCTGGTTAACAAAAATAGGGGGGACCCCACGCCATTTTTTTTTCGAAGGGAACCCCTATTTTTGTTAATCAGTTCCCTCTGACGTCACTGATGGTGTCCCTGGCTGACCTGAAGTGAAAGTGGAAAGCAATCAATTAAGCTTTCCACTTCCTCTCCTGTCAGGCAGGAGAGGAGCTCATTCATTTGAGGGTTTACTGTGAGGCTGCAGCATTAGCTGCGGTCCCTGCAGTAAACATTAACCCTTTCTGAAGGATTACACCGTGGGACCTGACTGTGCATGGGATAGGTAAGAATAATTTTGCTTTATTATTTTATTTTTATTACAGGAAATGGTTTTAGCAGGTAAATAAAATATGGTCAAAAACTGTGTGATTATTTCATTAAACTTCTTTTTTATTAAAGTGTGTGTGTTTGATTTTTCTTTCATACAATAGGATTAGTAATTGATAGTTGTCTAATTGACAGCTCTCAATTATTAACCTGGCTTAAAGTGACCTTTCAATTGCAAGGTCATTTTAACCCCTTATTAACCCATTCGCCACCGCTACAGGGCAATGGGAATAGACGGGCAAAGTGCCAGAAAGGGCAAATCTAATTAGAGATTTGCCCTTTCTGGGGTGTCTGGGGGCAGATGTTAGTAGCCGGGGGGGGCCAAAAATAATGGTCCCTCTCTGGGCTATTATTATCTGCCCCCACTCACTGGCTTTGTCTGTCTGGTTGCGAAAATAGGGCGGGAGCCCACGCATTTTTTTTCAGCAATTTTACACCTCATATATATATATATATACATGTCATTGAGTTTGTGACACATATATATATATATATTTATAGTTCATACACTTCTACATAGTATAATAGCCGCTAATTCAATTGCCGGCTTTTGTGAAAATGCAGAACCCAACATGAAATGACACTTGGTTTACATAGAGTTAACCATGTCTTTTCATGTAGTTTGATATCTGATTTGCACAAACAATTACATGAGTGTAAGTGTGCAAAATTTCACACCTGTAGGGGTTAATTAAAGGTGTAAATTCGTAGCAAAAAAGTCCTTTTTTTTACAACGAATTTACACCTTTAATTAACCCCTACAGGTGTGAAATTTTGCACACAGCCACTCATGTAATTGTTTGTGCAAATCAGATATCAAACTACATGAAAAGACATGGTTAACTCTATGTAAACCAAGTGTCATTTCATGTCGGGTGCTTCTGTCTTTTCACAAAAGCCGACTTTACCCGGCAATTGAATCAGAGGCTATTTTACTATGTAGAAGTGTATAAACTATAAATATATGTATATATATAGACGTCACAATGACATGTATATATATATATGTATTCTATGTGTGTATATTTAGTGTTTACAAGGAAAGAATGGGGTTTTTTTAGTTACGATATTTTGTTCCCATAGACTTACATTGGATTTCCGGTATCGGTATCGGGTATCGCCGATATTTTAATGGTATCGGCGATACCATTCCGATTCCGATACTTTTGGATATCGGAAAGTATCGCTCAACTCTAGTCACTAGTTTTTCATGCACAAGTTCTGTCTGTGTTTTTCGCAGCTAGTACTCATACTTCTAGTAATAATGTCTGTATTTTGGCGGACTGGGTGGTCTGCACAAAAACACAGAGGAATTAATCATTTTGATCAGAGTTAAAATCCAATGCAAGTCTATGGGACGGTGAAAATAATTGGACATGACTTGGATGCATCAGTGTGCTGCTCATATTTCACTGACAGGAGAATCACATTATACCTCCATAATTAATTATTTTACTTTTTTTTTGCATAAGAGAAAAACTAATGAAACTGATGGTAAAAATTGACCAAAAACTGACGAATACTGGATCCAAAATTGATAAAATGCAGACCATTTGTGAAAAATCACAAACACCCAGCTGAGGCCTTAGAAGAACTATCGAGCACACTCTTTTGCAACATTTTTTGGCACCATTAATAGATCATGGTATTAAAAGATTCCCCTTAGAATTGCATAATTTGTATTGTCAAAAACCACAAAAAAGCCACAAGTTCCCCCACCTCCACAAAAAATTGCAATACATTTCAACACACAATTTTATTTAACAGAAGGAAAATAAATAGCAGCAAAATAAACAAAATGCCACAAACTGCCCAAAAAAGTCATACCTTGACTATGCTGCAAATTTCAATCAGAGCCGCAAACGCAAAAAAAAAAAAAAAATTGAGCTCAGGAGTGAAAGATTAGAACTTCTGGAGTGGACTGGATCTTTCATTGTGGTTACCCATGTGCCTCTTCCATTTGTTATTACTTATCCCTCGGTTTAACCCTATCCTTATTTTGCAGCTTTACACTTAGGATTGTTAGAAATTAAAGAAAAGCTAAAATCATTATATTAACTTATTACCTGGGTCAAACACAAAAATATCATCCCTTGCATTTAAATTAAAACTCAAAATACATCTTTGGCATTTACACTCATCCTCTAATATGAAACCAATCTGATCAATTTACTCCCTGACTGCACTTACAGTCACTGGTAAGAAAAGCGCAGTACAACTGTTTGCTGTTGCTGTTACAAATTACATAAGCAGCTTAGCCCCTTTCTCCAGTTTGCATTTCTGGCATAAAAAAATGTAAAAGAAAGAAAGGAAATGTCTTTATAAATAAATAACTAAATACATTTAAAATTATCAAATCACAATCATTTTATTTAGGAAATTAACCCTATAAAATGTAAATATCCGCTGTCTTGTTACTCTGATGGAAACCTGTAAGAGAATGTAAATAGGACAGGTGTCTGAGCATCTGCTGATGTGGCCATGAGATTGCTTGATAGTATGTGGTATAAGGTTACCTCCAGGTGAAAGCAGCAGCTCAGTATTCAGATATACAGGGTGGACAGCAGTGTGAGCAGCCTCTCCTTACATCAACCGCCCTGGTATCACCAGTATTAGGTCAGATAGACATGGTGGTCAGCAGTGTGAGCAGCCTCTCCTTACATCAACCACCCTGGTATCACCAGTATTAGATCAGATAGACACGGTGGACAGCAGTGTGAGCAGCCTCTCCTTACATCAACCACCCTGGTATCACCAGTATTAGGTCAGATAGACATGGTGGTCAGCAGTGTGAGCAGTCTCTCCTTACATCAACTGCCCTGGTATCACCAGTATTAGATCAGATAGACATGGTGGACAGCAGTGTGAGCAGTTTCTCCTTACATCAACCGCCCTATCTCCGCTCTCCTTACCTCAGCACTCCTGGTATCACTAGTAGGGAGCATGTGTGTAGTTCCCTACTACACATGCTCACAATCACTATTAATGTTCTCCAAATTTTTTGATTAGCTGGGGCTAGCATGATGTCATAGGTGCAGTGTCGGACTAGGGGTACCAAGGCCTCACCAGTAACATTGACTTTGGGGGGCCCACTTTTCACCTGCATACAAATATTACACTGCCCTTGTTCACAAATGTACTTATGTCTCTATATAATAATAAATTATGTAGTTTGATTAATGAATGATGAGATGCTGCATTTTTTTCTGTACAGAATCAATTGAATTATGCCAAGTACTGCCCATACAGTGGGGTTGGTGGCCCAGATCTGCACAGGGGCCCACCGGGGGATTCCCCTTTTCCCCTATGGGCCAGTCCAAGCCTGCATATGTGCGTCAATTCACACACATGAAATTGTGCTTGCCCTGACAAATCCAATGCTGCGCCGAGGACGCTGGAAGGTAAGAGATTCACAGGCCTCCTGTCTAGCAGCCAGGGACCCCTGACCTGGAAGCTTCACTAGAGTCCCGTAAACTGATCGGCTCATCTCTAGTTTCCGTCACTAACAATAAAACGGCAATTTTGATTCTATAGCGATTACCTCTATAGACAATTACAAGTGTGATTTGCTAATTAAAAATAAACACATCAAAGCTTGAGATGCCTAGAAACATGGCACTTCCAAAATATATAATAATCAGAAAAAGATACTAGAAGCTTAGCACCATAAAATCATTCAATTTTATTAATATAATTTAAATATAGGAACACGTAGTCAAAAGGGGATAACTAATGCAAGAGAAAACCAACACAATAAAGTCAAAGAACCAAATAATATACCAAAAAAATAAATGAAAAAAGCCCTAATGGGACAAATTACACAGGCCCAGAAAATAGTGTTCATATGCATAAGTTATGGTAAAAGGGGCCGGACAGCCTCCACCATGAAGTATATTATACAGGCCTTAGATGAAACATAAAATGGGCTAGAAAATATCACCTTTATCACATCCAAAAGGAGTATAGGGCTTTGTAAATGAACACTGATTGGAATGGATAGAAGACAGCATCATATTAACAGCAAGTGCAGTAAAATAATCAAACAGAAGTGTTCAGGTCACGTAGCTAATAAAATTTTGATAAACCAGCTAGTATAAATCCAAATGAGCAAAGTAAGAAGAAGAAGAAGGTAAAAGCGGTGAATGGGATATCTGGACTTTACCTTTAAGTGTCAGTGGCACCCTGACGCACGTTTCGCGTTAGATTTTTCCAGGGGAAAAAGTCCCTTCCCACTTCACCCCAGATACTCCCCCTCTGTCCCCCTTTTTCCTTGTTCCGCCTTCAAGCACCCATATATCCTCCGCATCTTCATGCGTGTACCCGTCTTGACACTTACATCATCCCAAGTCCTCTGACTTCACCGCCATGTTCCCTTTCCTCTACCTCTCACCTCCCTCTGATCCAAATACTAGATCCAATAATTTTTCCACATTTTCAATTTACCTATTTGTCACCTTGTCACATCTCCATACCTGCCTTTTTATATTCAATTCATTTTGTTTGCATCCGTTATGTTTTATTAATTACACTGCCAGTGACTTATTTACCACCCTCCCTTCTTGTGTTACTTCCCCCCTTATTTTGTTTAAATTCACACTATGATTATTTACACCCACTTCCTATCCCATGTGCCTCTTTTCTCCTCCCATTCCATTCCCTCCCCTGTCTCCGCCTTTATCTATTCTCCATTCAACGTTTCGCTCTGTCCAGGGGATTATTGTGCACACGGGGGTTCAGTCTTCCCCCTCTGACTTCCAGAAGCGCTGACCCACGTGGCCACAATACGTTCCACTGCATGTCACAGAGCGCAATTCCGGAAGTCCCTTTGGCATGGTGGAATGGCCTTGCATGCGCGCGCTGATACGATCCCTTTGGACACTCCCGGGATTTAGCACCAGGCCCCATGTACATACTATAAAAATGGCACTTAACACCCTATTAACCTGTCCACGGCCCTTGGAAGAAGCAACTGCGAAACGGCGCTGTTGGGCGTGGGGGAGCCGCACCAGTACTCCACATATAGTGCACAGACCCATGGCATTAACAGCTTCATAGCAGGTAATAGATTACATTGCATCATGTCTTTCCCACTCCCTCTCTGCTCTTAAGGCGGTTTATAGATTGTTTAGTGCTTGGATCACTTCCCTCTATTAAATAATTAATAGACGCTTTGCATTACTGGGCATATACTCACTTGCCTTTTTTCTAGGGAGATTAGAAACCTGTGACATCTGGGATCCAAATCCCTCTTTCCTGCTGGCATTTACACCTTCACTGTGCACTTTATTTATCTATTTAAATAACCATCCATGGCTACATTGCAGTCTGATTATTTATGATTATATATGTGGATTAATTAGTGCTGGGCAACCTCCCCCTGCATTTGGAGGTCCCTTTCTTGTCTTTTTATATTAATATACCATTTTAATTATTTATAAATATATACTTTTTAATTACACTTTTTCTCACTTCCTTCTTTTATGGCACCATACCATATTAGAATATGTTTTTGGTGGTTTTCCTTTTTGGAGTTGCAATGTTGAGGAGTGTGGAAACATACATATAACAAGAATGTTCCAAACATCAGTTATATACCACTACACATGTGTTGTGAATGTGCTAGAGATGGTTTCTGAGCAGAGGCTCCCTCTGGTGGTTACAGACAGTACTGAACCTTTCAGCGAGGAATGGCAATCTGGGATCACTGACTGGACTGATATAAGGGAGGTTCCCTCCCATGATGGTCGCCGGTGATCAATTGTTCTTGTCTCAATTGTGGTTCCTGGTTCATTTGGAAGTTGCTGGAGTCTTGCCTGCACCTGCTGCTTTCAGATAAGATATTTTCTGCTTTTCTTTTTGTGCTTGCTTTTTTCATAGTTTTCTGCACTTTTGTGAAGGTCAGCCAGGTCCCCTCCTGGGGCCTGTGCTCCTCTCAATTTATCTGTAGCCACTGTTATTTGTTCATTTGCTTTTTCCTGTTTTTTCAGTGGCTGCGGCTTTGTTTTGTTACACCAGAGATCTGATTTAGGTGGTAGAGATCGTGTGATCTCAGGGTTTTTTTGCAATCAGAAGTGCTGGTAGTTTTTAGGGTTTTTGTTGGATTGCAGTCAGAATTCTTTCCTGTACTTTTCTGTCTAGACATATTGGGCCCCAACGTTTGCTCATTCTATTTTCTGGCTGTGTCCTTGCTATCTTCTTGTCTAACCGCCATTACATGTTTGGGGGCTTCCTATTTTCTTTGGGGATCTGCTCCGGGGCAGATAGCTTTCATCTTTCTGCCTTTAGGTGTAGTTATCTCTCAGGCTGTGACGAGGCGTCTAGGATCAACGTAAAAACGCTCCACGGCTACCTCTAGTTGTGCGGTTAGTTTAGGAATCTGCAACCCAATAGGTTCCAGCCTCTCTGGTGTATTACCGTTTTTGCTTTTTCTCCTCAGCTACCTAAACATAACACACATGCAATACAATTTCCTATAGTGCAACAACTGACATGCCATTTATATAGGTAATAAATATGTAATAACCTCACGAACACACGTCTAACATGCACAAATACACAATAATTCAAAGTGGCTACAAACTCACATCTTGTAGAAGAATATCATGCTATATATAATAAATATAAAACTGATATGTATACGCTGCGGCATCAGCATTTTTTATTCATTTATTTTCCTGGCACATTATCTAGCTACAAAGTTTAGCAGCACACTACACATCTCAAGTTGATTAGGAAAACCGTATACATTAGAACCCCCACAAATCATCCCATTTCAGTGTTTCATAGGAATCACAGGATTGGAGTCTCTGTGGATGTAAAATGTCAACAGACACATGGCAAATGTTATTAACCATTTTGTGTCATATGAATATCTATAATTGTTTATTTTTTAAGAAACTAAAAACACGTCAATCTAAATTTGCTATTAACAAAGTACAGTGTGGCAGGAATAAACAATTCCAGAATCACTTTAAAAGTAGCAGTACATTAATTCAAAATGTAATTTACTGGTGCGTTTTATACTTAATTTTTAATTCAACTACTGGGGGCTGACATTTTCATTTGCTAGTGTGTACAACACTTACACACCTCCAATACGGCATTCCCTGGTCAAAGGAGACTGTGGTCAGTGTCCGACTGCATCTCCTACACCGTGGCTGCATCCTGCTGAGACCTAGTCATGCCCACTGGGCTGGAGAGGAGATTGTGGTAATTTTTCTGCAGCCCACAGCTACACTGAGCTCCAGCTTCTCCATCTCATCGCCCACACTGTTCAGTGCGTGAGGTGACATGAGGTGTCAGGAAGCGGAGGTCCAGGGTGAGGTGAGTATCAGCGGCGGCAAACAGTGATCAGCAGCCTGGGATTAGTAGTACATTACCAGGCTGCTGATCACTGCTCCCCGTCACGGTCACCGCAGTGTTCATAGCACCGCAGAGTAGTTGACACCCTACTGTTCTCTGCTCACTGGCACAGCTCTGTTATGTCACTGTAACGCCTCTAAAGGAGGCATACACTGCATTAGCAGAGCTGTTTATGCAATGTCATCATACTTGATACGCCCCAAAGCGGTAGAGGACTTTATAAAGAACTATGGGGTGCATTATACTATAAGGAAAACTATGGGGGGTGCATTATACTATATGGAGGATTATGGTAGTGCATTATACTATATGGAGGACTATGAGTTGTACATTACTATATGAAAGGCTATGCGGAGGTCATTATACTATATAGAAGGGTATGTGGGACCTTTATACTTTATGGAGGACTATATGGGAGCCATTATACTGTATGCAAGCAATTATACAATGTGACGAGTTGTGTGGGGTTCATCATACTGTGTGGGGACCATAGTACTGTTTGGAGGGCTATAGGGGGCAATTAGACAGTGTGGAAAGGTGTGGGGGGCCATTATACTGAATGTTGGCCCATTACATTATATTGAGGATTGTGTAGGGGGTCACAGTTGGGGGATCATACTGCGTTGGAGTCACCATACTTTGACTGGAGAGTGGAGGAGTTACAGTAGGGTCATCAGACTGTTCTTGTGGAGAGTACTGTGAAGGACTTCACTGTGGGGATACAATACTGTGTTTGTGGGGCAATTTTGTTGGCATCATACTTTATGGGGACAATGAAAGGGGAATTTAGGGGCTTCAATAGCAAAAAAAAAATTTGTAAGGGCTGCAAATTTGAGATACTCTTCTGTGACCCTTCCGAATATGAACTTTGTTTTTAATTGCTAAAATTAATTTTAGCACAACATACAAGAATTTAAAAAAAATAAATAAGATGAGATCTCATCTCCCGAGATCTTGGTGCAGAGATCTCCATCTGCACATGCCCCAGCAGCCATTTTCTTAGAGTCCACCGCACAGTAAACCATGTAAGTGGGGGGGTTCTGGGCTTTCACAAAATGTAGGCAGAGCCCCCCACATCACCGAACACCCGCAGTGGCGCACATCAGAACACCCCCTCATCCCAGCCTGCAGCAACGCTCCACTCTTGCCTCCTCCAGCAGCGACCCTGGGATCCTGCTCCACCGCGGTCAGTAAGGTATATCTGCATTATAAGATGCACCCCCATTTCCCATAAAAATTTTGGGGAAAAAAAGTGCGAATATATAATCCGAAAAATACGGTACATGGAGTGTAACACACGCTGGGATTCATCGCAGTACGTTATACCCTTTGCGTATCTAACCACAGATTATGATATAGTGAGCAGCGCCAACTAACAGAATCGGCGGTCAGCCATCCTCGGTGACATGGTCCTCATCCCTTTACAATTTTGCAGTCATCAACAAAATGGTTCCGCACTGTGATCCTAAACTTTATCCTCCCTTATCCTTCTACAAACGCCCAGAAGGGGAGGAGAGATGTGACATCACATGTGAGCAGATCCCGCTCCAATTTACAATAGACGTACATTAGGTTTTAATGGCAAATTTCAGCAGTTGCTCCCCTAATGTTTCAAAGTTGAAAATATTAAACTTATTTAAATTATTTTTCATATTTTACGCTTTTAAAAACAAATATATTTAAAAAATCAAAACATTAATACATTACATTTTTTCAATAGTTGAAAATTAGTATTTTTTGATGGCACCTTCCCTTTAACTTCATTCCGTCACTAGATTCTCAGTATAGATCAGTGATGGCGAACCTTGGCACTCCAGCTGTTGGAGAACTACAACTCCCAGCATGCCTCAACTGCTGCAGGTTGCAAGGGCATGAAGGGAGTTGTAGTTTTACAACAGCTGGAGTGCCAAGGTTAGCCATCACTGGTATAGATGGATCATTTTGATAGTATTAAAGAAGCACTCCCAAAGTTTTTATACTCTTAAAATCTAGCAGTCATAATATTATATAGCACTGTGTACTTACAATTGCTCATTTTGCCTTTCTACCCAGATAATTATTTTCCATTAGGTCTATGACATCACATAAAAAAACTGACTCGCTGAATCCTTCTATGCTCTATGTAGAAAGAGGAGGTCTCTTTTCACTGCATGAGTCATTAAAACTCTAGTTCTACAACACTGCAAACCCAATAACTTGTGGTCTCGTCTTAAATGGGAGATTTACAGTGAAGGAAAACAGCCCATCTCTCCAAATAGTGTCTGAAACGCTGGGGTTGGTGCTGACAAAAAGTTGATCATCAATGGATTAAGAAACTATCAGACAATGTTTTTCTTAAAACACACTGTTGAAAATGCATCTTGTAGCACAAAAACAAGCTTTCAGAGCTCTGTGGATGATATATAAATATAAAATTAATCAAAAATACAAATTGTCTAATAATTGTGCACAGTGTAGACACTAAGGTCCTGTTACTCAGAATCCTTGGCAATGCAAGCTAATCCAACAGTTAAGAAGCCAGCAGGATGTGTTCTCTGCAATACAGCCTTTGATAGCAAGTCCATATTAAATCTCTTATTGAGTATGCAGTACCTTGAAAAAGTATTCATATCCCATGAACTTCTCCATATTTTGTTTTCAAGTTACAGTCACAAAGTGAAATGTATTTTACTGGGATTTTATGTGATATACCAACACAAAGTAGCAAGTATTTGTGAAGTGTAAAGGAAATGATACATGGTTTTCTAAATATTTAAAAAATAATCTGAAAATTGTGATGTGTATTAGTATTCAGCTCTCCTGAGTGTCAACACTTTGTAGGACCACCTTTCACTGCAATTATTTCTGCAGGTGTTTTGGGGTCTTTACCAGCTTTGCACAACTAGAGGCTGAAATATTTGTTAATTCTCGTTTGCTCACCAGCTCTAGTTCAGTGAGATTGGATGGAGACGACTGTAAATAGCAAATTTCAAGTCTTGCCACAGATTCTCAACGGGATTTCGGTCTGGATTGTGACTGGGCTATTCACACACGACTATGCTTTGATCTGAACCCTCCATTGTAGCTCTGGCAGGATGTTTAGGGTCGTTGTCCTGCTGGTAGGTGACCTTATGCCCCAGTCTCAAGTCTTTTGCAGCCTCAACAGGTTTTCCTCCAGGATTGCCCTGTATTTAGCTCCATCCATCTTCCAATCACCTCTGACCAGGGTCCCTGCTGAAGAAAAGCCTCCCCACTGCAGAATACTGCCACCAATATGTTTAATGGTGGGGATTATGTTTTTAGGGTGATATGCAATGTTAGTCTTTCACCATATATAGCGTTTTGCATTTAGCTCTAAAAGTTCCACATTCAAGAGTACAAGAGTACCTTCTTTTACATGCTAGCTGTAGATAGTTTTCTAAAGTAGTTTTCTTCTTGCCACTCTTCTATAAAGAGCCAGATTTATGAAGTATAATAACAATAGTTGTCCTGTGTACAGATTCACCCACCTGAGCTGTGGATGTCTGCAGCTTGTCCAGAGTGACTATGGGGGCTCTTGGCTCCTCTAATAAGTGCTCTCCTTGCTTGGGATGTCAGTTTAGGTGAACGGCCATGTCGTGGTCGGTTTGCAGTTGTGCCATATTCCTTCAATTTTTGGATTATGGATTGAACAGTGCTATGTGAAATACTCATAGGTTGGGCTATTTATTTTTATAATAATCCTACCCCACTTTACTCTTCTTCACAACTTTATCCCTGACCTGTCTGGTGTGTTCCCTGGTTTTTGTGAAGCTGTTTGATCTCTAATTTCCCAAACAAACCTGAGGACTTCAGAGAATGGCTGTAGATATACTGAGAATAAATTACACACAGATGGACTCAATTTACTAATTATGTGACTTCTGGAGGCAATTGGTCACTCAGGATTTTATTTAGGGGTATCAGACTACAAGGGGCTGAAAACACAAGCACATCACAAATTTCAGTTTTACATTTTTAAGATAATTAGAAAACCAAATATTTCCTTTTACGCTTCACAAATACTTGCTATTTTATGTTCTTTGTGTTGGTATATCACATAAAATCAGAGTAAAATACATTTACACTCTTGAGTTTAACGTATAAAAATGTGGAAGGTTCACGGGATTTCAATACTTTCAAAGTACTGTATACGGTGAACAATTTATTCTCTTTACTTATTGGTGGAAGACACTCTCCAAAGAAGAGAAATTATTAAACCTGCAGGGTTCAAAGAAGAAGTAGATGATATAAAATCCTACTCCAGTATCCCCTTTGTTCTGAGAGCAAGAAACTAGGATGCAGATTCTAAATGGATTCAGAAACTTAAGATTTGAATCAGGAGCAGAGAAATCTTTGTACAAAAGAAGGAAAAAACCCTAAAGTCTGACACCACAAATTAAGACAATATGTCGGGAGTTGGGACCATTTCATCTTTTATTAGGTCAATTTATAGGTGTGATTTTCAGGGAAGCAGCTCTGTTTTAAGCAATGGAAGACATGATGAAAGGAATGAAGCACTTAGAAATAAGCCATCTACAACATTAAGGCATTACAGTATATTATCCAATGGTGTTAAATCTAGCAGTTTGTCACGTTTTACAGTCTTTATCCTGCTTAGATATAAGTAATTGAAACTAACCAGATGGTAAAGCTGTTTATGTATTAGGACACTTCCCAGGTAGATCCTTGCTTTCCTCTGTGAACAGTTTATTTGAAGTCATATCAAAATAACTTCTATTGAACCACATATAACGAGAGAGGTGCTTTCACCAAGCTTAGCACCCAGTGTAACTAATAGACACTAAAAGGTCTATATATGACAAGCGCACATAAAGATCAGGGCTAAGTGATAAAAAACTTACAACATCTTGTTCTGATTAAGTACTTTATAGTTGTATTAGGCTAAAAAAAACATTTGGAATAACATGAGCAGCTTTAGAGACTGGCATGCTGTGTAATTACACAGAGCTTCCATTTCTTAGGGTATTGGGTTTAACATTCTGTTCCATTGTCATTTTCAGTGATTATCGTTTACATGGAGTATTGTGTCCAACAATGGAAAGAACTGCCTCACTTTGGCCGATGGCCACTTCCATTGGCAGCCACACAGACCAGTGCCTTTACATTACTTCCACCATGTTTGGCAGACGATGATATATGCTTCGGGACACGAGTCATTTCTTTTCTTCCCATCATTTTGGTACATATTAATGTTGGTTCAATCTGTTCATGGAATCTTGGTAGAGTTTTAACAAAGCAATGTGAACCTTCAGTTCTTTTATGTATCATGTGTATTACCTTATATACTCGAGTATAAGCCGACCCCCCTAATTTTGTCACAAAAAACTGGGAAAACGTACTGACTCGAGTATAAGCGTAGGGTGGAAAATTAGATTATGCCCTATATGCTGCCCATGTATTATGCCCCATAGATTGTGCCCCCATATATGGTCCATAGATTATGCCCCCATAGATGCTCCATAGATTGTGCCCCCATATATGGTCCATAGATTATGCCCCATAGATGCTCCAGATTGTGCCCCCATATATGATCCATAGATTATGCCCCCATAGATGCTTCATAGATTGTGCCCCCATATATGATCCATAGATTATGCCCCCATAGATGCTCTATAGATAATGCGCCATAGATGCCCCATGTATTATGCCCCCATAGATGTGCCATAGATTATGCCCCCATAGATGTGCCATAGATTATGCCCCCATAGAAGTGCCATAGATTATGCCCCCATAGATTATTCCCCCATAGATGCTCCATAGATTATGCCCCCATAGATTATTCCCCCATAGATGCTCCATAGATTATGCCCCCATAGATTATTCCCCCATAGATTATTCCCCCATAGATGCTCCATAGTATAGGCCTCAATTGCTGCTGCAACCGAAAAAAAAAAAAGACATACTCACCTCTCGTTGCTGGGGGGCCAGGTGCCGGTGTCCTGAGCAGGCGGGTACATCGGCACGCTATGGGGGACAGGTGCCGGTGTCACCGCTTGCTCAGGGCCCCGGCACCTGAGACATTTACCTGTCACCGGGTCCACTGCTGAGCGCCGATGTCTTCCGGGTCCTCCAGCAGTCAATGATCAGGCAGAGGGCGCTGCGCACAGTAACTACGTCATCGCACCCTCAGCCTGAACATCGCAGCAAGAGGACCCGAGGACACAGTGGAATGGGACAGGTAAGTATCGCTTATACTTACCCTTCTGCCGGCGCGTCTCTGCCCTGCTCTTCTCCCACGGTCCCGGCGCCTGTGTTCAGCGGTCACGTGTTACGCTCATTAAAGTCATGAATATGTGCATATTCATGACTTTAATGAGCGGTACCACTGATGGCTGAATACTGGCGCCGGGACCGTGGGAGAAGAGCAGGGGCTGCAGAGACCGGGCCGGCGGAGAGGTGAGTATACAGGACAGCTGCACTCCCCCCTCCTCCGCCGACCCCCTGGTATATGACTCGAATATAAGCTGAGAGGGGGACTTTCAGCTCTAAAAAATGGGCTGAAAATCTCGGCTTATATTTGAGAATATACGGTATGTACCTGTGGTTTGCAACTTTAGATGAGCCTGCCATCAGGATTTTATACCCAGAACGAAGGGCATTTATATAAAGATGTACTCAACTTTTCCATATGGAAATTTTCTCTCTGTGAACTATCCCAATTTTGAATTCATGCACCGTCATTGATGAACTTTTTGTGCCCAGTGTGATCTTGAATTCCTTTTTGTCTATCTCATTTGCTACCACCTTTTATATATGTAATCTATGTACAATTAATAAAGTATAGTTATTATATATACTGATGAAGTCAGCACTCCAATTTTTTTTCATAGAATATTCTTGTACTGCAGAACGATAGACTGGTCAGCTTTACACTGATAGGACTGTTATACCCTTATCCGGTCGCCAATACATTCATCAGCACCCCATGCACACTTTGTTGGGGTGCCAATGAAGTTAGAGAGACAGCTCCCTCCCTTTCACAACCATCTACATGATGCGGTTGCTATAAAACACGTCATGTAAAAGCATTAAATAGCCACGACCGGTACTAACACAGATGGCAGCCGTTGCAGCAGGGTGTCAGGTATAATATACAGCTAAATCCCACTGCAGATGGTGGCAGCTTTGCTCCCAAATCACTCCATGTACAGCACTACTTTGCTGAAACTCCTTGCCTGCTGTGCAATACATGTACTGTAAAATATAAGAAAGGGGTTAAAAATAGGAGCTTTACCACAATAGACCTTCATCACCTTTTCATATGATAGACGATAAATATCTGAACCATGGGGGGCTCAATCACTAGAGTGGAGGTCTCAAGCCCCCCATTCCTTCTCACTTACAAGATGGTATTAAGGAGGTCATTACATGGAGTTCTGGTTGAACCTGGGTGGCACTAGTCTATTGTAAGTCATGGGACTGATGGAGAGCAGAATACAGCTCTTACATTTTTCAGTCATCCTTACAGACACTGACTGGAGGGGTCAGGTGCATGCCTGACCACCACCCCAAAAAAAAAGCTATTCACAAAGACTTGGAACCATGTACTAATATTTCATGGCGGACAAAGCTGTGGCCCCAAGGAAACAAATATTTATCCCCTAATAATAATAATAAAAATAATAATGCTTTTCTCGTTGTCCAGGGCCCATTTGCCAGAAGCATCATCCTTAATATAAGAGGCACACGTCTGCCTCAATAAAACACAATTATACATTTGAGAATAGCCTTAGCTGTTGGATTTCCATGTTTTCATTATTCTGGACAACAAGCTTCCACTTTTCTACAGCAATTACTAAAGCCGGAAGGCCGGCTATGCTGAATATGCAACTTAATGTGGACATTAAACAATGTTGTCTCAGAGGACGCTCAATCATGAAAAGTAAAAAGAAATGAAAAGGATTATGATGATTTTGATTCAAGCCTGCCCTGCAGGAATGTTTATCCACATCAGGGCTCGCTTTATAACTCTGGACTCGCTACACAATGGCAAAGCAGCCGGTTAGCGGTATTATTCTAAATGCATGTCAAGTAAAGAACAGAAAACTTTCTGATGTTTACGAGACATTTTATATTTGTCTCATACAAATGTAAACACATCAGCAGAACAAGCCAAAGCCGAGCACCAGTGCCTAAAGGGAGCCTGTAAGGTCCCTAAAGCATTAACCTACCCTCTGTGCATGGTGAAGGTGAATCCAGCTTCCCAAAATGTCTGCTACCTAAGACAATAGCTTTTATCGGAAAAATAAACTTTTTATACCCTCCTCGGAATAAGGAAATGTACTTGACCAGTCTAGGTGTAGCACTTTCCAAAAATGAGAGCAGTCTGGCTTTAGAGACTGTACATGCTTGACATGCCCCTGGAGATCCTGACGCCTCATTTAGATGTCTATTTTTCACATGGTTTTATCTGTGATTTTCACTAAAATGTTAGTAGACTAGTTCTACAAAACCCAATTTACAAGTGGCAACGTAACATTCCACAGATTTTCACATTTGCAACATGTTCTATAAATTGCTGATATTTTTTTCACTTAGCGGTTGCAGTTTCACCATTCACAAGGCAAAGATTAACTCCAGGCATTGGAAGGTTGCCCATGTAACTGAAGTGACCGGCCTGGCACATCTCCTACCATTGCTTGAGTCGGACAGCCTTTGTCACACTCTAAATCAAACACCGCTCTTCAGCACGTTACTCCAGAAGGGACAGCTCTGCAGCGGGAAGTTTAGTGTACAGTTATCATTGGACAGCATTCAGACGTGATCATTCATAAACACTACAACACTTCAGCAGAACATGCATCACCACCTACAACGTCACTACAAGAACCAGAAAAAGCAGGAGACATATTTTACATTTCATCGCTGGTGTAACTTCAAGGGAAATGACTTCATGCAGTAAAATTATCTCTAGTTATACAAGAGCAAATGAGGCATAAAGCAATTTTTCTCTTAGTTTCACACAAATTTAATGAATTTAAAATATTTCTGTACATGTTTTCTACTATCTTAACTGTTAAATGAAAAAAAGCCAATCATCTAATTGTTCGTTAGTGTTCTCTAACCAGCAGTAAGCAGTTGCAATTATTATTAGAATACTAAACCTGGCCATACACTTCAGTTTGGAAAAGTCGGGCTTGTTTAGCTTAGAAAAAAAGACGTCTCAGAAGAGGACTCATTTATATGTATAATATATGTGTGGTCAATACACATGGACATATTCCTTCCAAAGACCATACCTCCTTCCTGTGCAGTCTATATGGGCATGTAGGTCATGGGAAGCTGAATAACATGATAACTTGATATCTGTGATCTGATGTCTTATTTTAGAGATATTTATATTTTTCTTATGTAAATGACCTGTTCCACGCTATGGGGCAGACACGGATCTGTATGAGAATCTGCCCCCAGGCAATACAGCTGTGTTACAATACAGCAGAGCTGTAAAAGCTGCAGCTAGTAATGTGCTTGTCATGAGACAAAGTTCAGTTCCGCTGTTTTATGTTCGCTACTTGTTATCACACTGGTAACTCACCTTCCATATAAAATGATCTCTGTAGGCAGATTCTCATGTAGATCAGTAGTCAGTCCATAGTACTGAACAGCTCATTTACATAATAAAAACGTGGATTTCTCATGAATAAGACATCAGATCGCAGACATCAAGGAATCAGTTTATTCAGCTTCCTGCTATCCACTGAGCCACCGTGCTCCCCTGCAGCTGCTGACAGGGCCGGCGGTAGGCACCGTGACAAGTGCCGGTGTCCTGAGCAGGCAGGGACACCGGCGCGCTATGGGGGCCAGGTGTCGGTGTCGCCGCTAGCTCAGGCCCCCGGTACTTGCGATATTCACCTGTCCCCGTTCCACCACCGTGCTGTGTCTTCCGGGTCCTCTGGCTGTGACATGCAGGTCAGAGGGCGCGATGACGTGGTTAGTGCGCACCCTCTGCCTGAACAGTCACTGCAGAGAGCCGGAAGACACAGTGCGGCGGTGGAACGGGGACAGGTGAATATCGCAAGTGTTGGGGCCTGAGCAAGAGGCGACACCAGCACCTAGCCCCCATAGCGTGCAGTGTCCCCGCCTGCTCAGGACACTGGCACCTGGCCCCCAGCGAGGAGAGGTATGTCTTTTTTTTTTGCAGCAACATTATACGGTATATGGGCATCTTATGGGCCCCATCATGGACTTTATGGAGCATTATATACGGCATATTTTTATATGGAGCATCTTATGGGGCCAATAATCAACTTTATGCAGCATTATATGGGGCATATTTTGCATGGAGCATGTTATGGCGCCAATAATCAACTTTATGGAGCATTATATAGGGCATATTTTGTGTGGAGCAACTTATGGGGCCAATAATCAACTTTATGCTGCATTATATGGTGAATATTTTGTACAGTCATGGCCAAAAGTTTTGAGAATGACAAAAATATTATATTTTCACATGATCTGCTGCCCTCTGGTTTTTATGTGTGTTTGACAGATGTTTTTATCACAGACAGAAATATAATAATTGCAAACATATGAGTAACAAAAGCTTATATTGACAGCTAGAATGAGTTAATGCAGCAAGTCAATATTTGCAGTGTTGACCCTTCTTCTTCAGGACCTCTGCAACTCTCCCTGGCATGCTCTCAATCAACTTCTGGACCAAATCCTGACTGATAGCAGTCCATTCTTGCACAATCAATGCTTTCATTTTGCCAGAATTTTTAGGTTTTTGTTTGTCCACCCGTCTCTTGATGATTGACCACAAGTTCTCAATGGGATTAAGATCTGGGGAGTTTCCACGCCATGGACCCAAAATCTCTATGTTTTGTTCCCTGAGCCATTTAGTTATCACCTTTGCTTTATGGCAAGGTGCTCCATCATGCTGGAAAAGGCATTGTTGATCGCCAAACTGCTCTTGGAGGGTTGGGAGAAGTTACTCTTGGAGGACATTCTGGTACCATTCTTTATTCATGGCTGTGTTTTTAGGCAAGACTGTGAGAGAGCCGATTCCCTTGGCTGAGAAGCAACCCCACACATGAATGGTTTCAGGATGCTTAACAGTTGGCATGAGACAAGACTGGTGGTAGCGCTCACCTTGTCTTCTCCGAATGAGGCGTTTTCCTGATGTCCCAAACAATCGAAAAGGGGATTCATCAGAGAAAATAACTTTACCCCAGTCCTCAGCAGTCCACTGCCTGTACCTTTTGCAGAATATCAGTCTGTCCATGATGTTTTTTCTGGAGAGAAGTGGCTTCTTTGCTGCCCACCTTGAGACCAGGCCTTGCTCCAAGAGTCTCCGCCTCACAGTGCGTGCAGATGCACTCACACCTGCCTGCTGCCATTCCTGAGCAAGCTCTGCACTGCTGGTAGCCCGATCCTGCAGCTGAAACACTTTTAAGAGACGGTCCTGGCGCTTGCTGGTCTTTCTTGGGCGCCCTGGAGCCTTTTTGGCAACAATGGAACCTCTCTCCTTGAAGTTCTTGATGATGCGATAGATTGTTGACTGAGGTGCAATCTTTCTAGCTGCGATACTCTTCCCTGTTAGGCCATTTTTGTGCATTGCAATGATGACTGCACGTGTTTCTTTAGAGATAACCATGGTTAACAGAAGAGAAACAATGATGCCAAGCACCAGCCTCCTTTTAAAGTGTCCAGTGTTGTCATTCTTACTTAATCATGACAGATTGATCTCCAGCCATGTCCTCATCAACACCCACACCTGTGTTAATGGAACAATCACTGAAAAGAGGTTAGCTGGTCCTTTTAAGGCAGGGCTGCAATGATGTTGAAATGTGTTTTGGGGGATAAAGTTCATTTTCTAGCCAAATATTGACTTTGCAAGTAATTGCTGTTAAGCTGATCACTCTTTATAACATTCTGGAGTATATGCAAATTGCCATTAGAAAAAGTGAAGCAGTAGACTTTGTAAACATTAATATTTGTCATTCTCAAAACTTTTGGCCATGACTGTATGGAGCATCTAATTTGGGCCAATAATCAGCTTTATGGAGCATTATATGGGGCATATTTTGCATGGAGCATCTGCTGCATTTCCTACCCTAGGCTTATACTCCGGTCAATAAGTTTACCCAGTTTTTTTTTAGGTAAAATTAGGTGCTTCAGCTTATACTGGGGATGGCTTATACTCGAGTATATACGGTAATTAAGAAGTTTACAACTCATGGCACTGCAGCTATTCTCCCTGGACGTGCACGGCAGAGAAAAATTGATAAAGGTTGCAATGTAGGATAGCGAATAAGCATCCCCAATCAAGAGCCAAATAAATTCAAGCTGTCCTGCAGGCTCAGGGTGCATCAGTGCATGGTCAAGACACGTTTGTTAACCACTTTGCAGTTATCAAAGCTTGAAGCAGTTAAGAAAAAGTCAAAAAGACTGAACATATGCGTGGCAAGTTGCTTTG
Organism: Oophaga sylvatica; assembly: GCA_033576555.1. Lineage (NCBI taxonomy): Eukaryota > Metazoa > Chordata > Amphibia > Anura > Dendrobatidae > Oophaga > Oophaga sylvatica. The sequence goes on along the minus strand of JARQOD010000008.1, from coordinate 95,683,891 downwards.
ACATTGCATATATTAACTTATTTTTAGCATTTTTTAAGCGCTTTTTCAGGTGGATTTCAAAGTGTACATGCTGATGTACGCACATACCCTCAGATGGAAAAATCTGCCAAGGGAAGGGATCAATGGACAGAAATGTAAGCTGCGTAACAAATTAGAAAACATCTTTATGAGTGAACATGCTTGGATGTTATCTGAGCATGCTCGTGTGCTAACCGAGTGTCTTCGGTGTGCTCGAAAAATATACTCGAGTCTCCGTGGCTGTATGTCTCGTGGCTCTTCGACAGCTGCAGCACAGGCAGGGATTGCCTGTTTGTTAGGCAATCCTGCATATGCTGCAGCTGTCGAAAAGCTGTGAAATATACAGCCACGTAGACTCAAATATATTTTTTTAGCACACCGAAGACACTCGGTTAGCACACGAGCATGCTCAGATAACATCTTATCCAAGCATGTTCACTCATCACTAATCTTTAGATAAGTCATCTCTACCAACAGAAATGAGAAGAGACATGGAAAAAACACACATGCAAGGTATTGAGAAGGAAAGCCCTTCATTCATCACTTAGAAAATGCATCCAACTGTGAAACAAACAGTATGAATGTTAAACAGGATATAGCTGTGTGAATGCACACGTAACGCAAGCTATAGTGAGACCCGTGAGATGACACAAGCATGCTCTCAAGTGCGTCATTCTGGCAAAATGTCCTCATGTTACTTTCAGAAAGTACTGTGGCTCATCCGATTTCATTCAACATGCTCTCATTCTTATTAATGCTGGTAATGATAGGTTTTATGATTGACTTATGGTTTTCCAAATCTAATATATCAGATTAAACGTAACTAGAAAGTACTTTCATACTGAACATGAATGTTAAGTAAAGACAAAGAAGGAAAAAAGAAAATGCACACACTTTTACCAGATTGTCTGTAATAAATACTTGCTGTTCCCTTCTTTGGAAAGACGAAGACCATGTGATTTCAATATTCCAGAACAATATTTTAAGCAGAAGCAGTATTATCAGAAGTAATGCCAAATCTTATGTAACAAGAACACCTTCTCCGCTTTAAAGGGATTGACCACTTAAAAAAATCTCTTTATCTATATTTGTCTTATAATGATACACACTGAACTAATATATTTGTATTTTCAAAGATGCCTTCTTGATCTTCAGCAGCAGCTGACACAATTCTGTGTTAAGCATAAGCTAGAGGATGTGGCGCTGTGGCTGATATCTGCAGATTGGAACTTTTAAAGAAATAAAAATATATTGACCCCTTCGCAACCTTGCGCTTTTCCATTTTAGCATTTTAGGGTTTTTTTTGCTCCCCTTCTTCCCACTGCCATAACTTTTTTTTATTGCTAAGTCAATAGCTATATGAGGGTTTGTTTTTTGTGGAATGAGTTGTACTTTTGAATGATACCATTGATTTTACCATATGATGTAATGGAAAATTGAATTTTTACTAAGTGCGGTGAAACTGCAAAATAAAGTACAATTCCACAATTGTTTTTTATTTACCATCTTCACTAGAGATGAGCGAATTTGTTCGGATTCGGTTGCGAATACGATCAGATTTGAATTTTGTTTTTGCAATATTCGTAGAACGTCATTAGAGTCAATGGTAGTAGAAATTACCGAATATGTTCGGAACCAATCATAAGACATATATTCGGCCCGAACAGTGCTCGAATATGGGCCGAATACGTCAAAATCAGATTTGGGGCCAAAATCCAAACAAATTCGCTCATCTCTAATCTTCACTAAATGCCAAAACTGACCTGGTAATATGATTTCCCCCAGGTCAGTACGAGTACGCAGATACCAAACGTGTAAAAGGTTCTTTTTTATTTAACCCCTTTGCGACACGCGCTGTACTAGTACTGTGCATGTCGTGTCTCCCCATTTGATGTGGGCTCAGGCAGTGAGCCCACATTTTTTCCGGCACATGTCAGCTGTTTTGAACAGCTGACCTGTGCCTGGAACAGCCACGGGTGGAATCGCGATCCAGCCACGGCTATTAACCCATTAAATGCCGCTGTCAAACTCTGACATTGGCATTTAACATGCGCTTCCGGCCATCGGGCCGGAAATCCGCCCACAGGTGACCCCCCGTCACGTGATTGCGGGTCACCGATAGGTCAGCATGACAACCAGAGGTCTCCTGGAGACTTCTATGGTTGGCACTGCATGCTTGCTTAGAGCGCCACCTGGTGGTCGGCCTCATAGCAAGTGAGGTATTCTGCTACATACAGGTGATCTGATCATCGCCTGTATGTAGCAGAGCCTATCGGGTTATGGCAGCTTCTACTGAAGCATGCCAAAAGTAAAAAAAAAACAAAAAACAAGTTTTTAAACATTTTAAAAATATAAAAGTTTATATCACCCCCCTTTCACCCCATTCAAATAAAATAACAATAAAAAAAAAAATCAAACATACACATATTTGGTATCGCCGTCGTTCAGAATCGCCCGATCTAACAATAAAAAAAAAAAAAGGATTAACCTGATCCTAAACGGTGTAGCGAGAAAAAAAGTCAAAATTCCAGAATTATGTTTTTTTGGTAGCCACGACATTGCATTAAAATGCAATAACGGGCGATCAAGATTGTATCTGCACCAAGATGAAATAAAAATGTCAGCTCGGCACGCCAAAAATAAGCCCTCACCCAACCAAAAAAAAAATCCAAAATTTGTAAGAAAAAAATTTTGCTTATGTCATTTTCCAAGCCTGTAGTGTCTCCATTTTTCGAGATTTGGAGCTGAGTGAGGGCTCATTTTTATCTATATCATTTTGGGGTACATACGATGTTTTGATCGACTGTTATTGCAAAAATGTAATTCTGGAATTTCGATTTTTTTTCTCGTTATGTCATTTACTGATCTGATTCATTTTGATAATCTGATTAATATATTTTATGTTTTGATAGATCAAACATTTCAGAACACAGTGATACCATATATACGTATTTTTTTAATGGTTCTATTTTTCAATGCATCGAAAAGGGGTGATTTGAACTTCTGTTTCTTAATTTTCTTAACATTATTTTTAAACTTTTTTTTTTTTACTGTCTTCAATAGTCCCCTTAAGAGACATGGCGCTGTGATCGCTTGTTCTACACATACGATGTAGCAGAGCTTCAGCTCTACTATGTGTAGAAGAAATCATGATCTATGAACGACGGACCTCCGGAGCCATCGTGTTCAACCTTGTGCTCAATGCAGGATTCACTAAACCATCTCAGACAGATATATGTCCAGCCTCTGTTTGAAGACTTCTATTGAAGGAGAACTCACCACCTTAGGATGCAATTCATCTGGACCAGATTTAAATTAATTTAAATTAGCTAAGTGTTCCCTCACCATATCTCTGTTTATAGATAGTGTAGATTCTTTTATTTCTTCGGTGGCACCGTGAAGATCAGTTGATGTTACAATTGCTTTATAAGAGAACACAGATGCAAAATAGGAATTTAAAAGTTTGGCCTTCTCAACATCATTTTTGACCACTTCATCCTTTTCATCCTGTAAAAATACTATAATCCTTTTTTACTGCTTTTTGTTTCCCTTTCAAGCATTATTTCATTACTGGCTTTAGCTGTTCTAACGATTGCCCTGCATTCCTGCAAATAGCATTGCATTCTTCTTTAGATATTCCCCCCATCTTTCCTAATATACATTTCTTTTTTCACTTTCAACCAGTGCTTAAGTTCTGTGTTTAGCCATCCTGGTTTCTTTAAATGCTTCCAATTCTTCCTTCTTTTCGGGACTGTTACTGATTGTGCAGTGAGAATTTCATTTAGGAAAATCTCCCATCCTTCTTTTACATTTCTGTCCTTTAGAACATCCAGCCATTGGACCTTGGTTAACAGCAGCGGGTGGATCTAGGTGCCAGCTGCAGCTGTTAATATACAAAAAAAGGTTGCACTCTATCGTGCCAAAGCAAGTCAATGTGAAATATGAAACATGAATAGCAATATGGCTTTTGAATATTAGAAAAAAATGAATGAGACGCTTTGTTTTCTAATATTGTCTATGGAGATAGCTGCTCCTGGTTTGCACCTAATTCACACTGGTTTGAATGTGCCAGTCAGTTTTCTTTTACTTCTATGTTAGCTTACTGACCGAGCACTCTGCCCATCACCATGTGGTGATTTTAATTATAGCAGGTTCCTGCTCACCCAGAAAAGGCAAGCTTTACTGACAGAGGTGTCCACATTCACCCAGGAATTCAGATATCAGCCTAATAGAGGTATGTTCACATAGACAGGGACCCATACGTTCTGAGACCACCTTGACGTTGGTATATGGGCAGGCATTATTTGGCCAAATTTTGTGCAAAGCGTCTCATTCATTTTTTTCTAATATTCAAAAGCCATATTGCTATTCATGTTTCATATTTCACATTGACTTGCTTTGGCACGATAGAGTGCAACCTTTTTTTGTATATTGTCTATGGAGGTAGCTGCTCCTGGTTTGCACCTAATTCACACTGGTTTGGATGTGCCAGTCAGTTTTCTTTTACTACTTAGCTGCAGCTGTTAAGACACATGAGACATGACCGCTAATCAGGTCAGCTGTCGTGTGTGGAGAAAGATGCGGGCTCAGGATCGGAGCTCACATTAAAGGCAAGGGCACGACCTTTGTTGTACCTGTACGTCAAAGGTTGTGAAGAGGTTAAAAGGCTGGAACAAAACTAACATTTATTTTAGTCCTAAATATCTATTTAATGTCATAATATAATCTCTTTTCTAATGAACTGTAATTAAACATTTCCAACCAATCCCTCACAACACTTTTTTTTAACCCATTTCCCGTTTCATGATGCTTTGTTTGAGAAATACAAGTGCATGCTGGGATACTCAAACAAAATGTCATCAAGGACAGAGGATGGTCTCTGCTTGTCAGGATTTCTCCCTAGAATACGCACTGACAGTGCGTTCTCTTGCCATCTTGTGGCTTCTTTTCAAGCCTTCGAGGAAGTGCACTGTCACTGTGCACTGATAAGAATATTGCACAGTGACAAGATCCTACTGAGCATACATCAGAACTTATAACCAACTCATGATCAGTACAGTAGGGACTAGCCCAGCCTTTAAAAGAGACATCAGTGACTTTAGCCTCTGTCACTGAAGAAGACTCGTCTGAGTATCCTTGGGGGCAGGGGTTCTCAAACATCAACAAAGCATCGTCAAATAGAAAATAAGTTAAAAATAATAAAACAGTTTGTGTAGTGAGGGAATGATAGGGACTTTTTAATTAAAGTATATTAGAAGAGCGATTAGATTATGACACTAAATAGACAGACATTTAGGATTAAAATAAACATTGTTTCGGACTACCCCTTTAATAAATTTTATTTGCTTATATCACACATTCAGGTAAACATGATTTTTTGAAGCAGTCAGCACTGTAAATAAACGTAATCTAAATAAATACCATACCAAGTGACAAAAAAACACGGATTTTGGTAAGAACTTACCTGTAAAATCCTTTTCAGCGAAGGAAGGAAGAGAGACACAGTAATTCATTACTGATGGGTAGGCGGAGCCCCAGATCAGGATGACACCTCAGATCAAAAGCGTGTTGACTGGCTGGCTCCTCCAGCTCGGGCTCCTCCTACTCCGCTCCTTCAGTCGTACCAAAGCTTTAGGGAAGAACCAAGATCACCAGCGGAGCAACATAATCCCTTCTGAAGGAACTTCAGAGAAAACACAAGAATACAGGTTATGCATGCAAAGTAAGCCAAAAACCACAGAGTTCCAGGTGCTACTCACTGAACCTGACTACTGTGATGAGCTGGCGATGCTGGAACAGAGCCTTAGCGCGCTGACCTCAGCCCAGATATCGCAATCAGATAAGGGTCGCGCTGCATCTTAAAACATCAACACACTTCTGCCTTGGGAGGGTGCTGTGTCTCTCTTCCTTCCTTCGCTGAAAAGGATTTTACAGGTAAGTTCTTACCAAAATCCGTGTTTCAGCTGCAGATGGAAGGAAGAGAGCCACAGTAATTCATTACTGATGGGACGTCCCAAAGCAGTTCAAAAATAAGGATGGGAAAAAACCAACAAAAGGCAGAAACCCAACAACCTTAACAACAAAGCGCAACCAGCGCTAAACACAAGTTCATCCAGAACTTTAAACTACAGCTGCCTGCAGGACCCTACGTCCGAGGGCTGCATCAGCGGAAGCACTGACGTCCACTTTATAAAACTTTGTAAACGTGTGGACAGAGCGCCAAGTTGCCGCCCGGCAGAGCTGCACTGCCGAGGCACCTTGATGAAAAGCCCACGATGAAGCCACAGCTCTCGTGGAATGGGCTCGAATCTTAATCGGGCAAGATTCACCCGAAGGCGGTAAGCTTCCAAAATAGCTGACCGGATCCAACGAGCTATAGAACCCTTGGAAGCTCGTTGACCACGCCGACGACCTGCTGGAACCACAAACAGGGAGTCCGTCTTACGAAAACCTTGAGTAATAGATAGATAAAACTTCAAGGCCCGCACTAAATCCAATGTGTGTAAATCTCGCTCTTTCGCATTCTTCGGATCCGGACAGAGTGAAGGCAACACAATATCCTGGTTAACATGAAATTGTGACACCACTTTAGGTAGAAAATCACCCCGTGTGTGAAACACTACACGATCCGGAAAAAACTCCAGAAAAGGAGGCGAGCAAGAAAGAGCTGCTAACTCAGAAACTCTTCTCAAAGAGGTGACCGCTACTAGGAAGGCCACCTTCCAAGAAAGTAAAGAAAGGCTAGCAGAATCCATAGGCTCAAAAGGTTTATGCTGAAGAGCCTCCAAAACAAGATTGAGCCGCCAAGGAGACACAGGTGCCTTCCGCGGCGGAAACTTACGAGCTATACCGCGGAAAAAGGAAAGCACGTTCCTATGCGAGGCAATGGTTCTCCGAAACAATAAGGACAGAGCAGAAACCTGACCTTTCAGGGTGCTGACTGCCAAACCCTTGTCTAACCCATGCTGCAGAAAAGCCAACAGATTGGGAATGGAAAATTTTCTCGGGTTCCGAGAGGACCCCAAACACCACGAAAAGAAGGTTTCCCAAGTTTTGTGGTAAATCCTAGTAGTAGCCGGACTTCTTGCAGCACGAAGAGTAGCAATGACCTCGGCTGAAAAACCTCTACGGGTTAAGATTTCGGTCTCAAGAGCCATGCCGTCAAACGTAGAGACTTCAAGTCCGGATGACAAACGGGCCCCTGAGTCAACAAGTCCGGTCGAAGAGGAAGTGGAAAAGGAGGTGCCAACAGCGACATTATTGTCGAGAACCACATCCTTCTTGGCCAATCTGGAGCTATCAAAATAGCTGGAATTCTCTCTAGTCTGATCCGACGCAGTACTAGAGGAAGTAAGGATATCGGCGGGAATACATAGATTAGCTCGAACTGATCCCACTGAGCCACTAGAGCATCCACCGCCACAGCTTTTGGGTCCTTGTACCTGGACATGAATGTCGGTAACTTGGCATTGGACCTGGATGCCATCAAATCCACTTGGGGAGTTCCCCAACGGGAGCACAGTAGTGCAAAAACTTCCGGGTGGAGACTCCATTCTCCGGGATCCATCTTCTTGCGACTGAGAAAGTCCGCTGTAACATTCTGAACCCCTGGAATGTGAATCGCAGAAATGGCTGGTACTCTGGCCTCGGTCCAAATCAGAATCCGGGACACCTCCACCATGAGTTTGGAGCTCCTTGTCCCGCCTTGGTGATTGATATACGCGACAGCCGTCGCATTGTCTGTCTGCACTCGGACTGGCAGACCGCTCAAAGGGACCGTCCAATGCTGGAGGCAAAGGAAAATCGCCCTCAATTCCAGGATGTTGATCGGAAGAACAGACTCTTCCGATGACCATACCCCCTGAATCCAGAGATTGTTCCAAAACACCCCCCCAGCCCGTCAGGCTGGCATCGGTGGTTATGACTGACCACTTCGGAGGGAGGAAGGACTTTCCCAGGGAAAATGCCCCTGGACGTAACCACCATCCTAGGGAATCTCGCACCGCGCGAGAAATGGTGACACTGCAATCCAGCGATTGCGACCGATTCCATCGACTCAGGATGAACCTTTGGAGAGTCCTGGAATGAAACTGGGCAAAAGGAATTGCCTCCATGGACGCCACCATCAGTCCCAGAAGACGCATACACTTCCGTAGGGACATTGCTGTCGAGGATTTCATAATCTGCACATGTCGAAGAAGACATGACTTTGTCTGGCGGTAGAGAAACTACTGTCCGAATCGTGTCGAAATGCATCCCCAAAAAGAGGATTGCCCTCGATGGTTCCAGGAACGACTTCTCCCAATTGACCAGCCAACCGAAGTCCTTCAGAAGCTGAAGAGACAAATCGCGAGCCGTCACTGCCTCCTCTTCCGAGGAAGCCACTATCAAAAGATCGTCCAGATAAGGAAGAATCGTAACCCCCTGTCTTCGAAGGATTGCCATGAGGGGCGCCAGAATTTTTGTAAAGACTCTGGGCGCTGAGGCTAAGCCGAAAGGCAGAGCCACGAACTGATAGTGATCCTGTCCTATGGCAAACCGAAGAAAGCGCTGATGAGCCCTTCCGATGGGAACATGCAAATAGGCGTCGCGAATGTCGATTGACACCAGAAAATCGTTCTGTGACAAAGCTGCTACAACGGAGCGAAGTAACTCCATGCGAAATTTCCGGGTGTGGACATGCCGGTTTAATCGCTTGAGATCCAGAATCGGGCGAAATTTGTTCTCCTTTTTGGGAACTACAAAAAGGTTGGAATAAAAACCTTTTCCTTGGTTCTCTGACGGAACCGGTATTACTACACCCTTTTGTAGCAGAAATTCGACCTCTCGCTGTAGAGCGACAAAAAGCTCGGGTTCTGACGGAATGCGAGACTGACAAAAAACATTTGGGGGTCGAGAAGAAAACTCTATGAAATAGCCTGCCGACACTACCCGCGTTACCCAGGAATCTGGAACGCGAGACATCCAAGTCGCCTTGAAATGAAGCAGGCGACCCCCCACTCGAGAGTCCTCGAGTGGACCCCTGGAGTCAGTCTGACTTGGCGGGCTTCTTATCAGATTCCCGCTTGTCCTGACGGAAATTCTGCTTCCAGGGAGTACGAGCTTTCTGAGAGGACTTCTTTCCCGAGAAAGAAGAACGGCCCGATCCCCACGAGGAGTGACCGAATCGTCCTCGGCCCCGAAAGGACCGCCGACCGCTATAGACACCAGGCTTGCTAGACACCGAAGCCATGGCCCTACGCTGTGGCAATGCTGTTTCCTTCGCCTTTGCTTTGGAAATCAGCTCTGTGAGGTCGGATCCAAAAAGGAGGCCACCCTTGTAAGGTAAGGCCAATAAACCTTGTTTGGAAACTGCGTCCCCGGCCCACTGTCTGAGACCATAAAGCTCTTCTGACTGTGACCGCTGTAGCTTGCGCTCTGGCCAGAAGGGATGCCGTATCCAGACCCGCATCAAAGATATAACAGGCTGCAGTTTCTAACCATTCGCAAATTTCCTGTACATCAGATAACGGAGATCCGTTCTGCAACGCCATCTTTAGACGTGCCAACCAGCCTAGAGAAGCTCTAGAAGCACACATGGATCCTAGCACCGCTCGGAATCCATGACCCACGGCGTCATAGCTTGATTTTGCCGCCATCTCCGTTCTTCTGTCCAACGGCTCCTGCAAACTCGCCTTCCCTTTAACAGGGAGTAGTGAGGCTTTACTAAGCTGGGATAAGGAAACATCCACTTCAGGAGCAGAAGTCCAATTATCCTTTAAGTCCGCAGAGCAAGGATAAAGTGCATCAAAGAAATGCGTTCCGTGAAAACGCTTATCTGGACACAGACGTTCCTCTTCTATTACACTCTTAAGCTCCTCCAGAGCTGGTAATGTTGTACGCGAAGTACGGTACTCCTGGAACATACGTGCTGATTTACCAGGACGACTAGGTACCACCTCCGGTAACTGTAAAACCTCTCTCATGGCGTCAATCAATGCCTCCGTACGTCTCGCCAGAGAAGAACGCCCCTGCCGTTCGTCCTCATCTGAATCGGATATTTCTCCATCCGAAATTAAAGGGGAACCCAGTCCACCAACCAAATCAGATACATCTGACTCGCTTCGTGTAGAGGCCGGTAACGGCCTGCGTCGCTTCCTATGAGAGGAATTAGCAGACACATATTGACCTAAAAGGTCAGACAAGTTGTTAATCGAGCGAGCGATATCATCCAATTTTGCACCACTGTCGACCGCAGTGCTAGACGCTGTTGAGGTCTGCGTATTAGATTGCCGCAGTGGCACTGGGACGTGGTCCGCGGCATCTGAACTCTGTTCAGACATGCCTCACCTGTATTAGCAGGTCAAAGCGGCAGCACCAGCAAAATATGCGTTTTTTTTTTTAAATCGCTGAAGGGTTAACGCTCTCTTCAGGTAGAGCTACCCCAGCGGCATTCAGCAAAAAACGCTGGTAGAAATAACCCTCAGAAGGGTTAATGTCGCAAACTCCCCACAATATATATTGTGTGAGCCCCAGCTAACAAATTTTAGGTCTCTAATGAGACCGCAGCTGCAGGATAAGGATCTCTGCGCTGCGGGGTGAGGGATCAGCACTCACCCAGCTGGCCGTGGTGTCTATGAGGAGAGGACGGTCTGAGGAGCCCAGGAGCCTGGTAATGGCCGCCGCAGTGAGGGAGTCGGAAGCGAAGCGCCAGAGCGCGCGTCTTCCTGCACAGAAGACCGGGAAGCGTTAGGCCACGCCCCCCGCCAGCTCAAATATTGAGCGAGAACTCCCCGCTCCTGCTCCCTCTCTGTCCTGCAGGTATCTGCCTGCGGACAAAAGTTCACCACATCTACATGTAACAGCGCTGTCACCGCAGCGCTGAGGCATACTGATAACCATGTAATAGCGCTGCCACTCTCAGACGCTAAAGCACTCACACATTATTATAATAAAAATTGTGTGAAGTACTCACCAGCTTAGCGCCACAGGGACCCCTCAGGATTTGTGGCGCTTGTGCCCATGCTTCCCCCCAGGGCGAGGAACGCAGTGACCGCACGTGTGGTTTGCGTCCCCGCCAGGGAAGCTCTCCTCATCCCCCAGGGCCGGCAAGATTCTGCAGAGACCATAATGTAAATACAGATCCGCCAAGGGAGAGGTTGGGGCACAGCAGCGCTGGTACCCCTGAGACCTCTAGACCAACTGGTGATCCAAGTCTCCTGTCCGAAATAAAATAAAATCTTCTGAGGAGCTGCATTAGCAGCGACCATCCTCTGAGACCTCAAATCTTAGACTGAAGGAGCTGAGTAGGAGGAGCCTGAGCTGGAGGAGCCAGCCAGTCAACACGCTTTTGATCTGAGGTGTCATCCTGATCTGGGGCTCCGCCTACCCATCAGTAATAAATTACTGTGGCTCTCTTCCTTCCATCTGCAGCTGAAACAGTAATTTACAACGTCGATTTTCACGGACTCATTAGTTTTTTTACGTTTTCGGAAGTAATGAGTATTTGGTTTTGATTGAATTTGATGTGGTTCAGCATCATTAGCAGAACTTCATGGACTTGGGGAATGATCTAAAAGTAGGCACCAAGCCTGTCAATAATGACCCTATGCCACCATTGATGTCAGCAGTCAGTGTTTGGAGCTTGGATTGCCTGGGTCAGTAGGGTTCTTATTGGAACAACACGACACATCATGACACAATCAGCATTTTCATGAGCCAGAGAAGAGAGCACGACAAAGAAAACCTCTTATATTAGGTCACTAAATAGACATTCCCCAATGTTCCGTATTTCCCTACTAAAAACAGCATTTTCTGAAATATCACAGCATTGGGACCCATAAGTTCAGGGCCCTATAGAATGTGGATGGGAGATGAATACCAGAAAACTACACGTTCTGCTTAGTGCGTAGCTCACAAAATAATACAATTATGAAAACTGTCAACATTATTCATCATAAACTGAAAGAAAGAATACCAAATACTCAAAGAGAAGGAGATTATGTGATTTTGAAATAGATAGTAAAAAGGCAAAAAATCAAAAATATAATTTATTAAGTCCCTAACTTAATAAAAAAAATTACTTCTTAAGGTACAAAAAGCCTTTAGTGGCAGCTGTAACAAAATGTTTGGATTTGTAATAGACAAAGTCGTGACCTCCACAGGTTCTAGAATATGATGGCCACAACCATTCAGCTTTTCTTCCTGCCAGGTCATTTAGAGAGTTTTAATTATTATCTGATAAATTAATAGTACATATGAGAACAAGAAACTTTGTAATAAAGTCTTATCAGAGAGATTTGATTCTTTCAATTCATGGGTTAAATATGTGAAGTCTTCATTCAGTGAAGATATATTTTCATTTTACTGTAATAGATGACGACAGTTGGTGCTTTTACAATCCTATGAAGAAAGGAGTAGGGGCAGAGGCTGCCACAGATGTTCTGCTGCAAGTTCTCCTGAAACTACAGTTACAGTTCTCCATAGAACTTTATAAGTACAAACTGTCATCTTCTACCTCAGTGATGGGAAAATCTATACTCACTGAAGCCACATTTTACCCACGAATTGAACATTTTGAGAATTGAAATATCAGTCCAGGAAATGAAAGAAATGGATTTCTCTATCTATTATCCAAAGTAACATTTTCCTGTGCACACCTTTGTTTTCGAGATGCGTCATCACTTGGGTAGGAGGACCTTACTAAAGGAGATTTCACAAACCGCAAATATCACCAATCTACAGCATAAAAGATAAAGGACCCCTACAAAATCAGGAGAAAAGGCGCAAAGTTGCCAACTTGACTGTTTCTTGTTTTTTGGACAGATAATCAAGAAATCATAGACAGACAATATTTTTCATGGACGGATAGTAACACCATAATATACTACATTCCAAATTGTTATACAAATGCTATTTTTCTTTGATTTTCCTAAATGGTCAAAGCTAATGAGTCAGTATACATTTCAAATCATCAACAGTTGGAGTATAAATCACATAATGACTGATGGCTGGTGTACTAATGTCAATTAACATTGACTTATATACACCTGAACTACCCACTTTTATTTATTATGTAATGTTGGTATACCTGTGCAAGATTTGTGTCCTAATATTTTATGTACTGCTGTTTGTATTGCTGCTGTAATACTGTACTTTCCCCCCGGGATCAATAAAGTGTATCGTATCGTATATTATTGGACAAACTTCCTACAGATAACGGTATTTTTTTTTTTTTTCAAAACTAAAAAAACTCACAATTCACTGTTCCAAATCATTATGCAACAGAGTTTCCAGCATTTTATAGGTTGCAAAGAACTGGAAATGGTCATTTGTTGAATTTGCAGCATTAAGAGTTCACATTTACTGAAATCAAAAGCTTTTTCAATCAAAACAGCTTAACAGGCCAAATTAAATTTTTAACACAGGACCCTTCTTTGATCTCATCTTCACAATTCTTGCATTCATTGAACTTGTGAGTTTTTGGAGAGTTTCTGCTTGAATCTCTTTGCATGAAGTCAGAATAGCCTTCCAGGGAACGGCTATATTGATGTGAACTGCCTCCCACCCTCATACATCTTTTGCTTGAGGATACTCCAAAGGTTCTCTATAGGGTTGAGGTCAGGGGAAGATGGTGGCCCACACCATGAGTGTATCTCCTTTTATGCCCATAGCAGCCAATGACTCAGAGGTATTCTTTGATGAATGAGATGGCATATTATCATGCAAGAAAATCATTTTGCTACTGAGTGCATGGAGTCTTCTTTTTGTACCATGGAAAAAAGCAGTAAGTCAGAAACTCAATATACTTTGCCAAGTCATTTTCACACCTTTATGAACCCTAAAGGGGCCTACCAGCTCTTCACACATGATTCCGGCCACAAATCATGACTCCTCCACCTCCTTGCTGACGTCGCAGCCTTGTTGGGACATGGTGGCCATCCACCAACCATCCACTACTCCATCCATCTGGACCATCTAAGGTTGCTCGACACTCATCAGTAAACAAGACTGTTTTAAAATTAGTCTACAAGTAAATCTGGGCCCACTGCAACCGTTTCTCCATGTCAGCACTCTGTTACATACAGAAATAGTTGCAGTGGGCCCAGACGTCTAGTGTGAATACCTCTCTTCAGCCTAAGAGAAGTATTCACACTAGACATGTAGGTTCCCAGCAGTTTTGAGACCGCCTTGTCGTTGGCTTTAGGGCATGAATGAATTGGCCAAATTATGTGCTAAACATCTCAGTTTTTTCCTATTTTTTCCTTTTATCCAGAGCATTATTGCTATTCATATTTCATATATTACGTATTTACATGCTTTAGCACGACGGAGTGCAACTTCTTTTGTTTAGTCTATGAAAACCTATGGCTATAATGGGGTCTGTGCGGTTTTGAATGTGGCGTCGGCATTGTCCCAGACAAAATAGTTCAGACACAGTTCTAGGTTGTCCAATATTTTTGCCTGGATCTGAGACATATCCTCCAAGGAAAATATGAGGAGTCTTCGCTTTTCCTAGTTCCAATATTAAAATAAACAAAATCCCACCCCGAGCAGCCGACTATTATCCTGCAAAGTATTAGACGAAATGGATAATGACACAATCTTACCTGAAGCCTGAAGTATCCTTATATTACTCCTATCCCTTTCCATTTTCCTTTTATCCTTTAAAGATATGAAGCCCTGGAGTAAAAGCAACACTTACTCTCAGAGCCTTCGCTGCCTTTGTTCCGCCTCGTCCTTCGTAAAAGCCTGATGCCTTCTTCCAGATGGGATCTGTCTTCACTACTCAAACTCTTTAATAGGGCCATCTGCAAGAAAATATACGAAAAGAAAAGTGAAACATGTGACACGGAATATTTACAGATCGCGTTTCATTTTAGGGGACAAACCTAAGGACATTCACACTATTTATAGAATATCTTCTTGCAAATAGAATCATAAAAATAACCAGATTTCTAATACTATTTATCATCGCAGACGAGTCTCCACTGCAAAAAAAAAAAAAAAAAGAGCAAAAATTGTATTTTGGCCTAAGAAAAGCTGGAGCTCCAAACTGCATCTCCATTTACCTAAAGCACACCCCAAAATTAAATGGTAACCCCTGGTGGTAGCACTTGCAACAAAAAAAACAAAAACAAACCTGCACACAAAACACATGTGAACTATGGCTTACATTCTGCTGATCAGAAGGATTATGTGTTCTTTACAGCAGTCATTAGAGGGATACTAATCTTTTTGTGAAACACTCCCAATTTTTTTTTTTTTTTAATGAAGTTTCAGCAAGTGCCGTTAGTCACTAGGAAAGTTAAACAGGTACTTCTGAAAATGTCAAAGCTTGTGTCTTTGCCAAGAAATAAGAGGAAATCTGCATTCTTACATCCAGCCGAACAGGAACGGTCTTTGTCCAAACTTGAACCCGGGGAAAGATTGAAAGCAGCTTGTAATTTCAGATACCTATGCAACGTATGTACTGTAATGTAAGTGCCATGGGCAAGGCTGAACCCGGAAATCATTACAGTCAATAGGTAAATAGCATTTTAATATTGTTTTAAAGAATTGCAGCAACATTAGAGGACCTTCTTCTGTTCTGTGTGAAGATTAAAGGGATACCCGTGTTGCGATGTACCTTTATATATAGACATGAGTAATAGATGTCTGCTATATACCAGTAAAAAATAACCAATCTATAACCAGATGAAAAGTTTCAATGTGAATTCAATGTCCATAGTTAAGCGGTGGTAAGTATAGTGCATCCTAAACACTTGCAGTTGTGCTCTGACATTCATTGTTCACACAGTCCCTGGTCATCATTAGTTTGGCAAAATACTCTTATCTTACTGTAATCAAATGTAATAAAACAAATCAGGAATCTTGCCGTAGCGTAAACTTCCCATCACACACACTATTACTTTTCTTGATTATCGCTAAAAGTGTTAAATGGGTATAATTCTAGAAAAAAAAATAGGCTTAATACAAAAAAGTCTAGAGATGTGTTCACACTTGGTATCTGCACTCACTATCGGAACAGAACCCCATAACTGGAGCGCAGTAAAACTTAAGTTTCCGCTAACCTTACAAAATCGCTTCATAGTCGTTGATATCTTAACCTTGAAACTTAGAATCTTGTATGAAAATCTGCAACGCAGGTCAAACACCTTCATGTAAGGTTTATGCAGAATGTAGACCAGATCGCCAGTAGGACAACAAAACTGTGCACAATATTCAAAGGGTTGCTCCTTAATGCCAATCTTTGCCGGCACAGAGCAATCTCAGATTCTCCAGCTTCCACTGAGGTCACATTGACAGAGCAGAGACTTCTCTTCTGCTCTGCTCTGTTGACAGCCGGCTCCCCACTGCCTACCTGCAGGAAGTCGGATGTCAATCAACATGATTTCAGCAGTCTCGCACCATCGACAGAGAAGTGCAGAAGAGAAGAGCTGCTCTGCTTAAGTGTAGCAGCTGAATCGCAGGCAAAAGTGGTCGGTGAGTCGGCGCCGGGTAGAACAGGCAGGTAAAAGATCTTGTAAAAAAAATAAAAAAAAATCTATGTATAATCCATTTTAAAAGTGAAAATTATCTCTGCCCACCTAGCACCTTAGTGTACTCCTTACTCTCCTGCCGCTTCCTATAACACTCCCTTGGTAAAGACTATATACAGTGGGTGAAATATGTATTAATCCCTTCAACCCTGGCACATTTTCCATTTGTTCATTTTCGTTTTTTGCTCCTCTTCTTCCCAGAGCCATAACTTTTTTTCCCCCACCAATATAGTTATATGAGGGCTTGTTTTTTTTGAGGGACAAGTTATATTTTTGAATTACACTATTGATGTTACCATATAGTGTACTAGGAAACGGGAAAAAAAAATTCCAAGTTCGGTGAAATTGCAAAAAAAAGTGCAATTCCACAATTTTTTTTTACACCACGTTCGCTAAATGCTATAACTGACCTGCCATTTTGATTCCCCGGTCATTACGAGTTTGCAGATACGAAACATGTATAGGTTCTGTTTTACCGTATATACTCATGTATAAGCCGACCTGTGTATAAGCCGACCCCCCTAATTTTGCCACAAAAAACTGGGAAAACTTATTAACTCGCGCATAAGCCTAGGGTGAAAAATGATTATGCCCCCATATGATGCTCCACAGATTATGCCCCCATATGCTCCACAGATTATGCCCCCATATGCTCCAGATTATGCCCCCGTATGATCCACAGATTATGCCCCCATATGCTCCAGATTATGCCCCATATGTTCCACAGATTATGCCCCCATATGCTCCATATTATGCCCCCATATGCTCCAGATTATGCCCCATATGTTCCACAGCTTATGCCCCCATATGCTCCATATTGTGCCCCCATATGCTCCATATTATGCCCCATATGTTCCACAGCTTATGCCCCCATATGCTCCATATTATGCCCCCATAAGCTCCAGATTATGCCCCATATGTTCCACAGTTTATGCCCCCATATGCTCCAGATTATGCCCACATATGCTGCACAATTATGCCCCATAGTATAGGCCTCATATGCTGCTGCTGGTGCTGCTGCTGCAAAAAAAAAAGACATACTCACCTCTCGTCGCTGGGGGCCAGGTGCCGGTGTCCTGAGCAGGCGGTGACACCGGCACGCTATGGGGGACAGGTGCCGGTGTCACCGCTCGTGAGCGGTACCACGTGACCGCTGCAGGACTGAAGCGCTGCGGAGAGCGCCGGGAGAAGAGGAGAGGCTGCAGAGACGCGCGGCGGAGGGGTGAGTATAGTGATATTTACCTGTCCTCTCTGCACCGCAGCACTGCTCCCTCGTCCGACTCCTCTGGCTGTGAATGACCTGGCAGGGGGCGGGGCGCGCACTAACGACATCATCGCGCCCTCTGCCTGATCATTCACAGCCAGAGGAGTCGGACCGAGGGAGCAGCGCTGCGGTGGACCGAGGGACAGGTAAATATCACTATACTCACCCCTCCGCCGCGCGTCTCTGCAGCCTCTCCTCTTCTCCCGGCGCTCTCCGCAGCGCTTCAGTCCTGCAGCGGTCACGTGGTACCGCTCATTAAAGGCATGAATATGTGCATATTCATGACTTTAATGAGCGGTGCCATGTGACTGCTGCAGGAAGGAGCCGGAGATCGTGGGAGAAGCAGGGGGGCTGCAGAGACCGCGCCGGCGGAAGGGCGAGTATGATCCGACACCCCCGCCCCCCCTCCGACCCCCGTATATGACCCGCGTATAAGCCGAGAGGGGGACTTTCAGAACTAAAAAATGGGCTGAAAATCTCGGCTTATACATGGGTATATACGGTATTTACGTGGTGAAAAATAATCCAAAGTTTGTCAAAAAAAAAAATGGTGCCATTTTCCGAGACCCATAGATCTATTTTTCGGGATCTGGGGCTAGGTGAGAGTTTATTTTTTGCGCTGATTTTTTTATTGATACCATTTGTAGGTAGATAAGATGTTACTTAATGCATTTAATTGCAATGTTGTAATCTTGGCATTTTTTATTTTTTTATCGTTTGGATCTTTGGAGAATCTGGTATGCAGGCATTAGGCTATATTCCTGCTTCTCACTCACATATGGTTCCTTTTCCCGTATAGATCTACCACTTGGATATGTGATGGCTAGGCTGCTACACTCAGTGGAATATTTGCCCCGTAGTCTTTCAGATCATCTCTCCAAACCTAACCAGCTTCCGCAGTTGCTAGATGAATTCTTCAAGAATGCCTCCAAGTAGGGCTGGCTCCAGGTGTTCGTGGGCCACAGGCGAAAGTCTCAGTGGGCCCCTTTAACACATACCACAATTCATGATGCTCCGATACGGCAGAGAAATATAGGTACAGTACAATGCCAAATACTTCACTTTTACATTACATGAGTGATATCTATTGTAAATTCTACAATAGCTCAGAAACCGGACAGTATAGTCATACATACAGTATTATAAGCACCACATAGTGTGCCATATAATGCTCCAAATATAATGGTCCCCATATATAATGGTCCATATATAATGGGCTCTATGTGATGCGCCATATATAATGTGCCCCATATGATGCGCTATATATGATGGGCCCCATGGATGACGCTCCAGTGTATGATGGACCTATATAATGCTCCATGTATAATGGACCCCATATGATGCTCCAGTGTATAATGGGCCCCGTATATGATGCTCCAGTGTATGATGGGCCCCGTATATGATGCTCCAGTGTATGATGGGCCCCATATATAATTCTCCAGTATATAATGCTCCCCATATATTTCTCTAAACATTAAAAAAAATGAAATACCTCTCCTCGCTGGGCACTGCTCTACTCTGGACTCCTCAGCGTCGCCATCTTCCAGCTTTCTGCACTGTGACTGTTCAGGCAGAGGGCGTACAGACGTGACATCATCGCGCTCTCTGACCTGAATGTCACTGTCAGGAGACGTGGAAGACGACACAGCGATGGAGCAGGGAGAGGTAAGTATTGCAAGTGCTTGGGGCCCTGAGCAAGCAGGGGGGGCACACTCGTGCAGGCCGGCCCTGGCACAGGGCCCCTCATAGTACGCCGGTGTCTCTGACAGCGAGTGGGCCCATCCCACCTGCTCAGGGCCTCGGCACTTGCCCGGGTGCGCCAGGTGCTGACGCCGGCCCTGGCTCAAAGAGCATTAAAACAAACACTTCAGATGGAGGTACAAAATGCTGAAAGTCAGTATCTACATACCTCTGCGATAATCACTAAACTAGCTTGATTCATGCCGAATAAGTGGACTTCCACCATCCCTAAGCAAGATAAAGACCCCCAGCTCCCAGAATCATATCGTCCAATTTTGCTACTAAATGCGGACATTAAAATAATAGCTAAAGTCTTTGCAAACCACCTTGCTAGAGTCATTACGAGCATCATACATCCATATCAAACTTGATTCATGCCGAACAAGTTGACAGCAATCAATATCAGCCACCTACCGTATATTTATATCTGCAAATACCTTCCGGGAACAGCAGTTCTGAGGCAGTGGTGTCACTCAACGCAGCCAAGACGTTTGTCAGTATAGACTGGGAATACGTTTAGGCGGTGTGGCCAAATATGGGTTTTGGTGAGAGATTCATTGAATGGGTTAAGTTGCTATACTCTGCTCCACAGACTAAAGTAAAAGCAAATGGGTCAATGTACGGTCGCTTCTCTCTGAATAGGGGAACGGGGCAGGGTTGACGCCTCTCACTACTGATATTCTCAATAGCAATTGAGCCTTTGGCAGAAACATTGAGAATATCAACAATAGTGAAGGGGTTTAAACATGGTTCTTTAATTGAAAAAGTCACTTTTTATGTGGGCGATATGTTACTATTTCTAAATGATTGGCCCAATTCATTAAAGGAGACAATCTCCATAATAAGTCATTTTGGAACCCTATGCGTGGTGTAAACTCCCGTTGTCTGCAATGGGGAAAGCAGACCTAATAATATTGGTTCTTATGCCATGCCCCAGGCTGGCATCCTAGACGTATTTTCTGTAAAATTGACAGTATTTTTCGTGACTTGATATGGAAGAAGAGGATTCGATTCCCAGGATTAGGTTTACAAACTTTGCATAAGCCCAAAACCTATGGTGATTTACCAATACCAGATCCCTTTCTATACTTAATTTCTTTGCAACTACAACATCTAAGAGGCTGGAACGGGGAAAATGTGACATCTACCTCCTCAATGTCCTAAAAAGAGATGGCAGAAAGACGTCGGTTCTCTAAATGATGAGACAAGGGATGATATAGAGCAGGATATTCCAAGGGTGTCTGTTAGAGAGTCAAGTAGACTCACCCTTCTATTCCTAATTCATAGGGAATATTAAACATCTATAAAATGGGGGTAAAACCAGACTCATGATGTTGGAAATGATTTAATACATCTAATGTGGAATTGCCCAAGTCTTCAAGGTATTCGAGAGACATAATAGAGCTGATAAATTCAGTGCACGATTATCAGATTCCTGAGATCGTAAACTTGTGTTCTTGACTACACAGCTGTAATTCATGTGAGTGAGAACCACCAACTGGCTATCGCGGGTATGCTATATCAGGCCTGGAGAAGTATAACTTCATATTGGAAAAATCATAATTCTCCGCTTACTGAACAATATTATATGTCTGGACGAATATGTTTACCAGAAAAGGGGAACATATCAGTAATTTGAAGATTTGGGATTGGGTGATTAATCTGTGATTCTCTTCATAAATATGTTAACATAAGTTCCTTTACTGTTATGATAGTATGCGTTTTTTATGTATTCACCAATGTTTATCCAGGAATCTTTGTATTTTATCATCAGCAGCATACAGACATTGGGGTGGAGGGGTTATAATGTTTGGAGTATAATTGTATTGTATTTTTGAAAATGTTTAACAAAAATTATCTGAGAAAAAAAAACATCTCATGAAGGATAAAACCAGTGATCTGTCTCAAGAACTGCACAACCTTATTGTTGCAAAACATATTAAAAGGCATTGGTTACAGACAAATGTCTATATTCCTGAAAGTTCCAGTGAGTACTAATCATAAACCTGCCACGACCTGGTGCTTCCATCAAGATTTCAGATAGAGAAGTAAAAAGAATTATCAGAAGAGTGGTCCGAGAGCAAAAGACCAACTGTGGAGAGCTACAGAAAGACCTGGAATCAGCAGGTACAATTGTTTTAAAGAAAACTGTAAAGGTACTGTCACACTAAACGAGATCGCTAATGAGTCACCGATTTCATGACGCAGTAGCGATCTCGTTAGCGATGCAGCTGTGTGTGACATGTAGCAGCGATGTGGCCCCTGCTGAGATGTCGTTGATCGCTTATGAACATTCTGAGCCGTTTTTTGGTCGTTGGTGTCCCGCTGGTGAGCCTGAATCGCTGAGTGAGACACCCTTTATGAACGACTTTACCAGCGTCGCAGGTGGGACTAGGTTTTCCCAACGACCGCAGAGGTCGTTATACAGATCGCTGATGAGATTTGTTTGGAATCTAACTAGCGATCACAAAGCAATCACACCAGCGATCTCGCCAGGTCGTGTCGTTGTCGTGATCGCTGGTGCGATCGCTAAGTGTGACAGTGCCTTAAGTAATGCAGTCAATCTCCACAGCCTGTATGCACGCTCACCACGCAGGAGGGCTATATTGGTCACATATTTATTTTTTTTTAAATGTCAGAAATGTAATTTTGTACATTTTGGAGATGATGTTTGGATATTCTTTTTTAAACCCCTTCACGACCTTGGACTTAGGAGTACGTCCAAGGTCGTGTCCCTTGCCTTCGATGCGGGCTCCAGAGCCAAGCCTGCCTCTTTCCCTTAACACGACAGCTGATCAGATCATCTGTCATGTCCCTCTAACAGTCACAGGTGGATCTCTGATGTTAAATACCGCTAACAATCGCTGACAGCAACATTTAATGTGCGATGGGTGGAAGGGCGTCACAAGATTCATCCATCTGTAGCTCTTTTGGGAGTGACAATGCGGTGTCATGTCAGTCGGGGGTCTGCAGAAGACCCACGTGCCCGTCATTGTGACTCTCCTATGAACGATGTCCCATGGCTGGCGTTCATAAGAGATCGTGATTTTTGCTACACATAACATGGCTGAAGCTCTGCTAGATAATCGCAGCTTCATGCCTCTTAAAGGGACTATTAAAGCCAGTAAAAAGTAAAAAAAAAAAAAAAAGTTTTAAAAAATGTTTAAAAAAAAAAAAAATACGTAGAGATCACTCCCCCCACCTTTGCCCCATTGAAAATAAAACAATTAGAGAAAAATTTAAAATACACATATTTGGCATCACTGTGCTAAGAAATGTCCGATCAATCGAAATATAAAGTACCGTATTTTTCGGACTATAAGACGCACCGGACCATAAGACGCACCCCAAATTTTGGGGTGAAAATAGCAGAAAAAAAGATTTTTACAATATGGGGGTCCGTCTTATTGTCTGAATTTTAAGGTACCTGTGGGCCGGCGGTGGTACAGCAGGGGTTGCGGCAGTGGTGTGGCAGAGGTACGGTGATGCTGATACTGTACTCACCTTC
>JARQOD010000008.1:95556298-95660741 GCA_033576555.1 Oophaga sylvatica | reverse complement strand
ACATAGAGTTAGGGTTAGATTAGGAAGAGATAGAGACTAGGATAGATAATGGTATTAGTTTAGGCACAGGCAGCAGGAGTTAAGTAGATGGGAGGGGCACAGAGCAGAGCAATACAGAGCAGGGATATATAGGAAAGGCACTTCCTGTTTGGAAGCAGATGCCCGGCAGTCTGCCCAAGGGCAGGATGCATACAGTGATACAGTGACAGGTCATGGGGTAAGTCTGCAGATGGCAGTAAGGGACCCCAGGCTGGAGTATAATGCAGTCGGGCACCAGTTCAACAGGATCATCCCCAGGAAGGACAAGGGGCTGACAGGGAGCTGGTGATGCGAAATGTACAGATGGGACACGAACTGTCCAAATATGCTGCCCGGATGGCAGAGGAAAGGCAAGCGCAGACAGGACAGAGTCTGGCTAGAGGTACGTGTTATGTTTCAGTAGCTGAGGAGTGCAGGTAAAAAAAGGCAATACACCAGAGCAGTTGGAATCTATGAGATTGCAGTACCCTGACTAACCACCACAACTAGAGGCAGCCGTGGAGCGTTCCTACGTTGGTCCTAGACGCCTCGTCACAGCCTGAAAACTAACTACACCTAAAGATAGAAATAGGAAAGCTATCTGCCCCGGAGCAGAACCCCAAAGATAATAGAAAGCCCCCAAACAAGTAATGGCGGTTAGACAAGATGAATACTGACACAGAAAGAAAATAGTATGAGCAAACGCTGGGGCCCAAACTAACTTAATAGAAAAGGATAGGAAGGGTACTTACTGCAATCCCAGAAAACCCTGAAAAGCACCAACTCTACTAATTTCAAAAACACCTGAGATCACACGACCTCTTCCACCTAAATTAGTTCTCTGGTGTAACAAAATCAAAACAGCAGCCACTGAAAAAACTGGAAAAAGCAAAAGTACAAACATCAGTGGCTGAACTAAACTGAAAGGGCAAAAGCCCCCGGAGGGGACCCTGAAGGCCCCCACAGAAGTGCAGGACAAAATGCAAAAATATAGCACAAAAACAAAAAGAAGAAAATGTCTTATCTGTTAGCAGGAGATGCAGACACGACACAGCAGGCTACAAGGGAAACAGGAATGAAGGATTCAGACCAGAACAATTGATCACTGGCAACCCTGATGGGAAGGTGACTCCCTTAAATAAGACCAGTCAGTAACACCTGATTCCCAGTCCTCACAATCTTCACTGGACAGACCAGCACCGCTTGTAACCACCAGAGGAAGCCTCTGCTCAGAACTCATCTCAAACCCATTCACAACAGTACCCCCCCCTTGAGGAGGGGTCACCGAACCCTCATTTGAGCAACCAGGTCGGTCAGGATGAGTTCTATGATACGCACGGATAAGTCTCCTAGCATGGATGTCCGAAGCAAATACCCAAGAATTGACTTCCTGACCATAACCTCTCCATTTAACCAAATACTGGAGTTTCCGTCTAGAAAAACGAGAATCTAATATTTTCTCAACCACATACTCCAGATTGCCCTCAACCAAAACAGGGTCAGGAGGCACAGCAGCAGGAACCACTGGCTCAACAAACCTCTTCAACAAGGACTTGTGGAACACGTTATGGATCTTAAATGTCCCTGGAAGAAGCAAACGAAAAGAAACAGGATTAATAATCTCCATGATCTTATAAGGTCCAGTGAACCTAGGCTTAAACTTAGGAGATGCCACTCTCATAGGAATATTCTTTGAGGACAACCAGACCAAGTCCCCCACTTTAAACCGAGGACCATCAGTCCTATGCCGGTTAGCAAACCGCTGGGCCTTCTCCTGAGAGAGGGACAACCTCTCCACTACCTGGTCCCAAATCTGTTGCATACGCTCCACAACAGAGTCAACACCTGGACAGACAGAAGCCTCCGTCTGTCCTGAAGAAAATCGAGGGTGAAACCCAGAATTACAGAAAAACGGAGACATCAAAGTGGCAGAGCTAGCCCTATTATTAAGAGCAAACTCAGCCAAAGGCAAAAAAGAGACCCAGTCATCCTGATCAGCAGACACAAAGCATCTTAGATAAGTCTCCAATGTCTGGTTTGTTCTCTCAGTTTGACCATTGGTCTGAGGATGAAATGCCGAGGAGAAAGACAATTGAACACCCAGTTTAGAACAAAAAGTCCTCCAAAATCTGGAAACAAACTGGACTCCTCTGTCAGACACAATGTTCTCAGGAATGCCGTGTAAACGAACCACGTGCTGAAGGAACAACGGCACCAATTCAGAGGAGGAAGGCAACTTAGGTAATGGCACAAGATGTATCATTTTGGAAAACCTATCACAAATTACCCAGATGGTGGTCATTCTCTGAGAAACAGGAAGGTCGGAAATGAAATCCATAGAGATATGGGTCCATGGTCTCTTGGGCACAGGTAATGGCATCAACAAACCACTAGAGCGAGAGCAAGGCTTGGAGCGAGAGCAAGTCCCGCAGGACTGCACAAATTCCCTGACATCACGAGACAAGGTAGGCCACCAAAAGGACCGACTAACCAAGTCTCTGGTACCAAAAATTCCGGGATGCCCAGCCAATGCGGAACAATGAATCTCAGACATCACACTCTTTTTCCACTGGTCCGGGACAAACAACTTTCCAACAGGGCAGCACTCGGGCCTATCCTCCTGACACCCCTCCAGAGCAAGTCTCAAATTGGGAGAGATGGCGGAAAGAACTACACCCTCTTTCAAAATAACAGAAGGATCAGATAACTCAGGAGAGTCCGCAAGGAAACTCCTCGAGAGGGCATCCGCCTTAACATTCTTAGTGCCAGGAAGAAAGGAAACCACAAAATTAAAACGTGTGAAAAACAAGGCCCACCTGGCCTGTCTAGGATTGAGTCGCTTGGCAGATTCCAGATAGACCAGATTCTTATGGTCCGTAAGGACCACCACCTGATGTTTGGCTCCCTCCAGCCAATGTCTCCACTCTTCAAAAGCCCACTTCATGGCCAATAACTCCCGATTACCCACGTCATAATTACGTTCAGTAGGAGAAAATTTTCGAGAGAAAAAGGCACAAGGGTTACTTTTAGAGGTCTCTGGATCTTTTTGGGACAAAACGGCACCTGCCCCAATTTCAGAGGCATCAACCTCCACCTGAAATGGCAGAGAAACATCAGGCTGCCGTAGAACAGGAGCAGAAGTGAATCTCTGCTTAAGTTCCTGAAATGCAGAGACTGCCTCAGGAGGCCAATTCACCACATCAGAACCCTTTCTGGTCAAATCAGTTAATGGTTTAACAATAACCGAGAAATTACCAATAAATTTACGATAAAAATTGGCAAAACCCAAAAATCTCTGAAGAGCCTTTAATGAAGTAGGTTGGACCCAATCACAGATGGCCTGAACCTTGACCGGGTCCATTTCAATAACAGATGGGGACAAAATGAATCCCAGAAATGAGATCCTCTGTACGCCAAAAAGACACTTTGATCCCTTCACATACAGAGCATTCTCTCTCAAAATCTGGAATACAGTTCGAACATGTTTCACATGAGAGTCCCAGTCATTAGAAAAAATCAAGATATCATCCAAATAAACAATCAGAAATTTATCCACAAAATCCCTGAAAATGTCATTCATGAAGGACTGGAAGACGGAAGGAGCATTAGTGAGCCCAAAGGGCATCACTAGGTACTCAAAATGCCCTTCAGGGGTATTGAATGCCGTCTTCCATTCATCCCCGTGCTTAATGCGAATAAGGTTATACGCCCCCCTGAGGTCAAGCTTGGTAAACCAAGTAGCGTTTTTCACCCTGGAAAACAGGTCAGAAATCAAGGGTAACGGGTATTGATATTTCACAGTAATATTGTTCAAGAGACGATAATCAATACACAGCCTTAATGAACCATCTTTTTTGGCCACAAAGAAAAAACCGGCACCTAAGGGTGAAGAGGATGGTCTGATATGACCCTTCTCCAATGATTCCTTGATATAAGACCGCATAGCGTCATGTTCAGGTACAGACAAGTTAAAAAGGCGACCTTTAGGGAATTTACTACCCGGCACTAATTCAATAGCGCAGTCATAGCTCCTATGGGGAGGCAAGGATGCAGATTTACTTTCGCTAAACACATCAGAAAAATCAATCAAAAAGTCAGGAACATCCTGAGCCTGGGGGAGGCAGAAAAAACAGGAGTGTTGGTATTAACACATTGGCAGCCCCAACTGGTTACAGACACAGATTTCCAATCCAAAACAGGATTATGAGACTGTAACCAAGGGAAACCCAGCACGATAATGTCATGCAGATTATACAGAACCAAAAATTTGCAGCACTCCTGGTGATCAGGTTCAACCCTCATTATCACCTGAGTAGAAAACTGGGGTTTATTCTCAGCCAAAGGGGTAGAATCGATCCCCAGTAGGGGAATAGACTTCTGTAGGGGTATCAAGGGAAACCCACAACGTTTAGCAAAATCATAATCCATCAGGTTAATAGCTGCTCCAGAATCAACGAAAGCCTGAGCAGAAAATGAGGACAGAGAGCATATCAGAGTGACAGTTAATAAAAACTTAGTCTGAACACTACCCAAGACAACTGAGCGTGCAAAACGTCTTCCCCGCTTAGGGCAGACTGAAACAGCATGAGAGGCATCACCACAGTAGAAACATAACCCATTGCGCTTTCGAAACTCATGACGCTGTGCCCCAGACACCACTCTATCACACTGCATGGGTTCAGAAGCTGGTTCACAAGGCAACACCATTCCACGCATACTTCACCGCTCACGCAAACGTCTGTCAATTTGAATCGCTAATGACATAGAATCATTGAGACCAGAGGGGACAGGGAATCCCACCATAACATCCTTTACATTATCTGACAGACCCTTCCGGAAAAGGGCTGCCAAAGCGTCATCATTCCATTTGGTCAGGACTGCCCGCCTACGGAATCTCTGACAGTACAACTCAGCGTCATAAGGCCCCTGATTTAATGCCAACAAGGCTTTTTCAGCTTGATCAGTGACATTAGGCTCATCGTACAATAACCCCAAAGCCTGAAAAAATGCATCAACATCACTCAAAACAGGATCCCCAGGTGTCAGGGAAAAAGCCCAATCCTGAGGATCGCCGCGCAGGAGAGAGATGATAATTTGAACCTGCTGCGCTGCGTTCCCTGAGGACTTAGATTTTAAGGCAAAAAACAATTTACAATTATTTTTGAAATTCTGAAACTTAGCTCGATCCCCCAAAAACAAATCTGGCATGGGAATCCTAGGTTCCACAACAGGCAACCCTGCAAGATAGATAGCAATACTCCGAACCTCAGTGGCAAGCTGATCCACACGGCCAGACAACTGTGCAAACTCCATTGAGAGAAAAGATCCTCCCCAGCACCCAGAGATACAGAGGGAAAAAAATGCAACAAACAGAAAAATATCTCTGACAACTCTGACAACCTTTTTTCTTTCACAATATTTTTTCCCTTCTGTGAGTACCATAAAATTTTCAATTTTTGGGCCGGTGATACTGTTATGTTTCGGTAGCTGAGGAGTGCAGGTAAAAAAGGCAATACACCAGAGCAGTTGGAATCTATGAGATTGCAGTACCCTGACTAACCACCACAACTAGAGGCAGCCGTGGAGCGTTCCTACGTTGGTCCTAGACGCCTCGTCACAGCCTGAGAAACTAACTACACCTAAAGATAGAAATAGGAAAGCTATCTGCCCCGGAGCAGAACCCCAAAGATAATAGAAAGCCCCCAAATAAGTAATGGCGGTTAGACAAGATGAAATACTGACACAGAAAGAAAATAGTATGAGCAAACGCTGGGGCCCAAACTAACTTAATAGAAAAGGATAGGAAGGGTACTTACTGCAATCCCAGAAAACCCTGAAAAGCACCAACTCTACTAATTTCAAAAACACCTGAGATCACACGACCTCTTCCACCTAAATTAGTTCTCTGGTGTAACAAAATCAAAACAGCAGCCACTGAAAAAACTGGAAAAAGCAAAAGTACAAACATCAGTGGCTGAACTAAACTGAAAGGGCAAAAGCCCCCGAGGGGACCCTGAAGGCCCCCACAGAAGTGCAGGACAAAATGCAAAAATATAGCACAAAAACAAAAAGAAGAAAATGTCTTATCTGTTAGCAGGAGATGCAGACACGACACAGCAGGCTACAAGGGAAACAGGAATGAAGGATTCAGACCAGAACAATTGATCACCGGCAACCCTGAGGGGAAGGTGACTCCCTTAAATAAGACAAGTCAGTAACACCTGATTCCCAGTCCTCACAATCTTCACTGGACAGACCAGCACCGCTTGTAACCACCAGAGGAAGCCTCTGCTCAGAACTCATCTCAAACCCATTCACAACAGGTACGGCCTTGAATGTCGAGAGTAAAGTGAGAGAAATGACAGAGATACTAGAGTCTGCCCGGAAGGCAAGAAGAGTACAGGAAACGTTACTCTGTGTGAACTGTGCTGCTGATGTGACAGATGCCTTGCTGTTTAGTAAAGTTATCTGTTGGAAAAGAACTGTGATTTTGTAGTTTTTTCTGGAACCGCAGAGCTGAAGGCTGGATGACAGAGACTGAGGGATTTCCAGAGACAGAAGTGAGTACTGGGTCGTACCCATATCACCATGTGCAAGGTGCCGGGATGCTCACTGACTGCTGATTAATGGACACGCCCACGACTACCACCCCGTGCCACCTTGTTACATTTGGTGTAGTCACCAGGATCGAATCCAGAATCCCTGCAGCTGCAGAGCTTGTGAAAAAGATTCTCGGGACTTGTGGACTGGCGACTGAGTTGTAGTCCAAAATGGCACCAAATACCGTTGAGAAGGAGACGGTCAGTGGCGCAAAAATTGAGAGCAGTGCCGCCCTTTGTGAGCATCTTGGGAAGAAACTGGTGCCAAAATAAAGGAGGCCGTGGCCTGAGTTGAGGCCACATCCCACTGTGATTGATGCCGCCTAAAATGGGTGCGGGCGAAGAAGTTTCAGCCTTTACCGCAGAGTGTGAGAAAATGGGTGAAGCAACCGGAGGTGACTCCTCCCTCAAATGGGAGGAGCCCAGAAGGACAAGCCAGTGTGTCTGGAGAGGAGACGCCATTACCTGACAGCATGCAGAGATGAAGTATGTCCTTCCACGGTGGCATCGGACGCCAGGTCTGGGAGCGGTCTGTGGCCCAGGCGGAGACAGGCCCACATCGTGGATGCTGGCAGCAGAGTGACCTAGATGAATGTCTCCCATTCAGATAGCGGGGGAAGGAGTTCGCCGGGAGCCTGAGCATTGGATGACCTGAAGAACTGGAACTGGAAGAGTTTCGAAAGATGCTGGAGGCCGTATTGCGAGGAGTTGTCGCAACTGTCGTCCCCGGCTCACGTGGGCGTGTGAGAGGATTGTCATCGGATGCAGTGTCAGTGAGTGGAGAATCAGTGCCCATCCCAGTGGCCATATCGATTCCTGCGATGTCACCCTCTTCGGCTCCATTCACCCTGGATCTGCCGCTGGAGGAAAAGAGGAGCAGGAGGAACAGCGGGAATCCTCTTCCAGCGGATCTTCA
The DNA here is from genome assembly GCA_033576555.1 of Oophaga sylvatica. Taxonomy (NCBI): domain Eukaryota; kingdom Metazoa; phylum Chordata; class Amphibia; order Anura; family Dendrobatidae; genus Oophaga; species Oophaga sylvatica. The sequence goes on along the minus strand of JARQOD010000008.1, from coordinate 95,653,208 downwards.
GGCCACATGTACATAGTGGTGCAGGGCCCGAAGGCAGCTCATTATGCTGCTCAGTTGCCTTGCATTAAATGATGTGGATTGATATAAAGGAAAAAGTTGTGCCGGTTGCACCTGATAAATGGAAGAGACTGTTCTGCATCTCTGAGAGGGCCGGAAGCCCTGGACGACATCAGGATTGAGTGTCGTGGGTGACCCGATTGGTCACGAATCAAGGACTGTGTTTTGTTTTCTCCCTTCCTCATCCAAGTTCCATATGCACATGTTTGCGCATCCCTGCTGGATTGCGGGACTGGAACGCTAAAAAGGTGTGGTTAACACTGTGGACTGTGTGTGCGGCTGCTTTGAGAACTGAACTGTTTTAACCTTGAACTTTACCTATTTCAGCACTGAACTGTCCCCCTGTTAAAAGCAGCCCACTTGTGCTTTGATGGGCCCATAGTCTACTAAAAGGAGGGAGGGGGAAGAATCTTTCCAGGAGGACCTGAGGAGTGAGCTGGGTCAGGACTAAATAGACTTTTGCTAAGTTGGCCACTGGGCCATGTGTTAAAATGACTTCCTGTGTTTGGCTACCCAGAGCAGGAAAGGACTGGCCCACGGGTCTGAACTGTTATTTAGCACTTTATCTGTACAGATCCCAGGAGCCACGGGACTGGGGTCAGATGGACCCATGTCAAAGGAACTTGTACTCTTTGTTCCAGTGCTCCAACCGAGTGGAGCCGAGGTCACGGTTGACCCAACAAATTCATTAGATAGAGACTGTCTTATATTGTAAACATGTTTTAAAAAAAAAATGTTTCCTAACAGTTTTACATTAACAGGTTTCGCTATGGTCGAGGATGACCACATTTTAGGAGGGAGGAATGTAAGGAGGTGGCGGGAACCCTCGTGTGCCTTCTATCTCCTGGACACTGTTCACTCAGTTACCTGTGGCACCTCAGCGTTTATTGATTTATTGTTGTATACTGCAATGTGCATGTACTGTAATGTGGATGTCTTTAATATGTGTTCTGCATAGAGTTAGGGTTAGATTAGGAAGTAGTGTAGAACTGTAGGGGGATTAGAATAGAAGGGGGCACATTAGAGATAGAGACTAGGATAGATAATGGTGTTAGTTTAGGCATAGGCAGCAAGGAGTTAATTAGATGGGAGGGGCACAGAGCAGAGCAACACATAGCAGGGAGATATAGGAAAGGCACTTCCTGTTTGGAAACAGATGCCCAGGCAGTCTGCCCAAGGGCAGGATGCATAAAGTGATACAGTGACAGGTCATGGGGGTAAGTCTGCGGATGGCAGTAAAGGACCCCAGGCTGGAGAATAGTGCATTTGGGCACCAGCTCAACAGGATTATCCCAGGAAGGACAAGGGGCTGACAGGGAGCTGGTGATGCGGAAGGTACAGATGGGACACAAACTGTCCAAAGATGCTGCCCGGATGGCAAAGGAAAGGAAAGCGCAGACAGGACAGAGTCTGGCTAGAGGCACGGCAGTGAATGCCGAGAGTAAAGAGAGAGAAATGACAGAGATACTAGAGTCTGCCCGGAAGGCAAGAAGAGTACAGGAAACGTTACTCTGTGTGAACTGTGCTGATGATGTGACCAATGCCTTGCTGTTTAGTAAAGTTCGACTGTTGGAAAAGAACTGTGATTTTGCGGTGTTTCCTGGAACGGCAGAGCTGAAGACTGGAGTGACAGAGACTGAGGGATTTCCAGCGACAGAAGTGAGTACTGGGTTGTACCCATCTCTCCATGTGCAAGGTGTCGGGTTGCTCACTGACTGTTGCTTAATGGACTCGCCCACGACTACCACCCCGTGCCACCTTGTTACAGGTGCTCACCTGTCTGTTTCTCACTTATTTTAAGGTCACATGCCCAGTTGACAGATCCTAACCACGTTATTCTCTGATATATGAATTGTTGTAAGAATCTATATCCTGCAAGAACTTTTTGGCCATACTTGGGGAATGAAAGCAAGAGTTGGGAATACAAATTCAGTTTCAGATTGTCATACCAGACTTTTCTATCACCAGTAGTCTTCAGGAAACAAACTTCAAAGTTTCTTTAGGCTCAGAACACAGTAACTTTTCCACCATTCTTAATTCAACATCTCCAATCTCTGCTGGTGATGCAATTCAAGTGGTGGAGTAATGCTCCAAATCTAGTGAGATTGCCCAATATTAAAGACCTACTGAGATGAAAATGATTTCTGCTTTACTTCCATACCCAGCACTTTGAAAGTAAGCTCTTTTGTCTATGATTATGATGGCCTTGAGAATCTTCATCAGAAGTAATGGAAATCCATTAAGTCTTCTACTTGTTTGTAATAGGTGTAAGCTGGGCATAACATTAAGGCAGAAGAGACCATAGATAGGGTATGGCTTTCATGGACTGCAAACTGGATAAACACTGGTTTGATATTACACTCTGGATTTTTTACATCAATATCCACCATCTTTCTTCTACCCTCCGCTTATCACCACAACCTATCTTTCCTCCCTCCCTTAAGCCCTTGTATGTCTCTATCCTATCACTTTAATTTTTGGACTACTATATTTTTATGGATGTTTACTGTTGAAATAATTTATTGGACACTCCCTGTTTTGATTGATGATAACTGACAATTGCTAACATTTTAGAAATGATCATACCTATTACCTTAACTAAATAGTTTTGAATTTGGTTATTGACTGTGCAATATCAGACTGTCCAACGTGATCTACATTTTTCATGTGTTTTACCTTTGTCTTTCAATTAAATATATTTGAATATAAAAATTATTAGCAATTATGCCTCATTACAAGTTATAAAAAAAACGAGACTAAACATTTTTCCGAGTTGCTGCACTAGCATTCCACTAGGAGTCAGTTTCTGCCTGTGAAAAACAAGAAATACACAGCACCGTCTGAAAAACAGATGTAGGGTGAGATGGAATTCTTATGCTATTAATAGCGGCAGAACATTATTGAATTTGCATAATATGTGGGCTACAAAGGAGCAGTTATTCTCCAGTCAAACACTTGGATAGGGAGACTATGAAATAAAAGAGATTTTTGGGAGGTTTTTACAAAAACCTGTTTAATATTAGCTAAAATTACGTGTTTAATAAATTTAAAAAAAAACACACCCCCACCCAAAAAAAAAGAAACTGTGTAAAATAAAAGAAAATTTCTTTAAAGTAAATTAATAAAGTATTGAAATCCTGATGTCCAACTGCCAGTGATGGAGCATGGTACACATTTTCATGGTGTTCCTGGCTGTGCACATATTTGCAGATGTACAAAGTCATGAAATAAGCAGGAGGGTTATATGCGTACATCTGCAGGCATAATCATGACATGGATAAATACAGAAATAAATAAGTATTTATTTTAGTTTCCTTTAACCTTTTAACACCATGAAATGTAATATTAAATTGCAGGATATTATTATGGAGCTGTGGTGGACAGACACGGGAGTCATCACTAATAGTTGATAACGCTGCAACCGTGAAGACCACTGTAATAAAAGGATTAAATTATTATTTCTGCATGGTAAACATCGTAGAATAGATTTGTGCATCATATATTTTTTGTAGCTACTCTGCTTTTGAATTACAAATACTAATGCAAAATACTGACCACACTCAGTGGCGTACCACTAATAGAGGCAGAGCACGCAGCCTCTAATTGACCTATGACCTAATCCAGTGCCAGTGCCGGACTCCCCCCGCACAGGATCAAACTTTCAACTGTATCCAAACCCTGGATGCAGATACAGTTGAAAGCAATGATGGAACAGAGAGCTGTCAACCCACTATGCTTAGCAGTGTCGCCCATATACTGCAGAGACCGGAGCAGTGGGGGAACAGAGAGGGGTGAGTATTTTTATTTTACTCAATTAGTAATTTGTGGGGGCCATTAGACTACTTGTAGAGCTGTGTGGGGGCAATTATATGATTTGGAGCGCTATGTGGGGTCCATTACATTATTTGGAGTACTATTTGGGTGACCATTATACTATTTTGCTGAGTATTTAGGGTTCCATCAAACTATTTGGAGGACTAAGTGGGGGCCATCATACTACTTGGAAGGCTGTGTGGGGACCCATCATACTATTTGGAGGACTGTGTGGGGGTCATCATACTACTTGGATAACTTTGTGGGAGCCATTATACTGTTTGGAGGGTTGTAGGGGGCATTACACTATTTGGAGGGCCATGTGGGGGCCATTACACTATTTGGAAGGTTATGTGGGGGGCATTATACTATTTGGAGGGCTATGTGGGGCCATTATACTGTTTGGAGGGTTGTGGGGGGCATTACACTATTTGGAGGCCATGTGGGGGCCATTACACTATTTGGAAGGTTATGTGGGGGGGCATTATACTATTTGGAGGGCTATGTGGGGGCCATTATACTGTTTGGAAGGTTATGATAGGGCCATTATACTATTTGGAAAGCTGTGTAGGGGCCATTTTACTATTTGGAGGACTGTGTGGGGGCTAGTATACTATTTGCAGGGCTGTGTGTGGGTCCATTATACTATTTAGAGGGTTGTGTGGAGCCATTATACTGTTTGGAGGGCTATGTGGGGAACAGTTTACTCTTTTGTGGGATATGTGGAGACCATTATGTTGTTTGAAAGCTAGTGTGGGCAGCCATTATACTGTTTGAAGGGCTGTGAGAGGGCCAATTATACTATTTGAGGGTTGTGTGGAGGTTATTATACTGTTTGGAGAGCTATGCGGGGTCATTATACTGTTTGGATAGCTATCGGGTATATTGTAATGTGTGCGTGGGCCATTATACAGAGTGGAGGGTTGTATGGGGTCGAGCATACTGTGTGGAGGGTTGTGTGTTGGCCATCCTTTTGTGTGGAGAGCTGTGGGGGGGCCTCATAATGTGTGGAAGGACTAAGTCAGGCCATCCTACTTTGTGTTGGTGACTGTTGGGGCAATAATACTGTGTGTCGGGGCCATCATACTGTGTTGGGGTCACTGTGGGTGTAACATACTTTGAAGGTGGTACTGTATGGTCATCATACTATGCGTGTGAAGGGTACTGTGGAGGAATTTACGGTGGGGGTATCTAACTTTTGTTGGTATCACGTTAGGACAGCACCAACACCCCTGCATGAGTCCCGCTCCTCCTCTCAGTAAGAACACCAGCTTACCCTTTTGCCCTGCTCTGGTCCTCACAGCATTTGCTTCCTCCTTCCTTCTAGGACTTGTGCATGGCACGCAAGTCTGTGAGCGTGCTTAGGGCCCGCGCTCTCCCTGCCTCTTAAAGGGACAGCGTGCGCTTCTAAAAATATCCCAGTCAATAGCTGGTAGACTTCTGATATTTAAGGAACACGTCCCTATTGGGAGGTGCCTTAGCAACATTAGTATCAGTGTGCTATCCTGCTACCTAGTTGTAAGGTCCCTGTAGCTATGCTCCCTGAATCTGATCCTGTCTATCCTGTCTGAACTTGATCCTGCCCGTTCCGCTGTAACCTGTTCCTAAGCCCATTCTGCTTCTACTTAGTCCTGAGCCTGATCCATCTCATCTGCAGTCTTGTCATGAGAAGTGTCTTGTACCTGTACAACCCGTTCAACCGCCAGAAGCACCATCTTCTCTGTCAGGATTACCATCCACCTACTGGTCATATGTTGACGTCTTCAACAAGAAGGAAGCAGAGACTCTACCTCAACATAGGCCATACGACTGCGCTATAGACCTGCTTCCGGGATCCTCACCTCCACAAGGCCGTAACTACCCCCTATCCATGGTGGAGACCCTAGCCATATCCGAGTATGTTAAGAAGAATGAGGCAAGTGGATTAATTCAGAAGTCCTCTTCTATGGCATGAGCCGTCTTTATCTTTGTCAAGAATAAGGATGGGACTCTCCGGCCTTGCATAGGTTATAGGGGTCTATATCAGATCTCAATTAAGAACAAATATCCGTTGCCATGATCCCAAACTTGTTTGTTCGCCTCAGAGATGACAGGATTTTTACAAAGCTGGATCTGAGAGGAGCATTGTCACGGATGTGTCAGAGGCTGCAGACCATTGCACTGCAATCTGTCTGCAGAAGGTCTCAGTAGTTTGCTTTGAAGACGAAAGGCCACCTCCCCTGGCGTTAATTTCAGGAGATTGTTGCTTGGAGTTTTGTTTGTGTGCACATCATCATCCTCTCCTATTTGATTTTGCCTTCCTTTAACTCCCTTGTGTTCCACTGTATTGTATGGTGAGTGTATTTTGTATGATTGTTATTTTCGTTTATCCCTGTCAATCTTCCCTTGTTTGTCTGGTTAGTGTTATCCTATGCACTTCAGCTTCCCACCTCCCTGGGTGGGAGAGGGGACAGATAAGGGTTGATATAGAAGCATAGCAAGGCACGTGAACCCAGCGTCTCCACTTTCAAGAGTAATCTGATTGACAATTAGCTAAGTTAAACTGTTTTTGTCTCTAAACCAATTTGACTGTACAACAGTGTTACATACTGGGTATTATCAAGCTCAAGTGTCAGGACTCGAACCCGGCGACTCCTGTGCACCAGGCAGAAGCTACTGCACTTGACCTTTTCAGGTCTCTGGACAGTGCCTTGCTAATCCAGATACCAGTACCTGTGTAAAGGCACTGCCACACTTAGTGATCGCACCAGCGATCACGACAACGACTTAACCTGGCGAGATCGCTAGTGTGATCGCTATGTGATCGCTAGTTAGATTCCAAACACAACTCATCAGCGATCTGTGATTCCAAACACATCTCATCAGCGATCTGTATAACGACCTACTGGCTACTGGCGTCGCGTCCATATTACATGACCTTAATGAGCGGTATTACGTCACCGCTCAGCACAGGAGAGTTGCAGGAAGCCGGGTACAACGCAGGATTGCCGGGACGTTCAGCGATGGCACGGGGAGGGTGAGTATGATGTCCAGCCACCGGCTCCTGCCGCGGCACCCCCTCCCCCGCTGGTTTCTGCCCAGTGACTCGTGTATAAGCCGAGGGGGCATTTTCAGCACAAAAAAGGTGCTGAAAATCTCGGCTTATACACGAGTATATACGGTAATTCCTTGACAGGTGTATGAGCCGCCCTGGGACTGTTGGGGTACTGGGACCCGAGCCCGTTGATCTCAATGGGGAATATCATGGCAGCCACGGCTCTGTCCGTGGCCCTGGACGCTCACCTTCAAAAAGGGGAATATTTACAGGAGAGAATGTCAGTAGATCGTGACGCCACCTGTGGTGTCTGGTGAGGATCACCAGCGCTGCAGCAGTCCACTGAGGCCGGTGTTATGGCAGCTAGGGTGGTATCGCTCCCCACAGGTGGAGCAGGTTTTCAGGGCAGCATAAGGTGTAACGATGCAGAACGGAGGGAATCCGGCAGGGTAGGAACAAGATGGCGGACACACACGTCACTTTGGTACCTTTACTGGAGATGGTGCAGGTACATCCCGGAGCACTGTAGGGTGAAGGGTGCACATCCAGATTCTCCCACTGAGCAGGTATAAGGCCTCCTGTTTCTTGCCTTTCTGTAATGAGTTTCTGGCCTGCCTGTAGCTGGGCCTAACTTAGTCTCTGTCCTGCGCCGGCTGACCTTGTGGTAGGACCTTCTCCTGGAGTACACTTTCCCTGCTTATCGTATCTCCATGTCCCCTGGTCCTGTTACGTATCAGCTCAGTGGTGCTCCTGGGACCTGTAGTCCTCAGAATTCCGGTTGTCCCCTACTGGGTCATGGAGATCCCTGTAGGCTCGGACCCGGTGTCCGGTTTGTGCTTGCTGGGATGAGCTGGTAAGGCTCCTCTGCCCCTTTGCTACTCTCCTCTTGCCTTCGGCCTACTCGGGCCCTCACAAGGTTATACACACTGGCAGTTGGTGGGCTGCCTCTTCTGCCACTCTCCAGAGCGTCGGCACGCTCTTAGCTCTCTAGCCTGATCTGCTAGATTCCTCAGCTAGACTGAACAGAACTCCTCTGCAGACTCAGCTTCACTTCACTCTGCTCTGCAGACTCACTCTGCTCTGCAGACTGACTGACTTCCTGCCTTCACCCCCTTTTATATCCCAATCAGGGCTCCCTCTTGTGGACTGAGGACGGGTGAAGGTGTATGTATGTAGTGAGACCTCTAGTGGATGAATCTTTCATGCACCCTTCTAGGATATGTGGAACAGAGCGCAGCTGGGCTCCACATGTAGTTTCTGAAAAAGGGTTACTTTTGGGGGGGATTTCTGCAGTTCCAGCACCTCAGGGCTTGTAAATAGCACCCACAATCTATTCCAACTAAATCTGTGTACCAAAAACCAAACGGCACTCTTTCTGTTCCAAGTCCTGCTGTGTGCTGAGTGGTGTATGGCCAGAATACAGTTGTGCTCAAAAGTTTACATACCCCGGCAGAATTTTTGCTTTCTTAGCCTTTTTTTCAGAGAATATAAATGATAACACCAAAACTTTTTCTCCACTCATGGTTAGTGGTAGGGTGAAGCCATTTATTGTCACACTACTGTGTTTTCTCTATTTAAGTCATAATGACAACCCAAAACATCCAAATGACCCTGATAAAAAGTTTACATACCCTGGTGATTTTGGCCTGATAACATGCACAGAAGTTGACACAAATGGGTTCGAATGGCTACTAAAGGGAACATCCTCCCCTGTGACCTGTTTGCTTGTAATCAGTGTGTGTGCATAAAAGCTGAGTGAGTTTCTGGGATCCAGACAGACTCTTGCATCTTTCATCCAGCCACTGATGTTTCTGGATTGTGAATCATGGGGAAAGCAAAAGAATTGTCAACGGATCTATGGGAAAAGGTAGTTGAACTGTATAAAACAGGAAGGGATATAAAAAGATATCCAAGGAATTGATAATGCCAGTCAGCAGCGTTCAAACTGTGATTAACAAATGGAAAATCAAGGGCTCTGTAAAAACAAAACCACAGTCAGGTAAACCAACAAAAGTGTCGTTCAAAACTGCCAGGAAAATTTTTCGGGATGCAAAGAAATCCCACAAATAACATCAGCTGAAATACAGGACTCTCTGAAAACTAGCGGTGTGGCTGTTTCAAGATGCACAATAAGGAGGCACTTGAAGAAAAATGGACTGCATGGTCAAGTTGCCAGAAAAAAGCCATTACTGCGCAAATGCCACAAAGTATCTCACCTACAATACGCAAAACAGCACAGAGACAAGCCTCAAAACTTCTGGAGCAAGGTAATTTAGAGTGATGAGATCAAAATTTAACTTTTTGGCCACAACCATAAGCGTTACATTTGGAAAGAGGTCAACAATGCCTATGATGAATGGAACACCATTCCTACTGTATAGCACGGAGGTGGATAGCTGATGTTTTGGGGATGTGTGAGCTACAAAGGCACAGGAAAGTTGGTCAAAGTTGAAGGAAAGATGAATGCAGCACGTTATCAACAAATACTGATGGCAAATTTGCACTCATCAGCCCAGAAGCTACGCATGGGACGTACTTGAACATTCAACATGACAATGATCCAAAACACAAGGCCAAGTCGACCTATTATTGGCTACAGCATAACAAAGTGAACTTTCTGGAGTGGCCATCTCCTTCTCCTGACCTCAATATCATTGACAAACTCTGGGAGATCTCAAGCGCGCAGTTCATACTAGACAGCCCAGGAATTTACAGGAACTGGAGGCTTTTTGCCAAGAGGAGTGGGCAGCTTTACCATCTGAGAAAATAAAGATCCTCATCCACAACTACCACAAAAGACTTCAAGCTGTCATTGATGTTAGAGGGGGCAATACACGGTATTAAGAAATGAGGTATGTGAACTTTTTATCAGGGTCATTTGGATATTTTGGGTTGTCATTATGATTTAAAAAGAGAAAACATGGTAGTTTGACAATAAATGGCTTCACCCAACCGCTAACCATGAGTGGAGAAAAAGTTTTGGTGTTATCATTTATATTCTCTGAAAAAAGGCTAAGAAAGCAATATTCTGCAGGGGTATGTAAACTGCTAGTTGAATTCTGTAAGAGGTGAAGTTTCTAAAATAAGATCATTTTGTGGGGTTTCTGCTGTTTTGCCACCTGAGGAGCTCTGCCAAAGAGATATGCTGTTGTTATAGCTTTCAGTTCTGACCGAAAGCCAGGCTATGGGATCACAAGTATGACCTAATTAGGGAGGTAGACTTTATTCAATATCAGCTCGGGGAGATACTGATGCACACAGATCGTGGGAAAAAGTTCTATTTATTGAGACAGCAAGCAGGCACTTTATACCATTTGCAAACAAAGTAGCACTGCATGCTAGGTTCCCAAAGGAAATTCCACCGAACCCCCTTCTTTCAGGGATTAGTTCTTATAACAGTCAGTTCGTATTCCTTTCCCAGCATATTCCCCATCTCAAAACCTTGTATATGAGATAAGCAAATATTAGAAAAACTGCAAGACTAGAAAAATTGTAACCATTTTACATCAGTGTCCATAATCTTTGCCAGCCAACAGTGTGCTATAGAAGTCAAATAGCACGTCTTCCCTTTCGAGCTCTGCTGTGCGACCAAACAGTACTTTTCAACCACTGTGTTTAGGAGAAATTAATTGCATAACAAATTGTCGGATTTATTTTCTCCTATTATGCATTGTAAAAGTGAAAAATTTGAGTGGAAAAAAATATTTTTACGGCACCTGAGTGTTCAAAATGCTCACCACACCTGTAGCAGAATTCTTTCAGAATTTTTCCAACAGATTGATGGTATCCATATAAATGATGATATCGTGCTTATGGCATGCATAGTTGTGTCGCTGTAAAAAAAGCATCAGTCATCCCAATGATTTGGAGGTTATAAAACACTTCTCATAGATGATTAATACAGAACTAGAGATGGTGAGTTTCATTCTTCGACTACTGGATTTTTATTTTGTACTTACCCACAATTCTTTCATATTCAATGGGACCTTCCACAGTTCTAGGACACAGCTATGGGGGAAGCTTGTGCACCCTTGTTTGCTTATCTAATCCTGGGCCTGTGAGGAAAGAACTCTAAAGGTACTGCCACACTAAACGTTCCCGCTAACGATCACGATAACGACGCTATCGTTGGTGTGATCGTTTTAAGGTCGCTAGTAGCTGCCATACTTGACGATCTCATTAACGTCGCATCAGCGGTTAGCGATCTTTTTAACGACTTTGGCGGTCGTTGGGATGTGCCACACTGCATGTACTGTGAAAGATCACGACCTCGATAGGCGTGACTGAGCGCGACCTTTTGCACGCCCCTCATCACAGATTGGTGGTCACTATGTATGTCATAGATATTTATCACAGCTCTCCCGCTTTGTGATTGGATGACCGCGTCATAAAAGACGACGTATCAGCACTCCTCTCCATTGCTCTCGAGCAGAAGCGGTTCTTTCAAATCACCCATGTGTCCTGCTAGTCTTGGTAGCTACTGCGATCCGGTTTACGCCACTATTTCGGTTGCTACGTTCTACGTTGGAGTTTTTGCGATCCAGTCTGTGGCGTATCCTCTGCGATTCAGTTTGTGACGCTAGTTTCCCTATTTTTTTTTCAGAATCACACAAGTTTTGTAAGGTAGGTAATTTTTTTTGTCACATTTAATTTTTCTTTTGTCTTTAATTGTACCGATCCATTTTAGATCTCTGCTGTTGTTAACCATTGTCGTCCATCATGTTTTTTCATTGTTTTGTTCAGGCACGCCCACCATTTTATGATCCCAGCTCTGTCTATGTTTACTCCTGCGTCGCCCACAACCAACATTTTGTGATCCCTGCTGTTTTTGCGTAATTGTTTATCTAGGTTTTTTATCCCATTGTTTTGTTCGGCCCCCGCCCACGGCCACTATTTTATGATCCCAGCTCTATCTATGTTTACTCCTGCGTCGCCCACAACCACCATTTTATGATCCCAGCTCTATCTATGTTTACTCCTGCTTCGCCCACTCCTACTACTCTCCTACTAGACTGGATGGTCTCAATGGATCATTTCATCAAGTGGGCATGTTACAATGATGACTTGTTCATGGTTTCATAGGGGACTACTATCTAATTGGAGTCTTTCGTGTTGCACCTTAATAATAACAATCACTATATTCAACTCACCTGTAGATATATTCCAATCCACATTGAATTTCTTGACAAGGTATACGTGCGGGACTCCGTGTGATATATTCAAACTTTTGTGTTCTGTAAGTAGATGGACTCATATTTCCATACATCCTACTCACACCTTGAAAGATTATTTCTGCAATTTCAAATTTTACAGCCCCACTCATACGTTCCATTACAGAGATTTTTTTTAAGTACCTACGAATGATCTGAAACATTTTAGTAACTGAGGTTGCAGCAGGAGATCAATCAAGAATGCATATGATCGTGCAATTAATACCACTAATCAGCAGCTCCTTCATGGTCATTCTACAGTAAAAAGTGAGAAGTCATTTGTGAGATTCATCACTAATTACCATTCAAGCTGGGCAGAAATGAGAGCTTGCATGAGTAAATATTGGCTTATGTTACTGGCAGATCAGACTTTGAAACAATACTTAAGGTACTGCCACACTAAACAATCCCGCTAGCGATCACAATAACGACGCATACTAATGCGATCGCTAGCGGGATTGTTTCTATATCGCTAAATGCAGCCACATTTAGCGATATAGTTAACGACGCTATCGCCGTTAGCGATCTTCTTAACGACTTTAGCGGTACAAAAGTACCGCTAAATCGCTAAGAAAAGGTGCCACACAGCGATTAGATACTTACCCAGCGGGAGCGCCGACGAGAAAATAGGGTCCGGAACGATTCCAGCGACGAGCGAGATCACAGCAGGAAGCTCGTCGCTGGCAGCTGCCGCACTGAACAACATCGCTAACGGGATCGCTAAATAGTGACGTTTTTTAGCGATCCCGTTAGCGATATTGTTTAGTGTGGCATACCCTTTACTTTCGCATCCAGGAATTACAGCTCGCAGATCAAAGAATTTGTGTCTTAATATTGAGAGAGCTAATGATTTTGTAGATTCATTAGACATTAGGAAATTTACTAGCATCCATCATATAACTTATTTCACTAAAGAAGTGGAGTGCTGTTTGTCCATACCCTAAGATATATTTTTGGCTCACGTTGCGTGAGCTAAAGACCCATACTCATAAACACATAAGGGATATCACGGTTGCCATTTGATGATGCTGTGCATGTGAATAAGGTTACATACATATAACAGACATAAAATTAAACAAATTGGTAGACTTGTACAGAGGGGGATAAGATGCTGACCTTATGAGTTTACAATCAACAAGATAGGGATGGGACATGTGATAGCATTTAAGTAAGTGAAGGATTCATGAAAAAACACATTTTGGAAATATCTTTGATTTGGAGATGGAAGGGGTGGAAGGGGTGGAAAGGGCTTAGATGTGCGCCTTGAATGATAGGGTGAAGTCAAAGGTTACACAGAGGCAATGAACTTGGGTTACTAGGGAAATCGAGATGACAATTATTGTGATAGATCTCGTAGGGAGGAGGAGTGAGATGGCTGAAAGACTGAGTTTTGTCCACATTCAGTTTTACAAAGCAAGACCTGAAGGAGGATATGACTGATAGACACTCTGGTATTCTGGACAGCAGAGAAATGACATCTGGGTCAGACAGGTAGATTGAGTGCCATCAGCATGTAGATGGTACTGGAAACCATGGGACTTTATGAGTTGTCCTGGCCAAAGGTATAGAAGAGTAAGGTTCCCAGTACAGAGCCTTGAGGGACATCAATGGAGAATGGCTGGGATTAGAAGGTAGTATGCGAATAGGAGATGCTAAATCTGCAGTTAGGGAGGTATGAGATGATCCAGGAGAGGACAACGTATTTTATGCTAAAGAAAGAGAAGATCTGTAGTAGGAGGAAGGCAGAAGGAGGTAGATCTGTAGTAGAAGGAAGGCTGTGCTGAAGGCAGAGTACGGTGTTGTGAATGGGTTTGAGATGAGTTCTGAGCAGAGGCTCCCTCTGGTGGTTACAAGCGGTACTAGTGAGGATTGGGAATCAGGTGTTACTGATTGGTCTTATTTAAGGGAATCATTTTCCCATCAGGGTTGCCGGTGATCAATTGTTCTGGTCTGAATCCTTCTTTCCAGTTTCCCTTGTAGCCTGCTGTGTCGTGTCTGCATCTCCTGCTATCAGATAAGACAATTTCTTATTTTGTGTTTTTGCCATATTTTTGCATTTTGTCCTGCACTTCTGTGGGGGCCTTCTGGGTCCCCTCCGGGGGCTTTTGCCCTCTCAGTTTAGTCCAGCCACTGTGTTTTGTACTTTTGCTTTTTGCAGTTTTTTCAGTGGCTGCTGTTTTTGTTACACCAGAGAACTAATTTAGGTGGTAGAGGTCGTGTGATCTCAGGTGTTTTTGAAATTAGTAGAGTTGGTGCCTTTCAGGGTTTTCTGGGATTGCAGTAAGTACCCTTCCTATCCTTTTCTATTTAGTTAGTTTGGGCCCCAGCGTTTGCTCATACTATTTTCTTTCTGTGTCAGTATTTCCTCTTGTCTAACCGCCATTACATGTTTGGGGGCTTTCTATTATCTTTGGGGTTCTGCTCCGGGGCAGATAGCTTTCCTATTTCTATCTTTAGGTGTAGTTAGTTTCTCAGGCTGTGACGAGGCGTCTAGGACCATCGTAGGAACGCTCCACGGCTGCCTCTAGTTGCGGTGGTTAGTCAGGGTACTGCAATCTCATAGATTCCAACTGCTCTGGTGTATTTCCTTTTTACCTGCACTCCTCAGCTACCGTAACATAACAATTTGCCCTGCTGTTGTTCCTGTCCTCCTCAGCTACCGAAACATAACAGTACGGGTCTGAAAGGAGGAGTATAGAATATTGTATTTTAATCTTGGCAATTAGTAAGTCATGTCAAAGAATGACTTGGATGATAGGTGGAGGAATGTTCAGTGCTGATGTGCTGTTCAAGGAGTTTTGAAGCAAAAGGGAATAGTGATATGGAGCAATATATGAACATAGAGGTTGGGTATAGGGATGGTTTCTTTGAGATAGACGTGATTATTGCTTGGTATAGGGATGGTTTCTTTGAGATAGACGTGATTATTGCATGTTTGAAAGAGAAAGCGAAGACACCAGTGGTTAATGATAGATTAAAGAGATGGGTTGGGGATGGGATAAGTTGTCAGATGTGATTTGGAGAAAAAATGAATATGTTTTTAATCAGTGATGGTGGAAAAGAAAGTTATGGGGGAAGGGCTCATGATTAATAATTTCAGCTGATAGCAATACCCCACCTTTACTTGTTGCCATCTGAGTCGAAGTGTAAATCTTTGCCCTTTACTGATCTAGCCACGTCCCATCCACCTGGTCTGCCAAGAGTCACTCTCATTTCATTAGTCCATAAAACTTTTGAAAAATCTGCCTTCAGATATTTCTTAAGGAAACAGTTAGTCCTCCGAGTATTTTGACGTGCTTGGAGATTTAGTTTCTGTCGACTCAGTTGCATGATTTGCAACTGCTAGACAGCCTGAATACATGTGGGGATTCCCTAAACAACAGGCATTCCTCACATGTATTCAGGCAGTCCAGCAGCCACAAATCATGCAGCTGCGTCGACAGAAACTAAATCTTCGAGCACGTCAAAATACTAGGAGGACACCCGAGCGTGCTCGGGAAAACCCGAGCAATGAGTATACTCTCTCATAATATAAGATATATTAAAAACAATAGTTTTGCTCACCTTGGATGGTTGTGTGAAGACTAGTGATGATTTCCTAACAAACAGGCAACCCCACATGTATTCAGGCTGTCTAGCAGCCGCAAATCATGCAGCAATGGCGACACAAACTAAATCTCTGAGCACACCCAAATACTCGAAGGACATCTGAGCATGCTCGGAGAAACCCGAGCAACGAGCATACTCGCTCATCACTAGTGAAGACACAACAACTATAATGGTTCAAATAGCCAGCTGTCGCTGACTGGGGCAAAATTCCACCAGATGAAAAGTCCAAAGAAGGATAAAAACATGTTTAAATATTTGCTGCACTGCTGGAAAGAAATCTATTGCTGCAGTATTCTTTGAAGGTACTTTATTATCCACTATGCGTTTCACTGATGTACTGGAATCTTTATTAAGTGTAGAAATCCAGCAGATAGTTTCAGCCATTTTTTGGCCAAGTCTTGACGTTTCACTTCTATGTCTTGTTCAGTGGTAGTCAGGTTTCAGCCTGCCTTACCTTGGCCTTGTCTCTGAGCACTGAACACCTTGCACTTCTGGGCACTCCAGGGAGATCTAATTTCTGGAATATGACAGAACTGGAGGATGATGGGTTCTTGGTCGCTTCATGTTTGATTCTTCTCAAATCTTTGCTGTTAATATTCATCTTTTTTCTCAACACGTTTCTTGTAACCCTGTTGACTATTTGCAACAGAACTTTTGATGGTTCTGTGATCTCTCTGTAATATCTTATGTGCTTTCAGCCATTTCAAGGACAATTTCCTAATGTTTTATGGTTTACTTCATTCACTTATCATATATAGATATGATGGTTACAGTGTTTGTAGTACTTTGCATCTACTGGTCATTGCTATTATATGCTTTCATGTTCTGTTGCTGTAATTCCCACAATGCTCCTCTCTCTGTAACTCCTATCTTTTTCCTCACATCCTTTCTTTCTGGTAAGAGCCATCTTGGCAAAAGCGTGCATCAGGACTGAAGAGAGGATTCTCCTGTTACCTCTATCCTCCATATTCTATCTCATCTTCTTCCTTTCATCTTCTCTGACATCTTACCTCATCTCACCAAGGTCCTGTGAATAAAATATGTCAAAGTTAATCACTGCATGGTCCTTCCCGGATTAACTACATGCAGCTGGTCAAGCATAGGAGAGAAGGGTAGCAAGTAACACTATCTGCCATTGCTTGTACAGAGATCTGTGCTCACATCCCTCAGACACATCTCACATATGTGCATTGTTGGCAGAATATCTTAGCAATTTCAAGAGTTCTGTATACCTCTGTAATACTTTTTTTGGGTTTTCAGAGTCAGTTAAATCTTTTTTTGGCCCATTTTGCCTGAAGAAAACAAGCTGCCTAATAATTTTGCACACCTTGATAAAGGGTGTTGACATCCTTAAGCCTCACCATCCCTCATTACGCACATGCACATTAGAAGTAAAATAATAACAGCAATACTCACCTCCAATGTGCGCACTGTTCCAGCGGTGTTGCCACTGGCACTCCCGGGTTCACAAGACACTCTTATGTCATGCGATCCTTGTGGTCAATCAGCGGCCGCTTCACTAAAGCAGAACTTTGTCCAGCTGGTAATGGTGGAATTCATCTCCTATTGTGTCTTGGATGCTTTACCTGCTGGGTTGGTGTTGGTGTTTCCTTGGCTGCATGTTCATAATCCTGTAATTGATTGGTGGCAAAAGGATATTGGGGTCCCAACTGTTAAAAAAAATGTGTCTTCATTCTATGCAAATTTGCTCTGCTAGTCTGGAGGGTCTGCCGGTTTACCTGAAGGACTTTGGAGATGTGTTCTTGAAAAAAAGAGGCAGAGATACTACCTCCCCATTGTCCTTATGATTTTATTATTGATCTTATTCCTAATGCAAAATTGCCTAAAGCTCACCTGTACAACTTGTCAGGACCGGAACGGACCGCTATGAAAGAATAAGTCAATGAAAGTTTAAGGAAGGGTGTAAGGTTCTGTATATCTGTTTCTGAAACTCAGTTTGTTCGTCGGCCATTTTGCTTTCTGTTTTGCTGCAGCTATCTTGCCCTCAGTTAAAATGGAGTTTTCCAGCTTGCATGTTCCCGCCCTGATTTCTCCGTTTGCTTCTTAAACAGCCACACCTGAGCAATCAGTGCTTCAGAATCTGGCCTGCAGTGAACCTGTGTTCTGACTCCTGAAGCCTTGGACTTTGTACTCCAGCCATTTCTACTGAGAAACTCTGGAGCTCTTGTGGACTCTGAACTCTGCTCTTGAAAGCCTCACGGTTGCATGGACTTGCGGTAACATAGAAGAAGATCTGAATCTGTTGTGGAGAGTTATTGATGAACTTAGATTACTTTGGCCTGCTGTGTCTCCTGCTTCTGTGTTTGCAACCTGTATGTTTATTTTTGCCAATTTGTATGAAGCAATACAAGACTTTCTTTTTCAACCTGTGTCTCAAGTATTTTCATCGCACCCAAGCACAAGACGCTATATGAACTGTATCACATACATTACAAGATTCTGAAGCCAAACGTTAGTGTCTGCTGGGTCTGGAAAGGCTTGTCTGCTGTACTGTGGATATCGGATGTCCGGTTGTACTTTCTGTGATAACAGTGGTTGTGACTTCTCACAACCATTCCAGGTGAGCAATTCCCTTAAGTTTTTTTTTCTGCAGAGTTATCACAGGTAAACACTATTGTTTTTTTTTTTTTTTTTCTCTTCTCTTTTGTCTGCTGAAACTCTGGATATCAGATGTCTGGTTGAAAGCTTTCTGTGATGATAGTGGTTGTGACTTCTCACAACCATTCCAGGTGAGCAGTTCCCTTAAAGTTTTTTCTTTCTTCAGTGTTGCCACAGGTGAACACTATTGTTTTTTTTTTTCTCTCCTCTTCTTCCAGTATCCTGTCTTAAAAGATCTGGAAAATGGAGGCCCGCATAAAGGAACTTTGTGGAGTGACTGATAATATCCTTGCAGATTTGCAGAATATAAAGACCCGTCTTACAAATCTTCAGGACCTAAATAATCACAATTTGCAAGTGGTTGGACAGACTACTCAGGATTTGCGAGCCAGGATTGAGGTTCTGGAGGGCAAGTCCAGGCTCCTGCCATGGCCCGAGTTCTGGGATTCCCAAGTTGCCCCCTTTTCGTTTTGGTGGTGAACGTGAAAAATTCAGGGGATTTGTTAATCAATGTAATCTTTTTTTTTCTGCACATGCTTCACAATTTCCTACTGAACGATCTAAGGTGCTTACTATAATTATGTTGCTTACCAACAAGGCTTTGATATGGGCAAACCCTCTGATTGAGACTGAGGATGATTGTTTGAATCACCTTGATGACTTTATTTCAGCCATGGGGCAGGTGTTTGATGACCCCAATCGAGGTGCAACAGCTGAAGCAGCCATGTTAGCTTTGCGCCAAGGTAAGCACTCAGTAGCTGAATATGCCTTGGATTTCAGGAGATGGGCCCTTGATACCACCTGGGACAATTCCGCCAAAAAATCTATTTTTCGAAAGGGGTTATCCCCACTAATTAAGGATGAACTTGCTCGTGCCGACCCTCCCACTGCGTTAGGTGACTTTATTAACTACTGCATCCGTATTGATACTCGTTTAACTGAACGCAGGCAAGAGAGATGGTTCGAAAGCAATCGTACTAACCTTTTCCTACCTTCCTCTCCAGCTAAGGAACCTTTGAATAGGATTACACGGGAACCTGAACCTGAACCCATGCAGGTAGACTCTTTACTACGACGGGTTAGTGATGCACGCAAGGAACATCGTTTTAAGGAGAATCTATGTTTTTACTGTGGTAAGTCAGGGCACTTTATTATTAACTGTCCCAGCCGTTCTCGCAAGACTACTGCAGCACTCATTCATTGTGAGTGTTGCGAGAGGGGATCTGTCAGGTCCGAGCCTCAGGCTCCAGAGATAGCTGCCGCAACAGATCTTGATTTCTCGGACTTAAACTCCGTTACCTCTGAGGACGTTGACTGTGTAAATGCTGCTATCTTTCAAGTTTCCTCAGCGGTGTCCCAGCTGAGTTGTAAGAAAAACAATTCTCACTGTTTTCTTTCCATCAAACTCTGGGTTGACTCAGCCTGGGTGTCTAGCTCTGCCATGATCGACTCAGGTGCAAGTGGAAATTTTATGGATGTCTCCTTTGCTCTAAAACAGTGAAGAAGGCTGCTCCCGTACAGATGGAAACTGTGGATGGCTCCCTGCTGACCTCTGGACCAGTGGATCAGGAAACAGAGCCTTTAAAGGTTCTTATGGGTAAAGATCATCAAGAGAAACTGTCCTTTATGCTTATCTCTTCTCCTCACTTTCCCATTATTCTAGGGCTACCATGGCTGCAGGCTCAAAATCCTACCATTAACTGGGAGACCAAGGAATTACACTTCCCAGAGAAACAGATGAGTCAAAAAATTTCAGCTTGCTCTGTTCCTAAAGGAACCATGTCAGTCCCTGAATTACCAGCTGTATACCAGGACTATGTGGATTTATGTGACAAGAAGAACGCTGACCAGCTTCCTCCTCATCGTCCATATGATTGTCCAATTGAATTATTGCCTGGAGCAGAGATACCTTTTGGTAAGATCTACCCCTGGCGGGCCCGAGCTGAAGGCTTTAAAAGAGTACATAGACGAAAATCTAGCCAAGGGCTTCATACGCCCCTCTTCATCTCCTGCAGGGGCACCCATATTCTTTGTAAAGAAGAAAGATGGATCCCTGAGACCATGCGTAGACTATAGGGAACTTAATAAGGTTACTATTAGAAACCGTTATCCATTGCCTTTAATCCCTGAGTTATTGGAGAGAGTGCGACATGCTAAAATTTTTTCTAAACTAGATCTTCGTGGGGCCTATAACTTAGTCCGTATTAGACCTGGGGATGAATGGAAGACTGCATTCAGGTCACGCTATGGACACTTTGAATATCTGGTTATGCCTTTTGGTCTGAGTACCGCCCCAGCCACTTTCCAACACTTGGTGAATGACATCTTCAGGGATCTCCTAGATACATTCGTGGTAATTTATTTGGATGATATTTTAATTTTTTCTAACTCCACAGAGGAACATCATGGACATGTGAGAATGGTCTTGGAACGTCTAAGACAAAATCATCTTTACATCAAGCTTGAAAAGTGTGAATTCCATAAGACCGAAATTCAATTTCTGGGGTATGTACTGTCTACACAAGGAATTAGTATGGATGGAAGTAAAACCCAAGCCATCAATGATTGGCCAAGTCCTAGAAATGTGAAGGAGGTACAGCGCTTCATCGGGTTTGCAAACTTCTATAGACGTTTCATTAGAAATTTCTCTGAGGTAGTGTCACCTATCACCCAACTTACCCGGAAAGAGTCTAAGTTCTCCTGGACTCCCCAAGCCCAGGAAGCATTTTCCCGTCTAAAAGATAAATTTACCACTGCACCTATTCTAGTACATCCCAACCCAGAGCTTGCCTTCATAATAGAGGTGGATGCTTCAGACTGTGCCGTGGGAGCTATACTCTCTCAGAGAAACAGGTGAGAAGAATGTCTTGCATCCCTGTGCCTTCTTTTCCCAGCAGTTATCTTCGGCTGAGAAGAACTACGATGTGGGCAATAGAGAGTTGTTGGCCATTATTGCCGCCTTCAAAGAATGGAGACACCTTCTGCAAGGAGCTGCACAGCAAATAGTCGTTCTGACAGATCATCGTAATCTTGAGTTTATCAGGTCGGCTAAGTGCCTGACTCCTCGCCAGGCTCGCTGGAATCTTTTCTTAAACCAATTTAATTTTATTATTTCTTATAGACCAGGATCGCGCAATGGAAAGGCTGATGCACTCTCTAGGATTTACTCAGCAGAGACACGTCCAATTACTCCTCCTAAGACTATTCTTCCTGACTCTAGATTCCTAGGAGTGATTCATCATCAAGACCTAATTAAAGACATCAAGGAAGCATACCATGCGGATTCTTTTTTGGCTCAACCCCCAAGGGACGTAAGTCTTGTCTTTAAGAATGGTGTGTGGATTCTGGGACAACGTCTGTATATACCTGAAACAGTCAGATTGAGAGTATTGCAACTCATTCATGATTCCAAAATAGCCGGGCATAGAGGAATTCTAAAGACACAGGAATTTCTTTCTCGTTTCTTTTGGTGGCCCACTTGTAGGAAGGATGTTTTGGATTATGTCACTTCATGTGAGGTTTGTGCAAGATGCAAAACACCTCGCTCTTCACCAACTGGTCTGTTACAGCCTCTTCCCACCCCGTCCCGCCCGTGGGGATCCATTTCTATGGACTTCATTGTCGAATTACCAACCTCTCAAGGGAAGAACACTATTCTAGTGGTGGTTGATCGTTTAACAAAGGCAGCTCATTTTATCCCTTGTGTCGGCTTACCCACTGCAAAACAGACATCAGATTTGATGATTAAAGATGTGTTTCGTTTACATGGAGTACCGGATGAGGTTATTTCGGATCGAGGGGTGCAATTCACTTCTAGGTTTTGGCAAAATTTCTGTGCAGCATTGGACATTAAAGTAAACCTTTCTTCTGCTTTTCATCCCCAGACTAATGGACAAACCGAACGAACCAATCAAACCCTGGAGCAGTATCTCCGCTGTTTTATCTGCCACCTACAGGATGATTGGGTGGATCTACTTCCATTGGCTGAGTTCTCTTACAACAACTCTCAGAGTGCCTCCACTAAACAGTCTCCTTTTTTCTCTAATTTAGGTTATCATCCTAATATTCTACCACGATTTCCATAGAGACGCCTTTGCCAGCAGTGGCTGAAAGAGTCACGACTTTACAGAAGAATATGGATCTTCTAAAGGAGAATCTGGAATCGGCTCAGGAAAGGTACAAGAAGGCAGCAGATAAATTTCGTAAACCTGCACCAGTTTTTAAGGTAGGAGACCTGGTTTGGCTGTCAACCAGAAATCTTAAGTTAAGGATTCCATCATCTAAGTTGGGACATAAGTACATTGGACCCTATAAAATCAGTAAGATTATAAGTGCCGTTGCTTGTCGTCTTCAATTGCCCAGAACTATGAGAATCCACCCTGTCTTTCATGTATCCCTACTAAAGGCTGCAACACCAATACGTTTCCTGGACGTTCTTCTCCTTGCCCTGACCCAGTGCTAGTCGATGGTCAGGAAGAATTTGTGGTGGAAAGGATTTTAGATTCCAGGTTGTATAGAAATCAGTTACAATATCTGATCAAATGGCAGGGCTACCCAGTGGAGGACAACTCATGGGAGCCAGTCAATAACGTTAATGCTCCTCGCTTGCTCCGTCAGTTTCATCAGAGGTACCCACACAAGCTGGTCTGAGGTCATCCGGAGGTTGCCCTAAGGGGGGAGTAATGTAAGGTTCTGTATATCTGTTTCTGAAACTCAGTTTGTTCGTCGGCCATTTTGCTTTCTGTTTTGCTGCAGCTATCTTGCCCTCAGTTAAAATGGAGTTTTCCAGCTTGCATGTTCCCGCCCTGATTCTCTCCGTTTGCTTCTTAAACAGCCACACCTGAGCAATCAGTGCTTCAGAATCTGGCCTGCAGTGAACCTGTGTTCTGACTCCTGAAGCCTTGGACTTTGTACTCCAGCCATTTCTACTGAGGAACTCTGAAGCACTTGTGGACTCTGAACTCTGCTCTTGAAAGCCTCACGGTTGCATGGACTTGCGGTAACATAGAAGAAGATCTGAATCTGTTGTGGAGAGTTATTGATGAACTTAGATTACTTTGGCCTGCTGTGTCTCCTGCTTCTGTGTTTGCAACCTGTATGTTTATTTTTGCCAATTTGTATGAAGCAATACAAGACTTTCTTTTTCAACCTGTGTCTCAAGTATTTTCATCGCACCCAAGCACAAGACGCTATATGAACTGTATCACATACATTACAAAGGGTCATATCCGTCCCTCCTCCTCGCCTGTAGCAGCTGGATTCTTCTTTGTGAAAAAGAAATATGGGTGCCTCCGCCTGTTAGGGTCTGTGGAACGCACCTAATAGATATTGTAGAGAGGTGCGTTCGCAGCCCGGGGTCCACCGTGCAGGCGAAGCCCGCTGCTAGTAAGATGGCGAAAGTAGCGAACTCTGTTATCCTGCAGAGTCGCTAAAATAAACGCCATAGTGCGCTGTGGCAGTAAGTGCAAACTCTGTTAATCCCCAGAGCCGCTAATGGGAATGCCACAGCGCTATATGGCGATAAGTACGAACTCACTTAGCTTCAGTGAGCCGCAAAGTAAAACGCTAGGGCGCTGAACTAGCGTTATAAATCGAACCCTGTTGCGTCACAGAGCCGCTGAGAAAAAGACTGTGTCCTGTTAACACCACAGGGATACACAGATAACTGCTGTGCGGATAGTAGTCCGTGATCATGCAGACAGCAACGCAATCAAGAAATCTCCTCACTGGAGAAGCAGGTATTCTAGGGGCTTATTTCAGCCAAGCCCTAACCACTTGCACTCAAATTTCCTCACCCGAGGTGCCGGTATTCTAGGGGCTTATTTCAGCCGAGCCCTAACCACATGCATGCAAGATCACACTGGCGCAAAGCACATAATGCAATTGATACTAGCGCATGGCGGCCCAGCCATGCCACCCTTTTATAGTAACAGCTACAGGACCTGCCAGAAACAAGGACCAATGAAACTGTTCCAGAGACCAGTAGTCACAGGACCTTCCTGGCGGACCAATAGGAGCTGCTGCAGTACCTGAGCATGTGACCCCTGATCTCCAATGAGAGATCTCACCCTGGGCATGCTCAGAAGGGGAAAACAAGGACTTTGTCCTAAAGACGTCTGCTCGTCGCTAACCAGTACTGGCCACAATAGCAGAGCCTGGAGAGGCAGCAGTCATCCTCTGCACACTGTTAGACTGGGCGAGACGCTGGGAAAGACATCTAAGCTGAGCAGAGTCCACTGCGGCGAAGACGAATGGGAGACCGCAGCTGGGATGGCTCGAGATTCCCCTTGTGCAGAAGCGGGAACTCGACCCCTAACACCGCCCTTGCCTCGATTTCCGTGTACTAAACAAAATTACTGTTAAAAATGCTTACCCACTTCCACTCATCCCTGACCTATATAATCAACTTACTGGGGCCAAAGGGTTTTCTAAGCTTGACCTTAGAGGGGCATATAATCTGATATGGATCTGGGAGGGTGATGAGTGGAAGACAGCGTTTTTAACATCTGAGGGTTTATACGAGAACCTTGTCATGCCTTTTGGTTTAACCAATGCAACTTCTGTCTTTCAGAACTTTATGAATCAATAAAAAGCTGTAAGGAAAGTAAAAGCGCAATAGTGTCTTATCTGGGTATTAAGAGATACCACTGATCAGATTTTACTCACCAGATAGAGCCCAAACAGAGGCTCATAGAAATATTAGCTGCTACAGATCCAACGGTCTCCTCGTGACCAGCCAGAGTAAAAAAAAAATGGGATAGAAAGGTGGATTAACTCCGAGCTGCTTGAAAGATAGAAGTCCAAATGGATATTCAACTTTATGAATGACATTTTTTCTGATATCAGTGGAAGGTTTATTGTGGTATACCTTGAAGACATTCTAATTTTTTCATCTGATCTGGATTCTCACTATGAGCATGTTCGTTATATTTTACAAAGACTCAGGGAAAATTCTTTGTTTGCCAAATTAGAAAAATGTACTTTCATTGTTCAGGAAATATCATTTCTGGGGTTCATCATATCTGCTGAAGGTTTTGAGATGGATCCTGGGAAGGTGCAAGCTATAATTGATTGGGCTCAACCTCGTGACCCTAAAGGTTTGGTCGTCAGAGGCCATTGAGGCCTTTAACCCCTCTCTGACATTAGACGTACTATCCCGTCCATAAAACCCGTGACAATCTGACCATGGACGGGATAGTACGTCATAGGTGATCAGCTGCGCTCCTGGGGGGAGCGCAGCTAATCGCCGCCGGGTGTCAGCTGATTATCACAGCTGACACCCGTGACTGTGTGTCAGGAGCGGTCACGGACCGCTCCCGGCACATTAACCCCTAGCACACCGCGATCAAACATGATCGCGGTGTACTGGGGACACAGGGAAGCATCGCGCAGGGAGTGGGCTCCCTGCGCGCCCCCCTGAGACCCTCAGACCAGCGCGATGTGATCGCGCTGTTCTGAGGGCTTCCTCCCTCCCAGGACCCGGATCCAAGATGGCGCCGGGGTCCTGGAGGGAGGCGGCTTCCTCAGTGCCTGCTGAGAGCAGGCACTGAGAAGCCTGCTGCACTGCCTGGGCGATCGCTGGTGTGACAGTGTGCTGTGCACACTGTCACACCAGCGATCTGATAAAATACAGTGATGTCCCACCCTGGGACAAAGTAAAAAAGTTAAAAAAAATAAAAATAAACATGTTATAAAAAAAATCCAAAATAAAAAAAAAAAAAAAAAAAAAATATTCCCCAATAAATTCATTTCTTCCTGTAAATAAAAAACTAAAACAATAAAAGTACACATATTTGGTATCGCCGCGTCCGTAACGACCCCCCCTATAAAACTGTCCCACTAGTTAACCCCTTTAGTGAACCCCTTAAAAAAAAAAAAAAACGAAGCAAAAAATCAATGCTTTATCATCATACCGCCGAACAAAAAGTGGAATAACGCGCGATCAAAAAGACCGATATAAATAAACATGGTACCGCTGAAAACGTCATCTTGTCCCGCAAAAAACGAGCTGCCATATAGCATCATCAGCGAAAAATAAAAAAGTTATAGCTCGCAGAATAAAGCGATGCAAAAATAATTATTTTTTATAAAAATTGTTTTTATTCTATAAAAGCGCCAAAACATAAAAAAATGATATAAATGAGGTATCGCCATAATCATACTGACCTAAAGAATAAAACTGCTTTATCAATTTTACCACACGCGGAACAATAAAAACGCCTCCCCCAAAAGAAATTCATGAATTGCTGATTTTTGTTCATTCTAACCTCCCAAAAATCGAAATAAAAAGCGATCAAAAAATGTCACCTGCTCAAAAATGGTACAAATAAAAACGTCAACTCGTACCGCAAAAAATAAGACCTCACATGACTCTGTGGGGCAAAATATGCAAAAATTATAGCTCTCAAAATGTGGCGATGCAAAAAACTATTTTTGCAATAAAAAGCGTCTTTTAGCGTGACAGCTGCCAATCATAAAAACCCGCTATAAATAGTAAATCAAACCCCCCTTTATCACCCCCTTAGTTAGGGAAAAATAATAAAATTAAAAAAATGTATTTATTTCCATTTTCCCATTAGGGTTAGGGTTAGGGTTGCGGCTAAAGTTAGGGTTAGGGTTGGCGCTAAAGTTAGGATTAGGGTTAGGGTTGGGATTAGGGGTGTGTTAGGGTTAGGTTTGTGGTTAGGGTTGGGACTAGGGTTAGGGGTGTGTTGGGGTTAGGGTTGGAGTTAGAATTGGGGGGTTTCCGCTGTTTAGGCACATCAGGGGCTCTCCAAATGTGACATGGCGTCTGATCTCAATTCCAGCCAATTCTGCGTTGAAAAAGTCAAACGGTGCTCCTTCACTTCTGAGCTCTGCCATGCGTCCAAACAGTAGTTTATCCCCACATATGGGGTATCAGCGTACTCTGGACCCCAAGAGTTATTGTGCAATTTGTCCTATTTCTTCTGTTACCCTTGGGAAAATAAAAAACTGGGGCGAATATCATTTGTACAAAAAAAATTTTTGTTTACGGCTGTACATTATAAACTTCGTGAAGCACTTGGGCTTCATAGCGTCACACAACTAGATAAGTTCTTGTGGTCTATTTCCAAATGGTCACTTGTTGGATTTCATGTTTAGGCGCATCAGGCTCTCCAAATGCACATGACGCCTCCAGCCATTCCATCAAAGTCTGCAATCCAAAACGTCACTACTTCCCTTTCGAGCCCATGTGTACCCATACAGTAGTTTCTCCCACATTTGGGTATCAGCGTATCAGGACAAATTGGACACAAATTTGGGTCATTTCTCCTTTACCTGTAAAATAATATTGGGCGAAAATCATTTTTGCAAAAAAAAAAAGGATTTTTATTTTACGGCTGGCGTTTAAATTCTGTGAAGCACTTCGGTTCAAGTGCTCACCCCATCTAGATAAGTTCCTTGGGGTCTATTTCCAAATGGGTCACTTGTGGGGGGTTTCCACTGTTTAGGCGCATCAGGGGCTCTCCAAATGCGACATGACGCACCCAGACCATTCCATCAAAGTCTGCAATCCAAAACGTCACTACTTCCCTTCCGAGCCCTGACGTGCGCCCATACAGTAGTTTTCTCCCACATATTGGGTATCAGCGTACTCAGGACAAATTGGACAACAACTTTTGGGGTCCAATTTCTCCTGTAACCCTTGTGAAAATAAAATATT
The DNA here is from genome assembly GCA_033576555.1 of Oophaga sylvatica. Taxonomy (NCBI): domain Eukaryota; kingdom Metazoa; phylum Chordata; class Amphibia; order Anura; family Dendrobatidae; genus Oophaga; species Oophaga sylvatica. Next base: position 95,625,181 of record JARQOD010000008.1, on the reverse strand, counting down.
GGGGGCGAAAAAATCATTTTTGTAAAAAAAAAAAAAGATTTTTTATTTTACGGCTGTACGATATAAACTTTAGTGAAACACCTGGGGGTTCAAAGTTCTCACCACACATCTAGATAAGTTCCTTGAGGGGTCTAGTTTCCAAAATGGTGTCATTTATGGGGGTTTCCACTGTTTAGGCAGATCAGGAGCTCTCCAAACACGACATGGCGTCCAGCCAATTCTGCGTTGAAAAAGTCAGACGGCGCTCCTTCCCTTCCAAACTCTGCCATGCACCCAAACAGTGGTTTACCCCCACATATGGGGTATCAGCGTACTCAGGACAAATTGCACAATAACTTTTGGAGTCTTGTTACCCTTGGAAAAATAAAAATTGGGGTGAAAAGATCATTTTTGTGAAAAAATATGATTTTTAAATTTTACGGCTCTACGTTATAAACTTGTGTGAAGCACTTGGGGGTTCAAATTGCTCATCAAAAATCTAGATAAGTTCCTTAGGGGGTCTAGTTTCCCAAATGGGGTCATTTGTGGGGGGTTTCCACTGTGTAGGCACATCAGGGGCTCTCCAAATGCAACATGGCATCCAAACTCAATTCCAGCCAATTTTGGTTGGAAAAAGTCAAATGGTGCTCCTTCCATTCCGAGCTCTGCCGTGCGCCCAAACAGTGGTTCCCCCCCACATATGGGGTATCAGCGTACTCAGGACAAATTGTACAACAACTTATGTGGTCCAATTTCTCCTGTTACCCTTGGGAAAATAAAAAATTAGTGACTAAAAGATAATTTTTGTGGGAAAAAAATAGGATTTTTTATTTTCATGCCCGGGCATTATAAACTTGTGTGAAGTACTTGGGGGTTCAAAGTGCTCACCAAAGATCTAGATAAGTTCCTTAGGGGGTCTAGTTTCCAAAATGGGGTCACTTGTGGGGGTTTCCACTGTTTAGGCTCATCTGGGGCACTGCAAACGGAACATGACCCCCATTAACGTCTGCATTCCAAAACGTTACTACTTCCTTTCCAAGCCCTGCCGTGCGCCCAAACAGTTTCCCCCCCCCCACATATGGGGTATCAGCGTACTCAGGACAAATTGGACAACAACTTTTGGGGTCCAATTTCCTTGGGAAAATTCAAAAATTTGGGACTAAAAAATAATTTTTGTGGAAAATTGATTTTTTTTTTTCACACCCAGGCTTTATAAACTTTTGTGAAACACTTGAGGGTTCAAAGTGCTCACAACAGATCTAGATAAGTACCTTAGGGGGTCTAGTTTCCAAAATGGTGTCACTTGTGGGGGGTTTCCACTGTTTAGGCGCATCAGGGGCTCTCCAAACGCGACATGGCATCCAATCTAAATTCCAGCCAATTTTAGTTTGAAAAAGTCAAACGTCGCTCCTTCCCTTACGAGCTCTGCCGTGTGCCCAAACAGTGGTTTTCCCCCACATATGGGGTATTGGCGTACTCAGGAGAAATTGCATAACAACCTTATCTGTCCATTTTCTCCTTTTACCCTTGTGAAAATAAAAAAAAAGTTTGTAAAAGATAATTTTTGTGGCTAAAAAATAAAATATTCATTTTTTACTTCCACGTTGCTTTAGTTACTGTGAAGCACTGAAGGGTTAATAAACTTCTTGAATGTGGTTTTGAGTACCTTGAGGGGTGCAGTTTTTAGAATGGTGTCACTTTTGGGTATTTTCTGCCATATAGACCCCTCAAAGTGACTTCAAATGTGAGGTGGTCCCTAAAAAAAATGGCTTTGTAAATTTTGTTGTAAAAATGAGAAATCGCTGGTCAACTTTTAACCCTTATAATTTCCTAACAAAAAAAAATTTTGGTTCCAAAATTGTGCTGATGTAAAGTAGACATGTGGGAAATGTTATTTCTTAACTATTTTGTGTGATATATTTCTCTGTTTTAAGGGAATAAAAATTCAAAGTTTGAAAATTGCAAAATTTTAAAAATTTTCGCCATATTTGCGTTTTTTTTCAAAAATAAACGCAAGTTATATCGAAGAAATTTTACCACTATCATAAAGTACAATATGTCACGAGAAAACAATCTCAGAATCGCGAAGATCCGTTGAAGCGTTCCAGAGTTATAACCTCATAAAGAGACAGTGGTCAGAATTGTAAAAATTGGCCCGGTCATTAACGTGCAAACCACCCTTGGGGGTGAAGGGGTTAATACACTAAAAGAGTGCTTCATGTCTGCTCCAGTTTTGATCTAACCTGATCTTCATAAACCGTTTATCGTTGAGGTGGATGCCTCAGACGTTGGGGTGGGAGCTGTTTTGTCTCAAGGTCCTAAAACCCTGACAAAGTTACAGCCATGTGCATTTTTTTCTAGGAGATTTTCATCCGCTGTCAGAAATTATGATGTTGGAAATCGTGAACTGCTTGCTGTCAAGCTAGCGTTTGAGGAATGGAGGCATTTTTTGGAGGGAGCCACTCATCAGGTCACGGTTGTAATTGATCATAAAAATGTAGCTTATATTGAATCTGCTAAACGTTTAACCCTAGACAGGCCAGGTTCTCCTTATTTTTTTCTAGATTCAATTTTTCCATCAATGTCAGGCCAGGGTCTAAGAATCTCAGGGCTGACGTTTTGTCACGCAGCCTTGATTCAGTTTCTCCTCCAGAAAAGCTTTACTCCATTCTTCCTCAGGATATGGAGATTTCTATGGTATCCTCAGAATTGGAAGCTGAGATTCGCCAAGTCCAGTCTTTGGGGCGCCATCCTGATAACAGGTCTTGTATACCGTCTACTAATAAGAGCTTCCTTTTTCCTCCTCACCATTTATTTAACCAATTAGTAACTTAGGGGCACTATGCACCTTAGCACTATGTATTCCTTTGACACTATGGATTTGTACCAGGTACTATCTTGCTGCCATTAACTCCATTTGGAATCATTGAGCACAGTAAATTGTACTTTAATTAAATTTATATAATGGACATATAAGATCTGTGTGCATTGCCTTCTGTGAGGAGCAGGTTGTTCTTTGCATATATTTATGAGCACCAACTGTGATATCAATTAAGATGGACTGAATAGTCATTCTTTATAACCCCTTGTTTCTCAATGTTGAATTGTATACAAGCATACTCTTTAATTAGACCTTCGCATTATCAAACTTAATTGATGATAGGCTATGAACTATTAACTCTTATTAATTCCTTTCAGTAATTACTATTAAGTTTCAGGAATCAACTTGATTTCAATTAATTGGTCTAATTATGTTAGGACTTACTATCACTAGAAAATCCTATATTTTTTATACATTGACTCTGATATGCACTAACTGTGCCAACATATTTCCTTAAAGAAGAAAAATGTTGTAGATTATCACTTTTTTGTGACCCTATGAATGAATCCTATTAACATAAGGTAATTCAACTTTTTGCTTATAATTTGGGTATAACTACCCCTGTGTTTGCAGATCCATTTTGTAATCTGTGTCTACCCATTGAAATTTTAAAATTGTATGTCATTGATTGATTGTTTAATAAAGATTATATGTTTTTTCTTAAAATTACCTGGCATTTGCTTCCGTAAGCTTATAGGGGTGTATTCAGTTGTGGAAGTGCCATTAATAGCTAGGCCACTTTTTGATTTTTTTGTGTACAGAATGCTATATGTAGACTTTTTTGGTGGCCATCTGTGCTTAATGACATTAAAAGTTTTACATCCGCTTGTGAGGTTTGCGCACATGCTAAAGTTTGTCATAACCGGCCGGCCTGGGAATTGGCTCCACTGCCTATTTCAGAAAGACCATGGACTCATTCCTCCATAGATTTCATCACTTATTTGCTTTTGTCTAGTAGGAAGACCATTATTGAGTGATGGTTGACTGATTCAGTAAACAAGCTGACTTTGTTCTGTTATCAGGGTTACCAGTTTATTCGTCAATCATGTGGTGACATTGCAGGCATTCCTTTGAACATTGTATCTGATAGGGGGGTGCAGTTTTTCTCTAAATTCTGGAGAGCGTTTTTTAAGTGATTGGGGATTGACCTGTCCTTTTCCTCTGTTACCATCCTGAAACCAAAGTTTGCGTAAATTCTACGGTGCTTTGTTACGGCTCAGCAGGAGGACTGGTCCTCATTCTTACCTCTTGCTGAATTCGCCTTTAACAGTCGGATTAGCCAGTCTACGGGAATCCAATAGGAAATGTATCCCTATAACGGCATGTAAGTGCTTGAAAGGAGTTTGAAGGACCCCTTTTAACACCATTGGACCCCCCACAATTGTAATCGTGGGAGCTGATGGTTGCCATGGCACCCTGAGGTCATCTGATGACCACAGTGTATGGTGGCCTGTTAGACCCCACTATAAGCAGGATCTAACAGGCAGAGTCAGTGACAACTGACATGTCTACTGCACTGCAGTATACGAGCACTTCAATGCATTAAACTAAAAAACATTCATGTCCCACAGTGGGACTAAGGCCGGCGTCACACTGGCGACAGAATCGGACGACTGCAATGCAATGAAATATCGTATTGCAGTCTGCCCTATGTTAATCTATGGAGCAGCTCCCAGTACCAGATTTTTTGTGGTCCGTTTTAAACGTCCGTGTACAATCGCAGCATGCTGCGATTGTCACCGATTGTCGGTCGACAATCGCCAATGCAAGTCTATGGAGCGATGAAAAATCGGATTACAAACGGACCGCACGTGTGACTTGCGATTAAATCGCATCGGTGTCCTTTAGAAAAGCCGGCAATTCATCCCTGCCTATACTGTAAAATCACACTGACAGCTTTAATAAAGAATCGAATCAATAGATATACACACATAGAATACATATATATATATATATATATATATGTCATTGTGACATGTATATATATATATATGTATTTATAGTTTCTAAACTTCTACATACTGTATTAGCCGCTCATTCAATTGCCGGCTTCTGTGAAATCACAGAAGCCGACATGAAATGATACATTGTTTCCACACAGTTAACCATATATATATTTTTTTTTTGATATATGGTATTAAGTTAATATTACATAAGTATATGTGTGCAAAATTTCAGACATGTAGGGGTTAATTAAAAGTGTAAATTCGTTGTTAAAAATTAATTATTTTTTACAACGAATTTACACCTTTAATTAACCCCTACATGTCTAAAATTTTGCACACATATACTTATGTAATATTAACTTAATACCATATATAAAAAAAAAAAAAATTATATGGTTAACTGTGTGGAAACAATGTATCATTTCATGTCGGCTTCTGTGATTTCACAAAAGCCGGCAATTGAATGAGCGGCTAATACAGTATGTAGAAGTGTAAGAACTATAAATATATATATATATATATATACATGTCACAATGACATGTATATATATATATATATATATATGTGTTCTATGTGTATATATCTATTCTTTCTTTTGTGATTTTAATACTATTCTTTTGGATCCATTATATGTCGGTTTTGCAAGCCTGAGAGAAAATCTCGCAAGTCGGATGAAAATCGGATGTTACAAGGTACACACACATGCGACTAAATCGCATCTTTGAAGGAAAATCGGATGCCAGAAGGATGTGTGATGTTTTGATTTTGTTCCGATTGTCGGCCGTCTAAAACGGACCGATTTTTTGTGGTTGTGTGTGACGCCGGCCTAAGTGAAAAACCGTATAATGACCCGAACTATAAAACTCATCACGTTCCTCATGGCTCAGAAGCTTACATGTTAAGTAATTAGTAGTGTTGCCTTTAAATTGCCTAACTTGGGCCAAATGTTTCCGCTCCCCTTCCATAAGCATCTCACGGTAGTTGCTGACATTTTGTCCCATGCCTCCTGTCAGGACTGGTGGAGCTGAGCCCGTTTTGCAGGCCTTCTCGCTTACACACGCTTTTTCTGTTCTGCCCCTACATTTTCTTTAGAATTGAGGTCAGGGCCTCGCAGTTACCTTCACTTTGTGGCCTTTAAGCTATTTTGCCACAACTTTGTAATGCTGGTCAGGGCATTGTCCATTTGGGAGAGACATTTGCACCAAAGCTTTAACTTTTTGGTTGATGTTTTGAGATGTTACTTCCCCTGATTTTCCTTCCTCACAGTATCACCTATTTTGTGACGTGCACCACTCTCTCCTGCAGCAAAGCCCCCACACCCTGACCCTGTCACACCCTGACCCTGTCACACCCTGACCGTCAAACCCTGACCCTGTCACACCCTGACCCTGTCACACCCTGACCCTGTCACACCCTGACCCTGTCACACCCTGACCCTGTCACTCCCAGACCTCGCACTTATTACTGATTTTTGGTTTGTGACACTCCATTTTCCTCCCGAGAGTCATTATTGATAAACAATTCCATGTTTCCTTCATCAGGCTGGAAGACATTTCTCCAAAACCATCCTTGTCCCCCTGTTTTATGAGTGGCTGTTGTCCACACAATGCATTAGATGCAGAAAACCGCTCGTGCATTCACAACGTTCTGCAGCAGAAATGGCTACAAAAACAACACACGTAATCTGCACACGACTATCAATAAAGTTTTGACAAAGCCAAATATTAGCAAGTATATAAAAAGCAACTTTATTTAAAACATGACTTGCCAACAAAAAAGCTGTGATGCTAAGTGGATGTAAGCTGAGGACTGCCACCATGTTTGTGTGTTATGTAACTGGTCACCGAGCACAAGGCCCGGACAGAAGGGGCAGCAGCCGCCTGCAGCCTGGGACAGGGCACTGTGTGGGGCCGCAGCCCGGACCCCCTGTGGCCTCCGCTCCCTCCTCGTCCTCTCACGCTTAGGAGCGTGTAATGACAACAGCGGCCACTAGGAAGCGCTGTGTGGGAGGAGGCAGCTTATGAGAGGAGAGGGGCGGAGATCGGGGCGTGGCTCTTCGCGAGGCTCTCGTTTGCTTGGAGGCGGGCAGAGCCTGTAGGAGGCGGGGTTACGGGTCGGGCTGAGTGCGGGTAGGTGTGGCTACCGGCTGGAGGACTGAGCGGTCCCGTGTGTGCAGCGCCGCCTCGCTCCGCTTTGCTCCGGGGAGTAGTTTCATGTGCTGCCTCGTAAGAAGCTCAGCGGCGGAGAGTCATGGTGCCGTAGTCCGCGCAGAGCAGAGAGAAGCAGAGCACCGGCTGCGCCTTCCTCCCTGGTGACTGCGCGGCTCCCTTGCCACCGACCAGCATGGCACCCCGGAGTGTGCCCGAGCAGCCTGCAGCGGACCCCTCCCTGTGCCCGGACTCCTCCTCTCTCCAGCACTCGGGGTGCAGTTGTCCCAGGAGTTGCGGCAGCTGCCGGCTCTTCCTCGGCTTCTTCGCTCTGTCGCTCTCTTTGCACATAGTCACCATTTGCTGCTATCTGGAGCTGCGCCGGGAGATGGGAGCGGGGAAGTTCGCGCGGGGCTCCGGCCCTGGGACCGAGGACGGGGACTTCTCCCAGCACCGGAGGACGGCGGTGCGGCTGTCTGACCTGCAGCACCCGGGGGCCGGCGACCAGGTGAGTGCGGCCGGGGACACCTGGAGCGTGCAGAGTGCGCCGCCGTGCGGTGTGCTAAAGGGCATCGGGAGCTGCCGTGTGATGTCACGGTCCTGCGGGTGTGATGTCACGGTCCTGCGTGGCTGATGTCATGGTCCTGCGTGGCTGATGTCACTGTCCTGGGCGTGTGATGTCACGGTCCTGCGCGTGTGATGTCACGGTCCTGCGTGGGTGATGTCACTGTCCTGGCGTGTGATGTCACACTCTGGGGTGTGTGGTGTCAGGGCATCGGGAGCTGCCGTGTGATGTCACGGTCCTGCGTGTGTGATGTCACGGTCCTGCGTGTGTGATGTCACGGTCCTGCGTGTGTGATGTCACAGTCCTGCGCGTGTGATGTCACAGTCCTGCGCGTGTGATGTCACGGTCCTGCGCGTGTGATGTCACGGTCCTGCGCGTGTAATGTCACGGTCCTGGGCATGTGATGTCACTTTCCTGGGCGTGTGATGTCACGGTCCTGGTTGTGTGATGTTACGGTCCTACGCGTGTGATGTCACTGTCCTGGGCTTGTGATGTCACGCTCCTGCGGGTGTAATGTCACACTTCGGGGTGTGTGGTGTCAGGGCATCGGGAACTGCCGTGCTCTCTGGGTGCGCGATGTCGTGCTCTCTGGGTGCTCGATGTCGTGCTCTCTGGGTGCGCGATGTCGTGCTCTCTGGGTGCTCGATGTCGTGCTCTCTGGGTGCTCGATGTCGTGCTCTCTGGGTGCGCGATGTCGTGCTCTCTGGGTGCTCGATGTCGTGCTCTCTGGGTGCTCGATGTCGTGCTCTCTGGGTGCTCGATGTCGTGCTCTCTGGGTGCTGGATGTCGTGCTCTCTGGGTGCGCGATGTCGTGCTCTCTGGGTGCTCGATGTCGTGCTCTCTGGGTGCGCGATGTCGTGCTCTCTGGGTGCGCGATGTCGTGCTCTCTGGGTGCGCGATGTCGTGCTCTCTGGGTGCGCGATGTCGTGCTCTCTGGGTGCGCGATGTCGTGCTCTCTGGGTGCGCGATGTCGTGCTCTCTGGGTGCGCGATGTCGTGCTCTCTGGGTGCGCGATGTCGTGCTCTCTGGGTGCGCGATGTCGTGCTCTCTGGGTGCGCGATGTCGTGCTCTCTGGGTGCGCGATGTCGTGCTCTCTGGGTGCGCGATGTCGTGCTCTCTGGGTGCGCGATGTCGTGCTCTCTGGGTGCGCGATGTCGTGCTCTCTGGGTGCGCGATGTCGTGCTCTCTGGGTGCGCGATGTCGTGCTCTCTGGGTGAGCGATGACGTGCTCTCTGGGTGCTCGATGTCGTGCTCTCTGGGTGCGCGATGTCGTGCTCTCTGGGTGCGCGATGACGTGCTCTCTGGGTGCGCGATGTCGTGCTCTCTGGGTGCGCGATGACGTGCTCTCTGGGTGGCGCGATGTCGTGCTCTCTGGGTGCGCGATGTCGTGCTCTCTGGGTGCGCGATGACGTGCTCTCTGGGTGCGCGATGTCTTGCTCTCTGGGTGCGCGATGTCTTGCTCTCTGGGTGCGCGATGTCTTGCTCTCTGGGTGCGCGATGTCTTGCTCTCTGGGTGCGCGATGTCTTGCTCTCTGGGTGCGCGATGTCTTGCTCTCTGGGTGCGCGATGTCTTGCTCTCTGGGTGCGCGATGTCTTGCTCTCTGGGTGCGCGATGTCTTGCTCTCTGGGTGCGAGATGTCTTGCTCTCTGGGTGCCCAGATGTCTTGCTCTCTGGGTGCGCGATGTCTTGCTCTCTGGGTGCGCGATGTCTTGCTCTCTGGGTGCGCGATGTCTTGCTCTCTGGGTGCGCGATGTCTTGCTCTCTGGGTGCGCGATGTCTTGCTCTCTGGGTGCGCGATGTCTTGCTCTCTGGGTGCGCGATGTCTTGCTCTCTGGGTGCGCGATGTCTTGCTCTCTGGGTGCGCGATGTCTTGCTCTCTGGGTGCGCGATGTCTTGCTCTCTGGGTGCGCGATGTCTTGCTCTCTGGGTGCGCGATGTCGTGCTCTCTGGGTGCGCGATGTCGTGCTCTCTGGGTGCGCGATGTCGTGCTCTCTGGGTGCGCGATGTCGTGCTCTCTGGGTGCGCGATGTCTTGCTCTCTGGGTGCGCGATGTCTTGCTCTCTGGGTGCGCGATGTCTTGCTCTCTGGGTGCGCGATGTCATCATACTGAGTGATGTGACCTTCTCCATACCGTGTGCCGGGTTGCAGAGGGGACAGTGGGTCTGTGCGATGTCATGTATGTTATGTGAGCTGTAGAGTCCTATGACGTCCCTTGTACTGTGTGATGTGACACCTGTGCAGCACATCTGGGTATTGGTGACTATTATACTGAGCATCACTACAGCACAGAGCAGACATGCAGGGGTCCCAGATGGGTGGGACGGGCTGTAATATTGGGGTTATTGATCTGTCGTACAGGGTTATAGAGGTTGGAGTATTATGTTATTGATGAGTAGTTGCAGGATAATAGAAGTTGTAGTATTGGGAGTACAGAGGAGCAGTACCAGGGTCATAGGTGTTGTAGTATTAATCATATAGATGTGTAAACTGTAATTAGTATAAGGCCACTTTCACACTATCAGTATCTGGTCAGTATTTTACATCAGTATTTATAAACCAAAATCAGGAGAGGAACAATCAGAGGAAAAGTATAATAGAAACACGTCACCACTTCTGTATTTATCACCCACTCCTGGCTACTGACGGTGTGCACGTGGCGTTGGGGGGTCCCAGGGTAATGCACCTTGTAGTATAAGGCATTCTGCCTGATTTCTGCCTATAGGGGGGTATTCTCAGTAATTATTATCAGCGAGTCTCATTGACCACACCAGTTTGGGCTGCCGGTACACGATGAGTAGTGTAATAACCTCTCGAGGCGGGATGGTGTCCTTCTTGTAGATGTCGAGGATTTAATCAATTGTATTCAAACATGACATTCGGACTCCTGTCTGACATTTTCTGATGGGGTGCGTGCATCATTGGAACATTGAAGCCATTAAAAACGCTTAAAGAACACTGCACATGATGATGGGAAAGCTGTTTTTCAGTTATGAGATGCAGATGGGCAGGTCTGGTCCCAGGGTCCTCTGCCGGTGGTCATTATAAGAAGAGGCCTGTGTAGTGTCGGAGGAGGGTGAGAAGAACCTGTAATATTTATATATTAGTAAGTGCCACAAACTAATTTCCCCTATGCATATAGTGCTGCGCATAGTAAGAACACTTTCAGAAATAGAAATGTTCATTGGCTTATTTTTTACCAATTAACAAAATGTGAAGTAAATGATCAAAAAAGAAATGTAAATCGGATAAATATTTGGTGACCACCCTTTGCCTTCGAAAAGCATCACTTCTTATAGGTACAAAGTGCACAAAATCAGGGATTTTGTCGGAACATAGTAAGGTGTAGGAGTTATCAATTATACCAAGCAAGTGATAATGATCCTAACTTAAAAATGTAGGTGGAAACAGTCATAAACTGAAACAGAAACAGGTGTGTAGGAGGCTTAAAGCTGAATGAGAACCAGCCAAATAATGCAACAAAGGTGAGGTTGAGGAAGAGAGTTTCATGTGACAAGTCATACGTTATGGGAAGACTGAGCACAGCAACAAGACATAAGGTAATTATACTGCATCAACAAGTTCTCTCCTAGGCAAATATTTTAAAGCAGACTGGGTTTCAAGATGTGCTGTTCCAATTCTTTGGAAGAAGCACCATCAAATGGGCAACTGAGGTCAATGGACACAGTGGTTGGCCATCTAAAGTTAGTCCAGCAGATGAAAGACACATCATGCATAATTCCCACTGAAATTTGGAGATGTTCAGCAGTGCCATCAGCTCAGAGCTGGCAGCAACCAGTGGAACCCTTCTACTGTTCGAAAATGTCTGGCCAGAAGTGGACTTCATTGAAGACGCCATACCTTTGACATGGAAGGACGGCCAGGTGAACTCGGTTATGCACAAAAATGTAGGAACTGGCATCAGGTGTTCTGGACTGAAGAGTCAAAATGTGAAGCATTTGGCTGTAACAGAAGACAGTTTTTTCACCAGTGGGCTGAAGAACCATACAATAATGAGTGTGCAGGCAACAGTCAAGCATGGTGCACTTTCCTGGCAAATTTGGCTTTGCATATCAGCAAATGGACTGGGGATTTTCTTAGGATTATTGGTGTCCTCCATTCTGAGGAGAAATCCAGGCCGATACTTATCCAGCATGCAATACCGAACACAAACTTATGGCTAATATCATAAAGAACGTTCTCCAATGTGAATAATTACAAGGAGTCCTGAAAGTGATGATGTGGCCCGATTGAGCCCTGATATCAGCATCATCAAATCTGTCTGGGATTACATGAAGAGACAGAAAGATTTGCCGAGGCCAACATCCATAGATCTGCGGTTAGCTCTCCAAGATGTTTGGCACAACCTGCTAGTAGAGTTCCTTCAAATACTGTTTGAGGCCTCTTTCACACGTTCGTGTCTCCAGTACGTGTTGTGACAGTTTTCACACTCACACGTACCGGAGACACGGTGTCACGTAGACTCATTGAAATGAATGGTTTATGCACATATCAGCGTGTTTTCACGGACCGCGTGTCTGTGTGCAAAACACGCATTCATGTCCGTTTTCTCTGGGACACAAGGGCCGCAAAACATGCCGCACACGGAGAACAGTGCACACTGTCCTCCATGTGCACGGACGGCCTCCGGGAACGATGCGCTACTGTAAACTGTTGTTCCCCGGCGACTGGTGCTGAACGTGGCTGTCATTATTCTCACCTTCTCTATCGGCGAGCAGCACGAGCAGGGGAGAATGAATGAAAGAAAAATCCGACGTGGGGTTCCCCTTATTTTTGACCCAACCCGGCAAAACTCACAGGTGTGGGCTGTTATTCTCAGGCTGGTAAGGGGCCATGGTTATGGGCCCCCCAGCCTAAAATCAGCAGCCTGCAGCTGCCCAGAAAAGTTGCATATATTAGATGCGCCAATTCTGGAGCTTTGTCAGGTTCTTCCCACTTGTCCTGTAGCGGTGGCAAGTGGGGTAATGGATGTTAATGTCACCTTTCTATTGTAAAGTGACATTAAGCCCGTTTTAGTAATGGCAAGGTGTCAATAAGACACCTATCCACTACTAATCCTTTAGTTGTGAAAGGGTTAAATAAACACACAGCCAGAATAAAGTATTTTAATTAAATCATACACCATACAGTTTTGCCATCTTTATTACACTGCTAATCCCAGCATAGCCCTCGATCTCCTGTAAAAAAATTAAATAAATAAACCAACAATATACCATAACTGTCCGGCGTTCAGTCCCAAGGCGTAATCCATGTCTGGGGAATGTACAGTTTACAACCGGAGCGGTGCTAGTGCTACCGCTCCGGCTGTAAACTACTGGGGAATTAATGAGAAGCAGTGGGCGCAGGCTCAGTAACTAGCAGTGACGTCACTGAGTCTGTACTCGCTGCCAGCATGAACTCCTGTGACCTTAGCACCGTGGGAAAATGCAAATGATGAGGTCACTGTGACAGAGCTTGAACTGCCGTGACCTCATCGCTTGCATTTTCCCACGGTCCTGAGGTCACAGGAGTTCATGCCGACAGCGAGCACAGACTCCGTGACGTCAACGCTAGTCACTGAGCCTGCGGCCGCAGCGTCTCATTCGTTCATTCTCCCCTGCTTGCGCTGATGGCCAGTAGAGCAGGGGAGAATGGATGAAAGCCGCGTTCAGCACCTGCTGCCGGGGAACAGCGCTTACAGTAGCGCTACTTCCCCAGTGGCTGTCCGTGTGGTACTGATGCGGCACACGGTTGCCACATGCCAAATATTGATTTGATTAAGATTTCTGTTTAGTTCATTCACTTTGTTTTTTGTTAAATGATAAAAATAAAGTTTTTGACACTTCTAGTTTTGAAAGCATTCTTAAGGTACTGCCACACTACACAATCCCGCTAGCGATCTCGTTAGCGTCGCATACTAATGAGATCGCTAGCGGGATTGTTTTTATATCGCTAGTAGCTACCTAACTTAGCGATGTCGTTAAGGACGCTATCGCGGTTAGCGATCTCCTTAACGACTTTAGCAGTACAAAAGTACCGCTAAATCGCTAAGAAAAGGTGCTACACTTAGCGATTATACTTACCCAGCGGGAGCGCCGACGATAAAATAGGGTCCGGAACGATTCCAGCGACGAGCGAGATCACAGCAGGAAGCTCGTCGCTGGCAGCTGCCGCACAGAACAACATCGCTAACGGGATCGCTAAATAGTGACGTTTTTTAGCGATCCCGTTAGCGATGTTGTTCAGTGTGGCATACCCTTTACTTTGTAGCATTTTCTTCAACACCCGTTCAAACTTTTGCACAGTACTGCATATTGGACTAACTTTCAGATGTGCCTTTTTTCCAGCATACAGTACTGTATGTTGGTATTTTAAGACTATTATTTATTTTTTGTATTTAAAGACTGTGGTTCATCATATTAGACTTTCTGCAAAGTTTATTTAAAAATTACATGATTCTACCCCTGAAAAATGCAATTTGTATCCATCTCTAGCCATGGAGATGGTTACCTGGATTCCAGAAAAGGGTGTTGGGACAGTCTCTCCTTTTCTGGCAATGGCTGGCACAATGCAAGCTGAGAGATGGACATGAACTTTTTTTGTGGTGATAGAATCCTAATGAAGACTTGCCCCCTGAAAGAGCCGACAGAGTATCCAGAACAGCGTGTTGGATCCGATCCTATACTTATTAGATTGGTCTGTGCACCCATGAGAGCAGCAATAACCATGATTTTATAAAAGTTTTGTGTACTAGAACACAAATACTTAGACGCCCTGTAGTTTAAGCCTCAAATGTTTGGGAGTTAATGGTTTCTTCTTGTTCGTGGTAAGAATATTGTAACAGATGCCCGATCTCATTACACTTTTTTGTTTTCTTTTATTTTTGCTGGAAACCGTAACAGAATGTAATAGTCTACAATTGAATAAAAAAATAAAGCCCTGAGGCACGCTGAGAGATGAGCCAAAGTTATAGGCCATGGTTAGATGCACAGTCACAATGTCCAAAATTGTATTTATTTATTATTTTTTTGTGTTGCGAGGTTAAGAAAAAAAGAAAAAAAATAACATCTAAGTTAGTACAAAAATATTCCATGTGTGTTATTACTTCAATATGAAAAAATACCACCTGCTAACCTCATGTGGGTCCATCTCAAGAAGGAAACGTTTCTACATTCGCATATATTAGTACATTGTGCCATGTGCTCTCGAAGTAGGGAAACAAATACGATACTTTATTTAATAAGATACATTGCAACGTTTCTTCTCTCCACTATAGAGTTCTGAAATCAATTCTAGATTACTATAGCTTTCCAAAATAACAAAAATTAGTACAAGGAACTACGCATTCAATTTATTTAGGAAATCTACAGTGAAGAGAATAAATTTTGCAATGTTTCTTATTAAACACATTTTTTCCCCCTCTTCGACTGCATTTATAACAAGGGTTTCCAGAAATCTTTCTTAGGGATTGCAAAAAATTCGGAACTAAAACATAACTTACGGTAATTATTTTTAAAAATAATTTTGCACAAAAAGAGCAAACAGTGATGCAATTACGGTACATAAAATCACATACAAGGCCCAACTCCCTGTCTGAGAAGAAAGGAATTATGACTATGGTCGTACAGTATAGAGGGCTAATATGTCAATTTCTTGAGTAGCATGAAAGTCAGAAATCTGGCTCAAAAAAACAGACCCACTTTATAATAAATGGTAGAAAAAGAAACAATCTTACCAATTGTGTGCTTTCTGAGATTCTACATTGATCAGGGCCATTCAGTTGGTCGGGTATTGTTCATTGAGATTATCAGGTTTCTTTTACTTTACACATTTCACTAACTTAATTAAACCGTACTTATACTAAGTGATATTCTCATACCAAGACATTTTAGTTCAAACTTAGGAAAATCACAAAATATATTCCGGCACTCCAAACGTTTGTAAGATGCAAAGAATAAGTCTTTATTGAAGACGATGATAGCTCATTTATGAAAACGTATATATCCAGGAAATAATAATGCATACAGGTATATTACAGGTACACCATTTCTCAACGTTTCGGCATTTCACGCCTTTTTCAAGAGGTACCTTTTACTTAAGTAGCATATGAAAATGAAGAGGGAGACGTCCAGCAACTTTCACCGCCGCAGTGAAAGTTGCTGGACGTCTCCCTCTTCACTTTGATATGCTACTTAAGTAAAAGGTACCTCTTGAAAAAGGCGTGAAATGCCGAAACGTTGAGAAATGGTGTACCTGTAATATACCTGTATGCATTATTTTCCTGGATATACGTTTTCTTAAATGAGCTATCATCGTCTTCAATAAAGACTTATTCTTTGCATCTTACAAACGTTTGGAGTGCCGGAATATATTATTTGAATTATATATGACTTGTTCTCCTGAGCACCCGTATCAATAAGTGAGCATCCCCGTTATTCTTATTCTACTATTATTAGGAAAATCACAAACATAAATGTGTTTCGCATCCAGCTATACCTGCTTTTTTTCCCCCACACTAAAAATTCTGCAAAAACCTATGCGTTTTTACTGCTTTTTTTTGCATTTCCTCATTGCTTTCTATGGGTGAAAAAAAATGCTGGGAAAACGCTGAAAGAATTGGCATGATGCAGTTTTCAAAAATGCAGCAGTTTTCCAATACAAAAACAAGCATGTCCATAGGATTTCTGACATCCCATAGCTTTTGCTGATACTGTAAAAAGCCGCAAAAACGCAGCGTGTGAACACAGCCTAACAGTCTATGTGCACAGAATGATTGTATTACATCTTCTATCCCCTGCTTCCTGAACTGATCATTCACTCTCAGAAAATGGCTCCGTTCTTTTTAGTAGCAGATAATTCTTCCACCTGTTATTAGTCCATGTTCACAGGCTGTATGTGATATAGACGGTAAATTATCCAATTGAATGATTTTAAAATCAACAGCAATGATCTTAAACTTAAAGGGTTTGTTCACTTTCAGGAAAGTGGGCCCCGAGCTTTGTAGAATACCTAACTCAGCAGATACTGAGCTTGTGTGGGTCCTGCGCCGGCTCCCCACCGCTGTTCCGATTGTCAGTGTTTTGGCTGTAGCAGTGCTGGCTTGTCAACAGCGCACGTCACCGTTCTAGCCAATCTCCGAGCTCAGAACGGGGCCTTCTAATGATATATTTCTGATACATCTTACCTCCTCACATTTCTACCCTTTCTTCAGTACCTTCCGCTGGTTCCACGGAAGGGAATCAACTAAATTCCTGGGATGATTGCGCTGTTATGCACATCTGTTTTCAGATTATGTCCTATTCTGTAAACTAAGGTGAAAAGTAACCTCTGAATATGCGACGGTAGGCTGTAAATCACGGCGAGCATAACTGTATTGGTCCTGAAACTAGAACAGATTTTCAACCTTGCCTCTGCATACCAGAAAACATCATCTATGTTACGTCATCAGCAATAGACCTGTCTCTAGAACTTAGACTTTCCATCCACATAGTTGTTGGCATACTTGGTCCCCACATTGGACCCCGTGGCTGTTTACCAGCGCTGCAGATAAGTTAATCGCCCCCACAAAAAAATATTTTAGAGTTAGAGGAGTAGGTTGTTTGTAAGTGATATCAGTTGAAATATAAAGTGTTAAAGGGCATCTTCCAGGAGAATCACCCCTCTTATACCATCTTTATGGACATGGTAGTAATAGAAAGTTGAATAAAATGATACCTTGATGTCTGCAATCCGATGTCTTATTCCAGAGAAATCCACAGTTTTCTTAATACGTAAATGAGCTGTTAAGATCTATGGGCCGGACATAGATCTCCCCAACAATCTGCCTCCAGAGATTGTTAAATGAAAGAAAGTGTTACTAATGTGAGACATGTAATGACTGACAGCCCACTCTCCGGATCTACATGTCTCACACTGGTAATGCCTCCTGTAATTTTTGATGAGGTCTGGAGGCAGAATCTCAGGGACATATGTGTCCTGCCCATAGATCTTAACAGTTCATTTACATACTAAGAAAAATATGGATTTCTTTAGACTAAAACGCCTATTAAGATATCAATGTATCATTTTACTTAGCTTCCTATGACCGGCGTGCCCATATAGACTGCTTAGGAAGGGTCATCCTACTAACAGATTTGCTTTAAACAAATGGCAATATTGATGCATAAACGTTAAGAAAAGGTCTGCTTATACTCCACATACCAAAGTCAGACTTTTCTGCCATAACTGGTGTTGCCTTCTTGTTTCCACGTACACTCCTGCACATGAGCTCCAGTGAATCATGTAATGGATCTGAAAGGGATGATTTTTATGATGCACTATCATATACCCATTGAAATTAAAGCAGATTTGTAGTTGTTTAAATCACTGTTCTGACTGTACAAGCGTGTTTCAGCAGCAGAACGGAAGGAAAGGAGACACACTAGTCATAACTAGTGGGTAGGCGGAGCCCAGATGGGATAGACACCTCAGATTAAAAAAGAGTGTTGACCGGCCCCTCCAGCTCGGGCTCCTCCTACTCAGCTCTCCAGTTTTCAATTTGAGGTCTCAGAGGATAGTCGCTGCTGGAAGCAGCTCCTCAGAAGATTTTATTATTTTTTATCGGACAAGAGACTTGGATCACCAAATGTGGTCTAGAGGTCTCAGGGGTCTCAGCGCTGCTTGGACCCCAACCTCTCCCTTGGCGGATCTGTATTACCCTATATGGTGGTCCCTGCAGAACCCTGCCAGCCCGGGGGGATGAGGATGGCTTCCCTGGCGGGGACGCAAACCGCGCTGCAGGGGTCACTGCGATCCCCGCCCTGGGGGGAAGCATGGGCACGCGCCAGAAACCCCTGGGGGTCCCTGTGGCGCTTGGCGGGGTGAGTACTCCACATTTTTATAATGTGTATGAGTGACTCAGCGGCTGCTGCGGCAGCCGCTGTTACAGTATATGTGATGACTGTTTTATTTTGTCCGCAGGTGGATGCCTGCAGGACGGGGATCGCGGGACCGGAGAATGGGGAGTCCCGCGCTTTTTTTGAAGGCGGGGGGCGTGGCTTCACGTTTCCCAGGCAGGAACCGCTCACTGAGCGCGATTTTCCTCTGCCTTCTCTTCCGGCTGCCTCCTCAGTGCGGCGGCCATTGCAGCGCTCCGGGCTCCTCTCTCTCCGGTTTTCTCCCGCACAAGATTAAAGAAGACAGCACCGCGAAGTTTAACTGTGAGTCGCTTCTGCCTATCAGGGCAGAAGCTTAAAGACTTCTCTCCCCCGCAGCACAGGGCACTGCCACACTGAACGTCGCTAAGTTAGCGACGCTTTTTAAGTCGCATGATTTTTATGAGATGCGAAAAATAGCGCAATATTTTAGCGATTTTTTTCGTTTAGTGTGGCATTCCTTGAGACGTTTCTGTCTGCACCTGCTACCTCATAAGAGGCACCTGGAGCTCGCACATCTGTCACAATAATACAGGTTGTGGAGAGCTTGTAACTTTAACCCCTTATCAGGCGGTTAACCCTTAATGGTGGGACAGCTGGGGTAACTCTCTTTAAGAGTTTAACCCTTCAGCGTTCGTTTTATTTTTTTCCAGAAACCACACTGTTTCTTGTTACTATCAGGTTTAACCTGCCATTGTACTGGGTAAGACATGTCAGATCAGAACCCAGGTGCGGACCATATCCCGACTCCGCTGCAAGATCGGTCTCGCGTATCTGACACACAGACATCGACCGCGTCGAGCGCAGCGGTCGGAGGACCCAGTGATGAAAAAATGGAGGCTCTCACTCATTCGATTGATAGCCTGTCTAACCTAATAGGTTATTGGGTGTCAGCCAAACCCCCTCATGGCAGGAAGCGACACAGGCCGGTGACTTCTTTCTCATATAGCGACTCAGAGAGTTCTGATGTGGAGGGTTCCCCTTTAAGTTCAGGGGGAATATCCGATTCGGATAAAGACGATCTGCAAAGGCACTCTGCCTCTTTTTCGGGCAGTGTAGAAGCTTTAATTGAAGCTATGAGGGAGGCGTTACAGTTACAGGAGGAGGTAACTGCTCGCCCTGGTAAGTCGGCCCGATGTTTCAGGAGTCGCATAAGTCATTTTCGACTTTGCCATCCCTGAGTGAGTTTAATCAAGCAGTGGAGAAGGAGCGTCTGTGTCCAGACAAGCGTTTTCAGGGGACACGTCTATTTGAGTCACTGTATCCGTGTGCTACGGAATCGATTGATAATTGGATTCCTTCTCCTGAAGTGGATGTCCCTTTATCTCAGCTTAGCAAATCTTCTTTACTTCCTGTTAAAGGGAAGGTGAGTCTACAGGACCCGCTGGACAGAAAAGCGGAGTCGGCGGCAAAATCCATTTACGAGGCCGCGGGTCATGGTTTCAGAGCAGTGCTAGGCTCCATGTGTGCTTATAAAGCTTCCCTGGTCTGGTTGGACCGTTTACGGAGGAAATGTGAACCTCAAGTACCTGAGGTGGACGAACTGTTCGAATTGTTAGAAAGTGCATTCCAATATGGCCATGATGCAAACCTGGATACTGTGTCACTGCTGTCCAGGACACAATCCTCGGCGGTCTCAGTCAGGAGAGCACTCTGGCTTAGACAGTGGACCGGTGATGCGGTCTCCAAGCAAGGTTTGCTATCTTTAGCGTACAAGGGCGGTCAGCTCTTTGGATCTGACCTCACGGAGCTGATTGCCAAAGCAAAGGCAAAAGAAGCAGCTTTACCGCAGCGAAGAACTGTGGCTTCCACGCCTGGCAGACCTGGTACCAGTAGTGGTCGACGGTCCTTTCGGTCCAGGGGACTATTCGGTCAGCCCTCTTGGGGGTCGGGTCGTCCCTCTTTTTCGGGAAAAAAGACCACCCAGAATTCCCGCACTCCCTGGAAACAAAGTTTCCGTCAAGACAAGAGGGAATCTGACAAAAAGCCCGCTAAGGCGGATTGACGCCAGGGTCCCGCTCGAGGACTCTCGAGTGGGAGGTCGTCTGCTCCAATTCAAATTGACTTGGGTCTCCCGTGTCCCAGACTCCTGGGTGACGCGGGTTGTGTCGGCAGGCTATTTCATAGAGTTTTCTTCCCGACCCCCGAACAGTTATTGCCAATCTCGCATCCCGTCAGAGCCCGAGCTATGTGCCGCTTTACTGCAAGAAGTCGAATTTCTTCTGCAGAAGGGTGTGGTGGTACCGGTTCCACCAGAGGACAGGGGAAGAGGGTTTTATTCCAATCTCTTTGTGGTCCCAAAAAGGAGGACAAGTTTCGCCCCATCCTGGATCTCAAAAGATTAAATCGGCATGTCCACACCCGAAAGTTTCGCATGGAATCGCTTCGCTCAGTTGTGGCAGCCTTGTCGCAGAACGACTTCTTGGTGTCAATCGACATTCGCGACGCCTATTTACACGTTCCAATCGGAAGAGCTCACCAACGTTACCTTCGTTTTGCCATAGGACAAAATCATTACCAATTTGTGGCCCTGCCATTCGGTTTGGCCTCAGCGCCCAGAGTTTTTACAAAAATTCTGGCGCCTCTCATGGCAATACTACGAAGACAGGGAGTCACGATCCTTCCTTATCTGGACGACCTTTTGATTGTGGCGTCCTCGAAGGAGGAGGCGGTGAAGGCTCGCGACCTATCACTTCAGCTCCTGGAGGACTTCGGGTGGCTGGTCAACTGGGAGAAGTCGTCTCTGGAACCGTCACAATCAATCCTGTTTTTGGGGATGCATTTCGACACGGTACGAGCAGTAGTGTCCCTGCCTCCAGACAAGCAAGCATGTCTCCTTCGGCATGCACGGGTGATGAAGTCTTCAACGACAATGTCCCTTCGGAGATGTATGCGCCTTCTGGGGTTGATGGTGGCTTCAATGGAGGCACTTCCGTTTGCACAATTTCATTCCAGGGCTCTCCAAAAGTTCATTCTGAACCACTGGGATCGGTCGCAGACCTCACTGGATTGCAGTGTTATCATATCTTGCAGAGTTCGAGAGTCTCTAGGATGGTGGATCCGTCCGAAAGAGTTATCCCTGGGGAAGTCTTTCCTTCCTCCGAAGTGGTCTGTCATAACCACCGATGCCAGCCTGACAGGCTGGGGGGTGTTTGGAACGACCTCTGGACTCAGGGAGTATGGTCGTCGGAAGAGTCTGTTTTGCCGATCAACATCCTCGAATTGAGGGCGATTTTCCTTTGCCTCCAACACTGGACGGTCCCTTTAAGCGGTCTGCCTGTCCGAGTGCAGACAGACAATGCAACGGCGGTCGCATATATCAATCACATAGGCGGGACAAGGAGTTCCAGACTCATGGTGGAGGTATCTCGGATCCTGATATGGGCAGAGACCAGAGTTCCAGCCATCTCTGCGATCCACATTCCAGGAGTTCAGAATATCACGGCGGACTTTCTAAGTCGCGAGAAGATGGATCCCGGAGAATGGAGTCTTCATCCGGAAATTTTTACGCTGCTGTGCTCCCGTTGGGGAACTCCCCAAGTGGATCTGATGGCATCCAGTTTCAATGCCAAGTTACCGACATTCATGTCCAGGTACAAGGATCCGAAGGCTGTGGCGGTGGATGCTCTGGTTGCTCCGTTGGACCAATTCGAGCTGATCTATGTGTTTCCGCCGATATCCTTACTACCTCTGGTACTCCGTCGGATCAGACTGGAGAGAATCTCGGCTATAGTGATAGCCCCAGATTGGCCAAGGAGAACGTGGTTCTCGACACTGGTGTCACTCCTGGCGGCACCGCCAGTTCCACTTCCTCTTCGTCCGGACCTGTTAACCCAAGGGCCCGTTCGTCATCCGGACCTGAAGTCTCTGCGTTTGACGGCGTGGCTCTTGAGACCGAAATCTTTCATGTCAATAACACCTTTAGAAATATAGTTGCTTAGAAAATTGGTGATTTTCAATACTTGTTTCACCCGCTGTACAGTGGCATGTAAAAGTGTGTTGGCACACCTGAGCAAAATTACTGTTATTGTGAACAATTAAGCAAGCTGAAAATGAAATGACCTCTAAAAGGCCTAAAGTGAAAGATGACACACATCCTTTGTATTTTAGGCAAAAAAAGTCATTTTTTACATTTAAAAAATTACAAAAAGGAAAATGGGCCGATGCAAACTTTGGGCACCCTTGGAGATTTTTGTGCTCCAATAACTTTGACCAAGGTTTCAGACCTTAATTAGCCTGTTAGGGTTATGGCTTGTTCACTATCATTGTTAGGAAAGGCCATGTGATGCAAATTTCCCAGCTTTATAAAAACCCAACCTCCTCTAACCTTGTGCCAAAAATCAGCAGCCATGGGTTCTTCTAAGCAGCTGCCTAGCACTCTGAAAATGAAAATAGTGGAGGCCCACAAAGCAGGAGAAGGCTATAAGAAGATGGCAAAAGATTTTCAAGTTGCCCTTTTCTTAAGGTACTGCCACACTAAACAATCCCGCTAGCGATCACGATAACGACGCATACTAATGCGATCGCTAGCGGGATTGTTTCTATATCGCTAAATGCTGCCACATTTAGCGATATAGTTAACGACGCTATCGCCGTTAGCGATCTTCTTAACGACTTTAGCGGTACAAAAGTACCGCTAAATCGCTAAGAAAAGGTGCCACACAGCGATAAGATACTTACCCAGCGGGAGCGCCAGCGATGAAATAGGGTCCGGAGCGATTCCAGCGACGAGCGAGATCACAGCAGGAAGCTCGTCGCTGGAAGCTGCCGCACTGAACAATATCGCTAACGGGATCGCTAAATAGTGACGTTTTTTAGCGATCTCGTTAGCGATATTGTTTAGTGTGGCATACCCTTTAGTCGAAATGTAATTAAGAAATGGCAGTTAACAGGAACAGTGGAGATCTAGATAAGGTTCATTTTGGAAACAAGTCCTATGGACTGATGTCGTTAAAATTGAACTCTTTGGCCACATCAAAGGTTTGTGTGGAGAGTAAAGGGTACAGAATTTCAGGAAAAGAACATCTTGCCATCCATTAAGCATGGGGGTGAATCAATCATGCTTTAGGATTGTGTTGCAGCCAGTGTCACAAGGAACATTTCACGAGTAGAGGGAAGAATAGGTTCAATGAAATTTCAACAAATTCTAGATGCAGACATAACACCATCAGTAAAAAGCTGAAGTTGAGGAGAGGATGGCTTCTACAAATGGATATTGGTGCTAAGCATATGTCAAAATGCACAATAGACTACCTCAAAAAGTGGAAGCTGAAGGTTTTACAATGGCCCTCACAGTCCCCTGATCTGAAGATCAATAAAAATTTGTGTCTAGACCTCAGTATAGCAGTGCATGCAAGACGACCCAGGAATCTCACAGAACTGGAAGAATTTTCCAAGGAAGAATGGGATGAAAATCCCTAAAACACGAATTGAAAGACTGTTGTCTGCCTACAAAAATCATTTACATGCTGTTATACTTTCAAAAAGTGGTGCTACTAGATACTAATCATGAAGGGTGCCCAAACTTTTGCTTCTGCCCATTTTCCATTTTTATAATTTTTAAACCCTTCACCCATGAGCCTTTTTTCACTTTCATGACTAGGCCAAGTTTTACAATTCTGACCAGTCACTTTGTGGTAATATCTCTGGACCTTTTTAACTAATCCCACCGATTCTGAGATTTTTTTCGTGACATATTGTACTTCATAATACTAGTAACATTTATTTGATATAGCTTGCGTTTATGTGTAAAAAAAAAAATCTGAAGTTTGGCAAAAATTTTTGCAAAATTCAAACTTTGAATTTTTATGCCCTTAAGTTAGTGTTATGTTACTCAAAATAATAAGTAACATTTCCAACATGTCTACTTAACATCAAGAAACACACAAAAACAGAGCAAAAACTTCCCAGATAAAAAGTAAGAAAGTTTAGTTTGAAAAATATTTTACACTGAAAAAAAATAGCAAAATGATGATGATAATGACAAAGTAGACAGTTTAGAACACAGGTGTAAAGCACAAGGTCCCATAATATTTTAGTGAATGAAAAGACCAATAGGTAACTGCAATTTAACTGAAGTGCCAGTGCTCATATGGTTAATGCCCTACCAATACATGTTTCCATGTAGATATAACAACTGAATGCCTCAGATACAGATATACCGGTATAAGTAATACTGAGCAGGCAACCGCTATCGAGAAGCACAAGTAAGAAGTCAACAATGGAGAGGTGTGTACCACTAGCATAAATAGAAATGGTGTATATCACTTTAAGAGAACATGATCAGCAAGGAAAATGCCGTACTAGAAAGGTCTTACCCAGAGTCTCCACTTAGGGACAAGTGGTGCCAGCCCCCCGAGGAAGCCCACATGAAATGTGCTGTGGGCTCAGGCTGGCAGCTGAAGGGAAGGAGCGCGTTTATCTTTTTGAATGCAAAATTTTCTGGAATCATTAGCGGATGCCATGTTGTGTTTGGAGAGCCCCTGATATTCCTAAAGAGTGGAAACACCCCACAAGTGACCACATTTAGGAAACTAGACCCCTCAAGGAGCTTATCTAGATGTGTGGTGAGCACCTTGAACTCACAGGTGCTTCACAGAATTTTACAACATTGATCTGTGAAAATAAAGAAAAAATATTTTCCAGGACGTCCCCCTGACAGCACTATGGAGGACGTCCTCCTCCTCCTTACAGGGACAGGAAGCACACGAGAGGTTAAAAGGTCCCACTCCTCCCCCTATACCTCAGTGATTTTCCTGTCCCTGCATGGAGGGACACACGAGAGATCGCTGCGATGGAACGCAGTAACTTACCGGGCCCAGGGGGATCGTGCGGTTCGTCCAAATCCTTCCCCCTGTCAAGAGGTCCAGAGCCGAAACTCCCTCCTTGGGAGTCCCTCTGCTCCAAAGACCGGGGGCGGACGAGCTCCCGGGTAAGAGCCGCTCCTTCTATTGGAAGGCTCTCGGCTCAGGCGTCTTCCTCCTGGTCCAGGGAGGAACGCCGAAGAGGCCTCGGCTGGAAACTGAGCGTCACTTCCGGTGATGCGAAAACGTGAGGTCAGCGGGCGTTCTGGAATAGAACGCAGGAGGTCGGAAAGCGTCTCAGGGGCATCGCAAAACTTCATGCGTTCGGAAGTAGAACGCAAAAAGGTATGGAAAGCGCGTCGCGTTTGGTTTTGCGTTCCAGGTGGAACGCAGTATGGGCGGCGCTAAAGATGTCGCAGAACACTATAAAAGCGCGCGAAAGGTGGCGTTTGAATTGCTGAACGCCAGTCTGGTAACAGAGTACGCGCAGCAGCTACCATAGCAGTCCTAAGGCAGCAAAGTAAACCTTTTCTGCGGAAGGACATGGAGTCTGAGAGATCCAGAGAGGAGGAGGCAGGGGTAAGTGCGCATAGCGCAAAAAACTCCACCCTCAGTAAGTAATCCAGACTCGGTCCTTAGTATACATATTGTTGTATTACTTAGGACAAGGATACTTCATCTACACCTCTGCAGACAGTGAAAAGATTGGGCAAAGCCTCGGCGAAAACTAATCGCTGTTCTACATGTCACAAGAAGCTTCCTGACGCTTATAAAAAAGCGGTCTGTTGTTCTTGTACAGCAGCAGTCTTGGAGCAAGAAAGATCTTCGTTATTATCTGACTTGAGGATCCTGATTAAGGAAGAAGTGCAGGCATCATTATCAGCTAGTTCACAACAGCAGCCCACTAGTCAGGGTCCAAGCCGTAAGAGACCTAGGTTGGAGTTGGAAGAGGAACCGGATCTGGAATCAGAAGAAAACGTGGAGATGCAGTACTCGGAGCAGGAAGAAGGTGAAGTTCAGGCGGAAGTCCAGGAAAAGGCTAGCAGGTACCTGTTCCCGGTAGAAGATACGGATGATTTGGTCCAGGCCGTAAGAAGTACTATGCATATGGAAGATGTCCCACGACCCCAATCCAGACAGGATTTGATGTTTGGAGGTCTCACAGCTCAGATCAATAAAGTTTTTCCTATTAGTGACCATATAAAAACCATGATTCTGTGTGAATGGAAGGACGCAGAGCGGAGACTGG
This sequence comes from Oophaga sylvatica, assembly GCA_033576555.1. NCBI lineage: Eukaryota > Metazoa > Chordata > Amphibia > Anura > Dendrobatidae > Oophaga > Oophaga sylvatica. The sequence continues at coordinate 95,598,699 of JARQOD010000008.1, read as the reverse complement.
TAATGTCACGTGACTTTAAAAATCGTCTTCCTTTTGATCCTGAGGACTCAAAACTGTGGGAAAAAACACCTAGAGTTGATGTGCCAATTTCAAAAGTGGCTAAAAAGACTTTGATTCCTTTTGAGGACTCTTCAAGTCTAAAAGATCCTATGGACCGCAAGGCGGACATCCTCCTTAAGCGGGCCTGGGAGTCTTCGGCGGCCTTAATAAGAACCAATATTGCGGCTACTTCTGTAGCTAGGTCTATGTGTTTCTGGATGAGTCAGTTGGAGGATCAACTGGCTAATAGGACCCCTAGAGCTGAAATTTTAGAGTCTCTTCCTCTTATTAAGTCAGCAACAGCTTTTCTGGCTGATACCTCGGCTGAGTCAGTCAGGTTTTCTGCCAGAAATAGCTCTTTGTCCAATGCAGTCCGTAGGGCTATTTGGTTGAAATCCTGGTCGGGGGATAATGCCTCTAAAAATAAATTATGTTCATTACCCTTTGCAGGATCAAAGGTATTTGGTCAGGCATTAGATGATATTCTGGAGGCGTCAGATAGCAAAAAAGGATTTCCAGAGGAAAAACCTAAAAAGTTTCAATCCTTTCGGAAGAAACCAGCCTTCCGTAGACAACTATTTTATAGGGACACAGGTAGACCTAGCAGGGGAACATATAAGGGTTCCTACACTCAAAATAGAGGAAATAGGAGCTCACTGTTTGGATCTTCCTCAAAACCTAGAAAACAATGACGCCAGGCACATAGGGGGCAGACTTTTGTTCTCGGCAGAGAACTGGAAACAGGTCACCGAAAACGAGTGGGTCCTACAAACTATAAAGGAAGGTTACAGAATAGAACTGGTATCCTATCCGCCCCAGAGATACATATCCCCCACTGTGGTTCAGAAAAATTTAGGAATGTTTCAGGACCTCCGAGACTTAATCTCTTCAAAAGTCATAGTGCCAGTTGTTGGGTCAGAGGAGAAGTGGGGTCATTATTCCTCTCTCTTTCCAATAATGAAACCGTCAGGAGAGTCAAGAACAATTCTGAATCTCAAACCGTTGAACAAGTATGTTCGCTACAAAAGATTCAGAATGGAGTCTATAAGGTCAACAATCCCACTGATAGACAAAAATTCGGTAATGTGTACCCTAGATTTAAAAAATGCGTACTATCAGGTTCCCATCCATCCAGCCTCGCAGGAACTTCTAAGATTTGCTGTAAGCCTACCGGAATCCACCTGCCACTTCCAGTTTCAAGGTCTTCCATTCGGACTAGCTTCTGCCTCCAGAGTTTTTACGAAGCTAATATCAGAGGTCGTAGCCTATCTGAGAAACCAAGGAATTGTAGTAATACCTTACTTGGACGACTTTCTGTTAGTAGCCCGATCAGCAGAAATCCTAAATTATCATACAGAGCGAACAATGGCGGTACTAGAATTTCTCGGTTGGGTGATAAATCGAGAGAAATCTCATTTAACTCCCAGTACAAAAAGAGTATTTCTAGGAGTACTCCTGGATTCAAGAGCCAGAACAGCTTTCCTGCCAGAAGTCAAGCAAAGATCTTTGAAAAAGAAAGTGGCAGAGATGGTAAAGAACCGAGTTACCATACGAAGAGCTATGCAGGTTCTGGGAGTAATGACATCATGTATACCATGCGTCAGGTGGGCTCAAGCTCATTCAAGACCCTTACAATGAGAGGTGCTATCATGGTGGGATCGTCATCAGTCATCCCTAGACAAAAGGATCCACCTCTCGGCAAAAGCAAAGAGGTCCTTAGTTTGGTGGACGCAAAGCAAAAATCTCAGAAGAGGAGTTCTTTGGATTCCATCCCCATATATAGTAATAACTACAGATGCAAGCGCATGGGGGTGGGGAGCCCATCTAGAAGGGAAGATTCTTCAGGGCAGATGGCCAGAGAAAATCAGGCGAATGTCATCAAATTATCGAGAGCTGTATGCGATCTGGGAATCCTTGAGAAGGAATCAGGACCGTTTAAAAAATCAGCACGTCAAAATCCTATCGGACAACATGACAGCAGTAGCCTTCATCAAACATCAAGGAGGCTCTCGATACAGAACACTGCAGGATCTTGCAGAGAAGATATTTGTATGGGCAGAACGAACGATCCTTTCCATAACTGCAGTTCACCTGGAAGGTTCGCAAAACCTAGTAGCAGATTATTTAAGCAGACAGAAGATCTACCCGACAGAGTGGGAGCTAAGCCAGGAGGTCTTCCAGTTATTATGTCAACGATGGGGAACACCTCAAGTGGACCTATTTGCTGCAAGGAAAAATGCAAAACTACCAAGGTTTTTTTCACTGAACCCAGCGGACAATCCAGAAGGGGTAGATGCCTTGAGCCAGAGGTGGAACGAACCTCTAAATTATGCATTCCCGCCAATAGCATTGATACCAGCGGTTCTGAGGAAGATAAGAGAAGACGGTGCGTCAGTGGTACTAATAGTTTCGTTCTGGCCAAGGAGGAGCTGGTTTCCTCTGCTAGGTGCCATGACCAGAGAAGAGCCAATCGAGCTTCCCAGTGGAAGGACATAGTGCACCAGGGACCAGTTCTACACCAGGACCCAGAAAGATTGCACCTGTCAGCCTGGATCCTGAACGGGACATTCTAAAAGCTCGTGGTCTTTCAGATCAAGTGATAACAACGATCCAGGCCAGCAGAAAACCTGTAACTTCAGCTATATATTTCAAAATCTGGAAGAGGTTCTGTCTGGAAGGTGGCAGGTCTGATGTTGTAGGCGGAGTCCCGGATGTTCCGCGAGTACTGGATTTTCTTCAGACAGGATTTAATATGGGTCTTAGACCTAGTACACTTAAAGTACAGATCTCAGCTTTAAGTACTTACATGGACTACCCATTAGCCTCACATCCTTGGGTAGTTAGATTCGTTAAAGCAATCCAAAGATTAAGGCCTACTATAAGGCAATTGTCTCCCCCCTGGGATTTAAATCTAGTTCTGGGGGCACTTTGTAAAACTCCTTACACTCCAAATAAGGATTTGCCTATTTCTCTCTTATCAATGAAAACAGCCTTCTTGGTAGCTATTACCACAGCCAAAAGAATAGGGGAAATTCAAGCTTTATCCATTAAAGACCCATATATGCAGATCAGAGAGGATCATGTAGTATTGAAACTAGATCCTGCTTTCATGCCCAAGGTAGCGTCTTTGCAAAATCGCAACCAAGAAATAATACTTCCATCCTTTTGTGAAAAACCTTTAAATATAAAAGAACAAGCCTTACACTCCTTGGATGTTAGACAGGCAGTAATTGATTACCTGGAGGCCACTCGGGGCTGGAGGAAAGACCCTAATTTGTTTATTTTATACGGAGGTAAAAATAAGGGTAAAAAAGCTTCTAAACCTTCCATCGCTAGATGGATTACCACCTTAATCACAAAAGCTACACATCTGAAGGTGTAGTTTGTCCCATAAAAATTAAAGCCCATTCTACCAGGGCCTTGTCAGCATCATGGGCAGAATGAGCAGGAGCATCTTTAGAACAAATTTGTAAAGCAGCCTCCTGGGCTACGATAAATACCTTTTGCAAGCACTACAAATTAGATGTGTTGTCAGGTCAGCATACGGCATATGGTAGAAAAGTATTACAGGCCGTAGTCCCACCCTAAGGAGGGTTTCTTTGGTACTCTCCATAGTGCTGTCAGGGGGACGTCCTGGAAAATGGGTATTATACCTACCGTTAATTCGGTTTCCAGGAGTCCATCCTGACAGCACGGTTAGTTCCCTCCCTTGTCTATGTTGATATATATGCTAATTCATATGATGTAATATGTTTAAGTAATTAAATATTGTCACTTGCATTGATCCATGGTATGGTACTTGTCAAATCACTGAGGTATAGGGGGAGGAGTGGGACCTTTTAACCTCTCGTGTGCTTCCTGTCCCTGTAAGGAGGAGGAGGACGTCCTCCATAGTGCTGTCAGGATGGACTCCTGGAAACCGAATTAACGGTAGGTATAATACCCATTTTCACCAGAAAAATGTTTTTAACCCCAATTTTTTTCATTTTCAAGGATATCAGGAAAATGGACCCAACAATTTGTTGTGCAATTTCTCCTGATACACCAATAACCCATATTTTACCCTTCGGCACGACAGCACCCACTTGAGAGAGGGATCCGCCCATAGGAACAGGAAACCTACAGAGATAAAAGAGGGCGGTCCGCCTCTCCTCCTCAGTTGGTTTCCTGTTCCTATGGGAAACCGCAGGATATCCCTACAGGGAAGAAATACCTGATATTGCAGCTGCCTGTGCGGTCTCTTTGGGAACGGCAGGAGCTCCTTATCGGAAGAAGCGTCGGGGGAGTGCTGTAATCCGGCTCCCCCCTCGTCTGACACGCATGTGGGATCCAAAATGGTGGGTCCGGGTCAGGCCGACCGCGATTTTGCGAGGTGCGCCATGTGTGGGGGTCCAGGATAGCAGCCCCAGCACACGGAGAAAGCGTGGCACAGAAGGGCCGGCGTCAGCGTTGGAGCCGACAGGAAGCGGTAAGGGGGAACTTCCGGGTCACTGGAAGTTCCCCAGCGATGAAGCAGACACATTCAGAGGGCTGAGGAAGCAGAGACGCCGCCTCGCCCGCACCCTCCACCCAGCTCCACCCACAAGTAAAAAAAAAAAAAAAAAAAAGGATCGATTCAGTGATATATGCTGCGGCTGCTGCACAAATTGCAAAGCAGCCCAGTTCAGCATAACATCATGTATCCCCAAGGGATGCATGATAGATGTGTGTATGTATGTATATATATATATATATATATATATATATATATATATGTGTATATATTTATATGTATGTGTGTATATATAATGGCGCATAGTTGTATAAAATACCAAAAAAAAAAAAAAGTGAGGAGCGGGGGAGGAGGAGGTACTAGAAGGCAACAGGAAGTGGCAGATAAAAAGCCCTGCTAAGAGGTAGCAGCGTGCAAGCATGTCTTCCCCAGGACAAAGCACGCATCCCCCGGCAGAGGATACTGAAGCTCCGTCCAGAGATCACAAATCCTCGGACGTAAGCCACAGAACCCACGCCACGAGACCTGTTTCACCGCCTTCCCAATCGGTACCGACAGCTTCACTGGGTGAGTTATCACTATCTGCCTATAAAAAGCTGACAGGTGTCTCTCTCTCTCTCTCTCTCTCTCTCTCTCTCTCTCTCTCTCTCTCTCTCTCTCTCTCCTCTTTGGATAATCATTCAGGCTAAGAAAAAAGGGAAAACAAAAAACAAAGAGTGTGGCCTCTGTAGGTTCCCACTAGCTCAAACATACACAAAAAGGTTATGTAAAATATGCATAAAAGATACCGTGCAGCAAGCGTCCGTATCAGAATCGGACATAAGGGCTATAATAAGAGCAGAACTGCAGGCCCTTAATCAGCCCAAAAAAGCACCCATACGGGAGAAAAAGAAAAAAGCAATAATTTCCAGTTCGGACTCAGATCCAGAGGAAGGAATAGCATCCGATACAGCAGAATCATCTGCATCCTCTGCGTCCTCATCCTCCTCAAATATGGGGGGGCGTTCATGTTTTCCCTTAGAGGACGTGGACAGTCTAGTGAAATCTGTCAGAAACACCATGGGCTGTCCAGATGTAAAGGGACCTCAAACCACTCAAGAGGTCATGTTCGCAGGCCTAACAGATAGGAAAAGAAGAGCGTTTCCAGTAATTCCGGCCATTAAAGCCTTAATTAAAAAGGAGTGGGAAAAACAGGATCAGAGGGGTTATCTTCCCTCCGCCTCAAAAAGAAGGTACCCCTTCAGCGACGAGGAATTATCAAACTGGTCTAAAGTTCCAAAAGTTGATGCAGCGGTCGCCTCTTCCTCAAAACAGTCATCATTACCGGTGGAAGATGCAGGATTATTAAAAGATCCCCTTGACCGCAGAGCCGAAGCCTCACTTAAGAGTGTGGGAAGCAGCTATTGGCACATTCAAACCTACGATAGCCAGTACTTGTACGGCCCGTTCTATGCTGGTCTGGATTGATCAACTTGACCAACAAATAGAGAAGAAAATTTCCAGGGACAAGTTACGAGCTGCTATTCCCCTAATTCGAGGAGCGGCCTCCTTTATAGCCGACGCCTCGGCCGACTCACTACGCCTGGCGGCCAGAACAACAGGCCTATTAAATAATGCCAGACGTAGTCTATGGCTTAAGAGTTGGAGAGGAGACACACAATCCAAATCAAAACTCTGTACTATTCCGTGTGATGGTGAGTTTTTATTTGGGAAAGAATTGGATAACATCCTCAAAAAGGCATTAGAAAGAAAGAAGGCCTTCCCTAACCCCCCTCTTCCATCCTTTAGGAGGGCGTTTAAGAGGAGATCATTTGGTAAAGGAAGAACAACTGAAAACCAAAACCGCTGGTCATCAAAGGAAGGAAAAAATAAAGGTGCTATGTTCAGAGGACATACCTTCCGTAGGGAAAGATAAAATGCACCAACCAGTCCCCCCAGTAGGGGGAAGACTAAAATCATTCTTCCAGGAATGGGGAAATATATCTACAAATATATGGGTCCTGGACATAGTTAAACATGGGTTAAAAATAAGATTTCATCAAATTCCCCAAAATACATTTATACTAACATCCTTAAGCTGCCCGGTACAACAACAGGCCCTTGAAAATGAGATAAGAAATCTCATAATTAAAAACGTATTGATCTCGGTGCCTGTAGAGCAAGAAGGGAAAGGATTTTACTCTCCGCTCTTCCTAGTTTCAAAACCTGATGGCTCATTCAGAACAATTATCAATCTGAAAAGATTAAACTCGTTCATCAGGAATGAAAAATTTAAAATGGAATCCATTAGATCGGCAATTAAACTGCTTTTTCCCAACTGCATGATGGCAGGTTTATATCTAAAAGATGCTTATTATCATCTTCCAATCCATTCCAGATACCAAAAATATCTCAGAGTGGCAGTTTCCTTAGACGGCAGCATACATCATTTCCAGTTTGCAGCGATGCCATTTGGACTTTCGATCGCACCAAGAGTGTTTACAAAGGTGATGCTGGAAGTAATGGCCTTCCTACGGCAAAAAAATACCCTAATAATACCGTATTTGGATGACTTTTTGATAGTGGGAAATTCAGTAGCACAATGTACCACACGGGTTAATGACGCAATCTTATCCCTACAGGCTCTAGGCTGGCTCATAAACAGCAAGAAATCCAGGTTCGAGCCGCAGTCCGTCCAGTCCTTTCTAGGCCTCCAATTAGATTCAACAGTGCAGAAATGTCTACTGCCACAGGTAAAAATATCAGCGATAAAAACAAAAGTCAGTGCAGCAATAAGGAAACCTCGCATGACTCTGAGAGAAGCAATGTCCCTATTGGGGTCCCTCACTTCATGTATTCCGGCGGTTAAGTGGGCGCAATTTCACACCCGAGATCTACAGCACCAAATAATATCAGAAGAAGCCTATGCTAGAGGTCATCTAACAAACAAAATCACGTTATCCCACGTAGTAATACATTCATTATACTGGTGGTTAGATGATAATAAATTATCAGAAGGAGTAGACTGGGTAATAACACCTTCTCGTATCATTACCACTGACGCCAGCCCTACAGGATGGGGAGCTCACATGGGAGAAATTTTTTCCCAGGGCCGGTGGGGAAGAAAACAAATAAACGATTCCTCAAATTTAAAAGAATTAAAAGCGGTAGGTCATGCCCTATATCATTTCCTTCCGCAGCTTCAAGGAGAACATGTGAGAATCCTCTCGGACAACACCACAGTAGTGGCATATATCAACAAACAAGGCGGAACACGGTCGGACAAAATAATGTCTTCCACAAAAGAAATATTTTTTTAGCCGAGGAAAAACTTGTCTCTCTGTCAGCTCTTCACATCAGAGGCATAGACAATTCAGAAGCGGACTTCCTAAGTCGCCACACCCTGCGACAAGGAGAGTGGTGCCTAAACAAAAAAATATTCAGAAACATTGTGTCACTATGGGGCCTTCCGCAGATAGACCTTTTTGCCACTCGACAGAACAGACAATTACCAAGATTCGCCTCCCTGAGTATGGCAGATCAGCCAAAAATTCTGGATGCCCTTCAAAGTCCGTGGCAGTTCAGGCTAGCATATGCCTTTCCCCCGATCATATTGCTACCGCAAGTCATCAGGAACATCAGGGCAGACAGGGCGCGGATAATATTGATAGCCCCATTCTGGCCCAAGAGACCTTGGTTCTCATGCCTTCAAATGATGTCCTTGACAGATCCCTGGATACTTCCTTCAACTCCCAGGCTTCTCTCTCAAGGGCCTTTCTTCCACCCTCAAGTGGACAGTCTCCACTTGACGGCGTGGAACTTGAGGGGGAAATACTGGGAACAAGGGGGTTCTCTGAGGAATTAATCAACACCTTCTTACATAGCAGAAAGCCAACCACTACTAAGATCTACACCAAGATATGGAGAAGATTTTTAGAATTCCATCCAAATCTCAAGAGATTCCGATAAAATTTTTCTTAGAATTTCTGCAAAAAGGGAAAGATCTAGGATTATCAGTAAACACACTTAGAGTCCAAGTATCTGCACTAGGAGCACTCTATAGTTATAATCTAGCTGGTAATAGATGGATAGCTAGATTCATCCAGGCTTGTGAACGAATTACACCAGTTCATATATCCAGAATTGCTCCTTGGGATCTAAACTTGGTTCTAGACGCCCTAACAGGTCCACCCTTTGAACCGTTAGATTGCATACCCCTTAAGATTATATCTCTTAAAATGGTACTCTTGGTAGCATTAACCTCAGCCAGAAGAGCCAGTGACATGCAGGCATTATCTATAGATCCTCCATTTCTGCTATCATTCCAGGATCAGTTAATCTTAAAACCTGGCCCCTCATATTTACCAAAAGTGGCAGGGAAGTTCCATAGATCGCAGGAAATTCACCTACCCTCCTTTTTTAGTAACCCTTCTTCTCTGTCAGAAGAGAAATATCACATGTTAGATGTGAAAAGAATAGTGTTAAAATTTATTGAAAGATCGGCTAGCTGGAGGAAGAGTAGGGCTCTTTTTATATCCTTCCAGGGCCAAAGGAAGGGATACGGGGTCACGAAAGCCACCCTATCTCGGTGGATCAGAGAAGCAATCTGTCTGGCGTATACTGCAAAAAATGAAGATCCCCAGAAGGCATAAAAGCACATTCTCCCAGGGCCATGGCATCCTCCTGGGCAGAAAGAGGAGACGTCCCAATCGAGTCTATATGTAAGGCCGCAACCTGGTCGTCTCCTTCCACTTTTTACAACCACTACAGGCTTGATTTATCATCCTCCTCTGACCTATCCTTTGGTAGAGCAGTTCTCAGCACGGTGGTCCCTCCCAGTTGAAAGTCTCTGAAAGTCTCTCAAGTGGGTGCTGTCGTGGCGAAGGGTAAAAAGCCGGATTACGTACCGGTAATGCTCTTTTAATGAGTCCACGACAGCACCCACTCAGTTCCCTCCCTGAAAGTCAATAGACTGTGTATATACCTTCTTGAATGAAATGAAGAAATTGAAAAATATAAATGCCTAATACTGGCGGTCCTCCGGGTACTCTGAAATCCAACTGAGGAGGAGAGGCGGACCGCCCTCTTTTATCTCTGTAGGTTTCATGTTCCTATGGGCGGATCCCTCTCTCAAGTGGGTGCTGTCGTGGACTCATTAAAAGAGCATTACCGGTACGTAATCCGGCTTTTGTTTGAAAACTACTTTTGAGGCACGGTGCCAAGCTCAGAAGAGAAGAAGCACCATGTTGAAGTTCAGATTTTGCTGGACTGGTTTGAGGGTGCCATGTCATATTGGTAGAGCCCCTGAGGTGCCAGAACAGCAGAGCCCCCCCATAGGTGACCTGATTTAAAAACTACACCTCTCAATGAAATCATCTAGTGCAGTGATCCTATTGATACTACTGGTGCCACAGGGTTTTACACCATTGGGCAATGAAGAAAAAATAATAATTACATTTTACCACCCAAATTTTGTTTTAGCTCCAGATGTTACATTTTCACACTGGGAAATGACTAAAAATAGCACCAAGATTTGTAGCACAATTTCTGCTGAATGTAGAAATACTCCATATGTGGATGTGCAGTACTGCTTAGCCACACGGCGAGACTTGGGAGGGACGGCGCGCTACTTGCCTCCTGTAGCGCAGATTTTCCTAGACTAGTTTGTGGACTCAATATACGGAGTCTCTCAGTCCCAGAAGAGCAGAATCACCCCTCAAGTGACCCCATCTTGGAAACCATACCCATTTGGGAATTTATCTACAGATGTAGTGACGATTTTGACTCCATGGGTGTTTTCCAGAAACAAGCAGCAGTGAATGTTGCTGAGTGAAAATTGCAAACTGCCATTGCAGTCACCAGTATGTTGTGCAGTGGCGTAGCAACTGTTTGTGGCGCCCGGGGCGGCAAATGTTAGGCCACACCCCTAGCCACACCCATTTCACTGGTCACACTCATATCCACACCCTGACCACACCCACTTAGCACTGCTGATCACACTGTTTCATAAACAATAATTATAAACACATACCTCTCAACCGTCCCGGTTTCAGCAGGACAGTCCCGATTTCGGGACCCTGTCCGCTGTCCCGGCCAGGCGGTTTACTTTCCGCATTAGAATCGTACATATGGAAACCCCGGGGACCTCCCACACATTCTGGCAGCCACAAGTCACGTTCCATCGCTGACCTCATTTCCCCAGGATGTGGGGATCTCACCAGCTATGAGGCGCTCCATTCAATACCCGGCTCTCACTGAGCGAGACAGGCAGGATCTGGGGATCTCTTCATCTGTTGAACAGATCCCATGTTGAGATCCCCACATCCTGCTTGTCTCGCTCAGTGAGAGTCGGGTATTGTATGCAGCGGTCCGTACAATACCCGGCTCTCACTCCAACAGATCCAGCGGCTCGATGCGTCGCCGTTCTGAAGACTCTCCCGAGAACGAGTTACAGTACCTGCTGCTGTAAGCTGACCGCCGGAAATGAGGTCAGCGTTCATTTCCAGCGTTCAGCTGACTTACAGCACGTCACCTCCGGTGGAACGTGACGTGTGGCTGCCAGAACGTGTGGGAGGTCCCCGGGTTTCCGCATGTACGATTCTAATGCGGGAAAGTAAACCTCCCGGCCAGGACAGTGGGACAGGGACCCAGCCCTACACAGATAACAGCATTCGCTCCGTCCCCACGCAGACCCATGCACATAATGGCACTCCTCCTTCCCCCCTGCAGCCCCCAAGCACACAGATCCTGCAAGTAACAGGACCCTTGTACATGCGCGGCTCCGCTCTTTGTGGCCCTGTACACAAACGGCTCCGCTCCACACACCTCACACGCACAAGGCTCCGCTCCGTACACCTCGTACACACACGGCTCTGCTCCGTACACCTCGTACACACACGGCTTCGCTCCCTACACCTCGTACACACACTTGCTCGTAACCCGTACACACACGGCTTCGCTCCGTACACCTCGTACACACACGGCTCCGCTCCGTACACCTCGTACACACACGGCTCCGCTCCGTACACCTCGTACACACACGGCTCCGCTCCGTACACCTCGTACACACACGGCTCCGCTCCGTACACCTCGTACACACACGGCTCCGCTCCGTACACCTCGTACACACACGGCTCCGCTCCGTACACCTCGTACACACACGGCTCCGCTCCGTACACCTCGTACACACACGGCTCCGCTCCGTACACCTCGTACACACACGGCTCCGCTCCGTACACCTCGTACACACACGGCTCCGCTCCGTACACCTCGTACACACACGGCTCCGCTCCGTACACCTCGTACACACACGGCTCCGCTCCGTACACCTCGTACACACACGGCTCCGCTCCGTACACCTCGTACACACACGGCTCCGCTCCGTACACCTCGTACACACACGGCTCCGCTCCGTACACCTCGTACACACACGGCTCCGCTCCGTACACCTCGTACACACACGGCTCCGCTCCGTACACCTCGTACACACACGGCTCCGCTCCGTACACCTCGTACACACACGGCTCCGCTCCGTACACCTCGTACACACACGGCTCCGCTCCGTACACCTCGTACACACACGGCTCCGCTCCGTACACCTCGTACACACGGCTCCGCTCCGTACACCTTATACACATGGCTCCGCTCCGTACACCTCGTACACACACGGCTCTGCACACACACGGCTCCGCACACCTTGTACACACACGGCTCCGCTCCGTACACCTCGTACACACACGGCTCCGCTCCGTACACCTCGTACACACACGGCTCCGCTCCGTACACCTCGTACACACACGGCTCCGCTCCGTACACCTCGTACACACACGGCTCCGCTCCGTACACCTCGTACACACACCGGCTCCGCTCCGTACACCTCGTACACACACGGCTCCGCTCCGTACACCTCGTACACACACGGTGTCATGGGTGTATCGCCACAAGGATCGTCGCGATTACACACTCTGACTTCTCACAGCTGAGTTGCTGTTTCTTTGTGTTTGGTAATGAGGGAGTTAATTTTACCTAGCTCTTTGCTAAGACTAGGTCCAGCCTCGCCCGGCTGCTTTTGATTATGTTCTAATTAGATTCCTTCATATACCTGCCAGTCTGCTTGTTAGATGCCGGTGAAAGCCTTTATGTAGTCTAGCAGACTGGATCGGTTCTGAGAATACTTAAGCTAAGAGCTCCTTAGTTGTTTTTACTCTTATAGCTTATAGTTTATCTCTGAGACCTTAGGTGTTCCTACTGTGTGTGAGTGTTGTATGTAAGACTTTATTTACTTTATTTCTTGTCTTTCTTGTTTGTCTTTCTGTTCATTAACCGTTACCTGTTCATTCCCTTTGGTGGTAATCAGGGTCCTTCTTAGGACTAGATTACAGTTGGCAGGGATTGATAGGAGACAGGGTTTACGCTGGTGGCCTGGACCTCTGTACCTTTAACAGTACCTCCAGGTAGAGGGATTAGTTAGGACCCCAGTTTAGGGTCAGCATAGACCCCGGTCACCCTCTAGCCGGAGACAGCGTATAACGGATTCCGTATTGACCCACTGGACTTTCTGTCAGGTAATTCTATGTTATCATATATCTATGCGCATGTTATTTTGTATGTTGCCCTTTTGATATAGATTACTGTCATCACATATATATATATCTGCTATACAGCGTGACATTTTCACCGGCCATACAAAAGATTCTCTCCAGCTGTCATGGATCCAGTAGCCCAGCTGGCCCGGCAGTTGCAGGGGTTGTCCATGGAGTTGGCAGACATTAAGTCCAAGGTTTTTGTCTCCCCCGGAGCAAACCAGATCTGAACCTAAGGTTGCTCTCCCGGACAGGTTCACTGGTGGGCGGGACAAATTTTTTACTTTCCGGGAGGCATGTAAATTGTACTTTCGGCTGCGGCCTCGGTCATCTGGGAGTGAAGAGCAGAGGGTGGGAATTGTTATCTCGCTCTTACAAGGGGACCCTCAATCTTGGGCGTTCTCTATTCCTCCAGGCTCCCCAGATCTCCAGTCAGTGGATCGATTTTTTACTGCCCTGGGTCTGGTATATGATGAACCGGATCGAGTTTCCCTTGCTGAAACAAAGTTACGTAAAATACGGCAAGGAAATCGTTCAGCGGAGGAATATTCTTCTGAGTTCCGTAGATGGGCAACAGATACTCAGTGGAATGACCCAGCTCTCTTAGGAGCCAGTTTTGTCAAGGGTTGTCTGACAAATTAAAAGATGTGTTGGCTCAGTAGGATTCTCCTCCATCACTGGAGGCTGCTATGGCCCTCGCTATTCGCATTGATAGACGAATTCGGGGAAGACGCGAGGTAACTCCGCCTCCCGTGATGACTCCACCTACTACTAAAGTCTCTTATACTGAGGTTCCCCTGGTCTGTTCTGAGGAACCCATGCAGTTGGGAGGGACATCTTTTTGTAGGAGGGAATCGGCGGTGCACCGCAAGACTAGAAGGTGTTTCTTTTGCGGGAGAGAGGGACATTTTGTTGGGGGGTGTCCATCCCGGGCCTCTTTGAGCAAAGGAGTTATCCTGAGAGTGTGTATTTCGTCCCCAAATCCCTCTCAGTTTCTCGTGCCTGCGGAGGTGGTGATTGGTACTAGAACTGAGAGGATTTCTGTTTTTCTTGATAGTGGGTCCGGGGCTAATCTGGTGGACGCTCGGTTTGCCCAGGTGCATGGTATGCAACTGAGTGTATTGGCCAAACCGGTCCCTATAGTCTCTATTGATTCTAGACCTCTCGGTCAAGGTAGCTTGGTACAAGCTGTTCATAACATAGATCTTCGAGTAGGGGCAAGACATAAAGAGCAATTGTCTTATGTGTTGGAGGGTCTACCTACTCCTATTGTGTTGGGACTTCCTTGGTTGGCTAAACATAACCCAGTGATTGATTGGCAATCCGGAAAGATAAGCCAGTGGGGTGAATTTTGCAGGAATAACTGCATGAGCACGGTCATCGGTGCGGTTGTGCCTAGGACTTTGTCTCCTTTTCTGGAGGACTTTGGGGAGATGTTCTCAGAGGAGGGGTGTAAAGAGTTACCTCCTCATCGCGCATATGACTGCTCAATAAAGTTGCTTCCTGATGCCTTATCTCGTACTTTCCCAGGGGCCGGGAAGACAGATGATCCGGTTCCTATTCCTCAGGAGGGAGTTGTAGTGTCAGCTGTATGCTCTGAGCTTGAGGGGGAGGTATTGGGGGCTCAGGGGACGCCCCGGTGGGACTTCCAGGGAGACTGATAGTTCCAGATCGGTTAAGACTGAAGGTTACGGGGAACCGTTACAAACAGATGGCTGATAGGGGGAGAGTTTCTGGTCTAGATCTGAAGGTGAACGATCTAGTTTGGTTGTCTACCAGGAATATAAAACTTAGTTTCCTCCTGGAGGTTGGGTCCCAGATTCATCGGGCCGTACAGGATCAGTTCCATAATTAATCCTGTGGCATTTCGTCTGGACCTCCCTCCTACGTTTAAAATTCATAATGTGTTTCACAAGTCATTACTTAAAAAGTATGTGGCACCAGTCATACCGTCACCTCTACCTCCGCCTTCAGTGGTGGTCAATGATAACGTGGAATTTCATGGGTCGAAAATCATTGACTCACGTCTCAGTCGCCGATCCCTTCAGTACTTGGTTCATTGGAGGGGGTATGGTCCTGTGGAGAGGACGTGGGTCCCTGCGTCTGATGTTAACGCAGATCGATTGGTTCGGACCTTTCACACAACTCACCCGGGCAGACCTGGCCCTGAGGGTCCGGAGTCCCCTCGTAGAGGGGGGGGTACTGTCATGGGTGTATCGCCACAAGGATCGTCGCGATTACACACTCTGACTTCTCACAGCTGAGTTGCTGTTTCTTTGTGTTTGGTAATGAGGGAGTTAATTTTACCTAGCTCTTTGCTAAGACTAGGTCCAGCCTCGCCCGGCTGCTTTTGATTATGTTCTAATTAGATTCCTTCATATACCTGCCAGTCTGCTTGTTAGATGCCGGTGAAAGCCTTTATGTAGTCTAGCAGACTGGATCGGTTCTGAGAATACTTAAGCTAAGAGCTCCTTAGTTGTTTTTACTCTTATAGCTTATAGTTTATCTCTGAGACCTTAGGTGTTCCTACTGTGTGTGAGTGTTGTATGTAAGACTTTATTTACTTTATTTCTTGTCTTTCTTGTTTGTCTTTCTGTTCATTAACCGTTACCTGTTCATTCCCTTTGGTGGTAATCAGGGTCCTTCTTAGGACTAGATTACAGTTGGCAGGGATTGATAGGAGACAGGGTTTACGCTGGTGGCCTGGACCTCTGTACCTTTAACAGTACCTCCAGGTAGAGGGATTAGTTAGGACCCCAGTTTAGGGTCAGCATAGACCCCGGTCACCCTCTAGCCGGAGACAGCGTATAACGGATTCCGTATTGACCCACTGGACTTTCTGTCAGGTAATTCTATGTTATCATATATCTATGCGCATGTTATTTTGTATGTTGCCCTTTTGATATAGATTACTGTCATCACATATATATATATCTGCTATACAGCGTGACACACGGCTCCGCTCCGTACACCTTGTACACATGGCTCCGCTCCGTACACCTCGTACACACACGGCTCTGCACACACACGGCTCCGCTCTACACGGCTCCGCACACCTTGTACACACACGGCTCTGCTCCGTACACCTCGTACACACACGGCTCTTCTACATCCACACTGTAAACCCGAGTCCCGACCCCCACACACACACACACACACAAACTTACCCTAATCCAGCACCATGACAACATCACAGCAGAGTCTTGCACACAAGGACACTGATCATCTGACCCCTGACTCCTCCCCTCCTGTGACCTCATCACAGGTCCTGTGGGCACAGAAGACTACAGCAATAGCAGCGTCATTGCTAGCTGCTGTGAGGCTAATGCTGTAGAGACGGAGGGCAAGGAAAGGGTGCCGCCCCCACACACACGTGCCGCCTGGGGCGGACCGCCCTCCCCGCCCCCACACGCTACGCCACTGATGTTGTGGTGCCCAGCTCATGCTTCTGGAGACACGCACCTGTAAATTAGGCGGACGCTCTTGGCTGCAGAAATGCCAAACGTGTGCATGCTAAATGTGATTTAGACACACTGGGGTTGAGGAGCCATTTGGCTTTTCCAGAAATATGGAAGCTCCTTTTATTTCCATAGACAGGTGATGGAGCCGAGTGGGGACTTGTTTTTTGTGGATTGAGTTGAGGCTTTTATTGGGAACATTTTATATAACATATGGGATCACATTTATCCGGCGCTCTACGCTGAACACTTACTTTGGGGTTTCCATCTAAATGTCTGAGTGACATGATTCAGATGAAACCCCTGAGGGATCCATTCACTATAATGAGGCAGCAGAGTTACTCTGGACTCTGTCTGGCCTCTGTTCAGCCTGGTTCTTCTTTTCAGAAGTGCATGAAACTGTGGCCGACCACGCTTTTATGCAATCCTAAAAAAGACGGACACCACCAGATCACATGTCAGATGACGTCCACACTGCCTCGCCTCCATTTGCCTCATTATAGGGAATCTTCCGTCGAGGGTTCCGTCTGAAACATGTATTTCAGAGATTTACACAAATCTTGGTGTAAGCACTTGGCGCAGAGTGCAGGATAGATATGAGCCGAGCCTTAGTGCATCTCCATAGTTTAATCTATAATTTTTTCATATTTCGGCTGACAGTGATGTGATAAATTGTTCTTTGCGGGACGATTTGACTTTTATGTTGGCACCATTTTCTGGCAAGTTACATTTTTTGATCGCTGGTCTCCTGGATGTTCGGGTCCAGCTGGTTCTGTCGAACATTTTAAAAAAAAAGAAGTTCGAGTACCAGAACAGTACCCGGACCCGATCCCAGACCTCATTCACTTGAATGGGGGCCCGAACATCCAGTGTTTGCGACAAACACTGCCTCCGATTGGCGGTAAAATCATTACCACCGGTCAGACAGCTGTGGTTCCCACACTGTCAGGTTACAGCATGAGCCCACAGCTGTGATTGGAGGTAAAAAATTTACCTCTGGTCACTGGTGGCGGCTGATGGGAGTATTCATCAGCTGGTGCCTGTGCTCTAAATAATAATAATAATAAAATAACGAAGTTGGTTCCCTGTAATTTTGATAACTAGCCTGACAAAACTGACAGCTGTTAGCAAGGTTGGTTGTTAAGAATAGAGGGGTCCCCAATATTTTTAAATAACGACGTGGGTCACCCACATTTTTGACAACCAGCCAAGCTAAAGCAGAGAGCTGGGGTCTGGTATTCTTAGGCTAGTAAGGGGCCATGGATATCTATTAGATGCGCCATTTCTGACGCTTTGCCCGGCTTTTCCCATTTGCACTGTGGTGGTGGCAAGTGCGGTTCACATTTGTTGGGTTGTTGTCACTTTTGTATTGCCCGGTGGCATCAAGCTCACTGATTAGTGATGGAGAGGCGTTTATAAGATATAATCCTATTGTTATATTGTAAATAAACACACAGCAAGAATAAAGTCTTTTATTTGAAATAAAAAAACACGTTTCCTTTTTTATTTAAAAATAACAAACACCGTTATACTTGCCTAATGCCCATTCCATTGAATCCCTCATCTCCTGTAATAAAACAAAAATAAAAAACAACACTATTCCTCACCTGTCCGTTTCTCTGTCCCACGCCTTAATTCCTGTTTGTGGAAATATAGTTTTCAACCTGGTCGGTTCCAAGATGCGACTGTCCAGGCTGAGAACCACAGATGAATGAGCTGCTGCAAGCACTAGCGTCAGTGACCGGCGGTTACATCATCATGGTTACCGCCGGTCACTAAGGCTGCTTTCCCAGCTGGGCCGCTGAACTGTGATGACCTCGGTGAGATCAGCTCTAGCACAGTACAGATCAGTGAAGATCATTTCACCTGATAAGTGTTTTGTTCATTCATCGGGTGGTCAGCAACCTTTTTGTATAGCAAAATTATTGTGAAATTAACTGTTTTAAGAATTCTCAAATTATCTTTGTGTAAATGTACCTTTTAGCCTTATAGGAATGACCAGTTCTAACTTAAAGGGGTATTCCTATCTCCAAGATTCTATCCCAATATGTAATAGGTGTAATAATATTAGTAAATACTCCAATTAGAAATGTAGTATAGTTTTTCTGATTAGCAATGTCGCTTACCCCATGTGCAGGACATTGCAGTATCTTAGGTATCCATTGTTACGGCCATGTATGGTGCATCACAAAATAACAGTCGCTATGTGAGTGGCCATGATCATGGATATCTAAGCTACTGCAGTGTTCTGTTTGTCTTCATCTCTTCGTACAGTCATGGCCAGTAGTGGAGATGGACACAAATTTTTATTTTCCCAAATTTGCAGCTTCATTGCATTTAGATCTTTCAGTCAGATGTTTAGTGACGTACACCATCATCATTTCATAAGTTGTATACTTTTGTTGACAAATACATCAAGTTATGTAAAGACAAAATATTTACCGTGCTTTCCCTTATTTTTCAAGATGTCTGCCCTTCTCACCGGCCGATGGATATTGGCTCCTGGGCCAAAATCCTCTCTTGCAAAATGTTTTTGTCTAATCAGTTCTTTGAGTTTATCATAATTTGTGTTTTTTTGCTTGCTCACCCACTTGATGATTGACTGTAGGTTCTCAATGGGATTGAGATCTCGGGAGTTTCCTTGCCAGGGACCCAAAATTTCAATAGATTGCTCACTGAGCCACTCGGTTATCTCTTTTGTCTAGTGACTTGGTATCCATCACGCTGGAAACAGCATTGTTCGTCAACAAATTTCTCCTAAATTGTTGGGGGAAGTTTATGTTGCAGCATGTATAGATACCGTTCTGTATTCATGGCAGTGCTCTTAGGCGAAATTGTGAGTGAGCCCCCTCCATGGATGAAAAGCAACCCCACACATGAATGGTCTCAAGATGATTTACTGTTGGCATGACATAGGACTCATGGTAACGCTCACCATTTCTTCTCCAGACAATCATTCTTCCAGATGTCTCAAACAGTGTGAATGCGGCCTTTATCAGAGAAAATAACTTTACCCCAGTCCTATGCACTTCTTGCAAATGTTATTTTCCCTGATCTTGTCCTTTTACTATTAGAGGGGCCTGGAAGGGTTGTGGGTATCCGGCATGAAGAGCAGAATCCCACATCTCTTACTGGGTTTTTTTTTGCTAGAAAGTTAAAGATGTTAAATTAAAGATGTCTGAAAGATGTGTCTGACAGGATATCAGGACTCTTCAGACCTAAAGATGACTACCCATTCCTGCTAATACATGTGGGGACAAATGACACCGCTAGAAACGACCTGGAAACCATCTGCAGTGACTTTGAAAACTTAGGTAAGAAAGTGAAAGAACTGGGAGCGCAGGTGGTCTTCTCTTCCATCCTCCCAGTGGATGGCCATGGAACAAGGAGGTGGAATAAGATTCTGCAGGTGAACAACTGGCTATGTCGATGGTGCCGTCAGCAAGGATTTGGATTTCTGGATCACGGAGTGAATTACCTATACGATGGACTACTTGCTAGAGATGGGGTGCACCTTACGAAGACTGGAAAATATGTATTTGGAAGTCGCCTTGCTACACTCATCAGGAGAGCTTTAAACTAGAACACTGTGGGAAGGGAAGCAAAACGCCAGCAAAAGCCATACACTTGACAAATACTATTGAGATTTCTGCTATTAGAAGTGAAGGGGAAGAACAAAGACAAAAAAATTTACATAATAAAAATATTGAAGGAAGAGAAACCAATCACAAACTAAAGTGTTTCTATACGAATGCACATGATGTCATTGGAATCACTGAGACTTGGTGGGACGATACACATGATTGGAATACAAGGCTAGAAGGATACAACTTATTTGCAAGAAACAGACTTGATAAACGAGGAGGAGGTGTTGCATTGTATGTTAGAAAAGCGTATATCTGCACAGAGATTGACGCTTCAGAGACTGGGAGTTCTGTGGAAACTGTTTGGGTAAGAATACAAGGATAGAACAATGGAAAGGACACCATTGTAGGCATTTACTACAGGCCGCCTGTGCAAGCTGAAGATATGGATGAACTCTTTATGCATCAAATGGCCAAGTTCTCCAAAAAATATGACATAGTGGTCATGGGAGATTTCAACTATCCAGACATTTGTTGGGAATCTCTCTCAGGCAAAACTAACAGGTCCAGGAAATTCTTATCCTCTCTTGCTGACAACTTTATCTTCCAAAAGGTAATGGAGAAAACAAGGGGATCTGCTACCTTGGATCTAATCCTCATAAACAGGGAGGAAATGGTGGAGGAGGTAAGAGTGGCTGGGACTCTAGGAGGTAGTGACCATGCTATTTTAGAATTTTGGATAACAAGAGGAGGAAGACCTGTGAAGACTCAGACGTCAAGGTTAGATTTCAGAAAGGCAGATTTTAAGGAACTCAGAAAGAGAATTGGAGGGATCCAATGGCTGGATATCCTTAAGGACAAAAATGTCCAGGAAGGATGGAAAATCTTGAAAAATGAGATTCTCAAAGCACAATCGTTAACAATTCCGAAAAGAGGGAAGAATGGGAAGCATTTAAGGAAACCAGGATGGATGAACATAGAACTTAAACACATGCTAAAAAGGAAGAAAGAAATGTTTATCAAATGGAAAGAGGGAGGCATATCTAAAGAAGAATATAATGCCGTCTGCAGAACCTGCAGGGCACAAATCAGATTATCTAAAGCTGACAATGAATTAAGGCTTGCAAGTGACGTCAAAAGCAACAAAAAAGGATTTTGGGGATACGTCAAAAGTAAAAGAAAAGTCAAAGATGCTATAGGATTTTTACAGGATGAAAATGATGAAATGGTAAGTCAGGATGTTGAGAAGGCTGAACTTTTAAATTCCTATTTGCATCTGTTTTCTCTCAGAAAGGAAATGTAACATCAACTGATCTTCACTGTCCTATTAAAGGAATAGAAGAATCCAGGATATCTATAAACAGAAAGACAGTGAGGAAACACTTAGCTAACATAAATGAATTCAAGTCTCCAGGTCCAGATGAATTACACCCCAGGGTACTGAAGGAGATAGCAGAAGAAATTCTTGAACCACTGTCCATAATCTTTGAAAATTCTTGGAGAACAGGAGAAGTCCCAGAAGACTGGAGAAGAGCAAATGTTGTTCTATCTTCAAAAAGGGGAAGAAGGTGGACCCAGGGAACTACAGGCCGGTGAGTCTGACTTCTATACCAGGAAAGATCTTTGAACAAATTATTAAAGAACATGTATGTCAAGTACCTGGATAAGAATGAAGTGATTAAACAGAGTCAGCATGGGTTTGTAACTAATAAGTCATGTCAGACTAACTTAATTTCCTTCTATGACAGAATCACTGACTGGGTGGATCAGGGAAATGCTGTAGATATAGTATATCTTGACTTCAGCAAAGCATTTGACAAAGTATCTCACACAATCCTTATTGAAAAAATGACTAAGTATGGAATGGACAAGGCAACTGTAAGGTGGATTCATAACTGGCTTAGTGATCGGACCCAAAGAGTGGTTGTAAATGGCTGCACATCCAGTTGGAAGAATGTCTCAAGTGGGGTACCACAAGGCTCTGTTTTGGGCCCTGTATTGTTCAACATCTTTATCAATGATTTAGATGAAGGAATTGAGGGTAAACTGATCAAATTTGCTGATGACACAAAGCTAGAAGGGGTAGCTAATACTAGAGAAGAGAGAGAGAGGATTCAAAAAGATATACATAAACTGGAGCAGTGGGCAGCAACTAACAGAATGGATTTTAACAGGGAAAAATGCAAAGTACTACATCTGGGCAATAAAAATGAAAAAAGCATATACAAAATGGGAGGAATAGGGCTAAGTAACAGCACATGTGAAAAAGACTTGGGTATACTAATTGATCACAGACTTAACATGAGTCAACAGTGTGATTCAGCAGCAAAAAAGGCAAATGCAATTCTAGGATGTATCAACAGAAGCATACAGTCTAGATCACGTGAGGTCATTATTGCCCTCTACTCCTCTTTGGTCAGACCTCATCTGGAATACTGTGTCCAGTTTTGGGCACCACATTTTAAAAAAGACATCAACAAACTGGAGCAAGTTCAGAGAAGAGCCACCAGAATGGTGACCGGTCTGCAAACCATGTCCTATGAGGAACGGTTGCAGGATTTGGGAATGTTTAGCTTGCAAAAAAGAAGACTGAGAGGAGACTTAATAGCTGTCTACAAATATCTCAAGGGCTGTCACATTGTAGAAGGATCATCTTTATTCTCATTTGCACAAGGAAAGACTAGAAGCAATGGGATGAAACTGAATGGGAGGAGACACAGATTAGATATTAGAAAAAACTTTTGACAGTTAGGGTGATCAATGAGTGGAACAGGCTGCCACAAGAGGTGGTGAGTTCTCCTTCAATGGAAGTCTTCAAACAGAGGCTGGATAGACATCTGTCTGGGATGATTTAGAGAATCCTGCTTTGAGCAGGGGGTTGGACCAGAAGGCCCAGGAGGTCCCTTCCAACTCTACCATTCTATGATTCTATGATTCTAAGTTAGGTCCTTTATTGGGCTGTAAGGAACGCTTGGTAGCCATTTTTTAAATACATGTTAATTACTAAAAACACCAATCCACAAATAGCTGATAGGTACTGGTTAAGTACTACACTATTTAAGTCAATTAACGTCTCACGTCCAAACATTCTACTTACATGCAAATCTAGTATTAATCTCCAGGTAAATAGAATTTAAACCCCCAAAGTAAATTCCCTATCGGTATGTCCAAAAACACATTCAGATTGGGCCTGACAATCTAAATTCCCCAGGGATGATGTTGTCTGCAAAAAGAACTGTGGAATTAATGGTGAAATTTATGCAAGTAAAATAAACAAATAAACCTTGTTCAGCCAGATTATTGGAAAAGTGGCTAAAGGTAGAACATTTTTTTTTATCTTTCCAGCAGCCGCTTGCTTACAACCATTGGGATTGTACACAGAACAGTTACAGTCAACACTTACTGTACTATGAGTTTGTATGTAATCGACCCCCTGCACTTTAGACACATGCAGCGGAACAGGCAATCAGTGTGCTGGCGAGTGATGACGGAGT
Source organism: Oophaga sylvatica (assembly GCA_033576555.1). NCBI lineage: Eukaryota > Metazoa > Chordata > Amphibia > Anura > Dendrobatidae > Oophaga > Oophaga sylvatica. The sequence goes on along the minus strand of JARQOD010000008.1, from coordinate 95,575,071 downwards.
GCTCACAGTATAGAGAGCTGCGACTGTACCCACTCCGTACTCCGCCATAATGACTGAAAGCGAGTGGCTGCAGAGAGCATAAAACTTTAATTCTCCATTTAGTCACAATTTCTCCATGTAGCCAATAAGCCATCTAAACAGAATTTAAATGCTATTTCCTTGCAGTTTACCACTACATCTGCAGGTAAATAGCCCTTAGACCTACCTACGATTAGTCTGGGCCTGATGAAGACTGGCAATAGAGAAAGCACTGTTTTGCACGAGGACGTCCTATTAACATTCTAGTGGAAGTGTATTTTCTCACAGCTGTTTTTTACTGAAGACGTTTCAGATCACTTTTCAGTTTTAGATATCTTTTATTCTTCAGGTTTCCTGAGAATATATTTTTAAATAGATTCTGCACCAAATTACCCGTAAAAATGCTTAAAATACTGAGTAGCCTTCATATTGTTTTAATTGGAAAAACTATAGCATTCTTTGTTTTTTCATCCTATTTTTCTTTCTGCATAAAAATAAGCAACAAAAGTTATTAAAGGGAATTTGCCAGTAGGGTTTTGCTACCTAATCTGAGAGCAGCATAATGTTGGGAAAGAGAAGCTGAATCCAGCGATGTATCACTTAGATTGCTGGGTGCAGTCGTTTTGACACAAACAGAGCTTTTAGATTTAGAATGGAGCAGAGCTGTGGAAGCTAACCCCGCCCACACCAGGGTCTGTCCATAGACAGTGAGCTGCTTATCACAGGAGGGGCTTGCTGGACTAGTCTGACAATGTTAATCTTAGTGATAAATTCTTCACAGTTAGTAAAAAAAAACAGCATGCACTTTGACAAGTGACACATCCCTGAATTTTGTGTTTCAACCTCTATCTCTTGCTGTCTCCATATTACATAGCAAAAACCTGGTGACAGATTCCCTTTAAGGCATTTCACTCTGAAAAAAACATAGAAATTTCAAAGTTTGGTCACTGAATCAATTAGCTGCAATTAAGATACACCTAACTAAACATGAAAAATAAACAATGTTAAAGCAATGTAAAAATGCATCAAAAACCTTGTTAGGTTTCCAAAACCAATTTTTCTGTCAGAAAAATCTCTGTTCAAAAAAAGACTGTGAACTTACACTTAGGCCGGGATCACACATGCGAGTAAATCGGCCGACACTCGCATGTGAAATCCCAGCTCTGGCGCCGGCACTCGGGAGTGGAGAGAGCGGCTGCATGTATTTATATGCAGCCGCGCGCTCCACTCCTAAGTGCCGGCGCCAGAGCTGGGATTTCACATGCGAGTGTCGGCCGATTTACTCGCATGTGTGATCCCGGCCTTGGGGTTATCTGGGAACTGAAGCTCATTACAAGAAATGTCTTAAAAGAAAAAAAAATACTTGCTAATTTCCATAGTTATTAGAAAAGTGGCTCCCCAGATGCTACAATTTGTGTAAATTAACAGTCCGATAGTCCTCAACATCACAGGTCCAGTGCTCTCTGCCGCTGTGTGTTGACACAAGACAGATTTCATCAACCAAGGTATCATTTTATTCAGTATAACGGTACCGACCCGATACTGTGTCTAGGTTACTATGCACAATCCTGCTGACAGGTTCCCTTTAATTCACGTTAAACTGTCTCGGGACTGTGGGTAGGGTTTTTGACTTTGCCATGACCTCTCTGCATTTGTACAAGCCTCCTTTTTTAAAGTTTGCGCTAGTGCTGCCATTGCCACTGGCGGCGCTTGAGCACATTCATCTCCCAGTGGTCTTCAGCAAAATGGTGTAGGAGGAAACGTATGCTCAGATTCAGAACTCTTCTCAATGACGAGCCGAGATCTCAATCTGCACATGTGCCACCATCGGCACCATTTTGCTGAAGACATTCACATGTCAATCTGCGCATATTCCATACCCCCAGCACCATTTTGCTGAAGACCACTGGGAGATAAATGCTCAAGCGTGACCAGCAGAAAGGGCGGCGCTAGCACGAACTTTAAAAAAGGAGGCTCGTACAAACACAAATGGGCCACAGCAGAGCCGAGAACCCTACCCTCAGTCCTGCCCCGAGGCACGAATAGGTTATTGCACCAAAACGTCTAACGTGAATTAAATAAGAGCCGGGATGTGGATATCTTCCCTAAAGGTATCTAAAAGCGACATTATGGCCATACCTTTATTTTAACATACTGAATCGTGATCACAGGTTCCCTTTAACTGAAACAAAGTGCCACAGTTTTGCAGTGATTATGCAAAATAATGTGGCAAAAATAAAAGCGCAATCTGACCGTGTCTTGTAAATGCACCATTATTGTCTCACAGCTGTGCAGGAATTTGTCACAAAAATTGGAATTTAGGCTAGGTTCCCATGAGCGTATGTTAAATTGTACGTTTTACGTCCAGATAAAAATTACAATTTTCATCCTTTATTTTTTACATAAACAGTTTAATAAGGAATGACAAGTACAGTTTCCTATATTTTGCATATGGAGAGCACACAGACAATTTAATACCTTCATCTGAATGAACCCTTGGCTATTACAACCTGTCACTGAGCATGTGTCCATTTCCCAACATTCCTTTTCTTTCTTTTTTTTTTTAACTTGAAAGTGTTGCCCACTGAAAATTAGTTATCACCTATGCGACCTTTTCCAATCAGAAGAACGGGGCACTTACATCTCCATTAGAAGTGGTCCTCTAACTTTCTAACCTTGAGAGCCAAATCAGCTCCTAGAGTGGGTTGCGAGCCACAATTTCTGTCCCCTCACAGTAGAGGCAACCAAAGCCCCCATTACTGGTATAATAGCCAAAGTTTTTCAACAGAAATCACCCCAAAGCAGTATACCAAGATCCAGGGGTTCCCACAACACCCCCCATTCAGTTATCTCCCATCAAGCACTCCCACTGCATGGTCACATCCAGTTTCAAGCACCTCCTCTGCCAGGTAGTATCATCCAGTCTCCAGCGTACCATACGTAAATGATTTCTAAACACCTGTATATGTGCATCCAGATCTGCGCTTTTGTGCAGGGATACTCACGAAATTCACCATTTTGAGATGTGCTCTTCATACCTGTTTGCCATTGTGGGGGCATCACAACACAGAACCAGACCTCAATCAGAGGACAATAAAACCTTCACTCTTTTTCTATGAACTGTTCCAATTATTTATGGCCACAACTGTTTATCCCTCTCCCATAATGACAGTTCTGCTTTACGTCACTTGTCTTATCTATTGCATTACTCCTGTGTCCTGTTGTGCATAAATATGTGATTCTTCAGATTTTGTATTAGTCTTTGGCTGATGAAGAGACCTGAGAAGTCTCGAAAGCTTGCAATTTGTTACCATCTTTTCAGTTAGCCATTAAAAGGTATCAACCACTGAGGACTCTCAATTCTAAATATTTTCTATCTACTGGCTAACACTACAAAGATATACATCTTTACTGTGGAAAATAAGCACAGCGCTAGGCATTCCTACAGTTAATGATGATTAGAAGAGCGGTTGAGCATGTGCACTTCTGCTCCATTCTTAATGGGGATGAAAGTGCTTCGATCTGCCAATTTGTCCGGTTCCTAACAATTGTATCTCTTATCGATCTATATGTTATCACCACGGATGGATAATAATTATCTTCACTGGACAACCCCTGTCAGATATGCCAATGTTTAGTATTTGTCTCTGACATTGCCCAAGTTGTTGGCCAGTTCATGTAGACATCCTATGCCTGCCACTACGTTGATATTAATCTGCCTCGGAGTGTACTGATATATTCTTTAGCAAACAATGTATTTTACAGATGTTTTCTTCAAAGTATTTTTATCTGTTGTAGTTTGGCAAGAAGTCGTTTTCTGAAATTGGTAACAGTCCTTCAGGGTTCAGAAGTTAAGTATTGTGGGGGGTTATTTAGGAACAAGAATGAATGCGTAAGATTCAGGCAAATACTTATGTAACGTGTACCTCAGCCGCCAGTGAATGCAAATTTACATTATAAAATACCTCCACCCTTACAGCTCTTGGTAATTCTGGAGAAACATACAAAATGGAAGCTATACATTAAAGCAGATCTGTTGCCGGTTTTCCAGATACAAACTGCATATGGTGTTATATTGACCAGATATAATTACTTGGAAAGTCAGCATTAGAATAGCTATGTAATCCTGATAATAAGGCTATGTGCACACATTGAGGATTTTTCGCGTTTTTTTTAGTGTTTTTGTGGCGGTTTTCCGCTGCAAAAACGCATGCATTAAGCATCCTATTAGGGCCTATGCACATGTTGCGGATTTGCCTGCAGATTTTTCCGCACCTCTTGGCAGAAAAGGCAGGTGCGGTTTTGCGCGGTTTTCCAGTGCGAGTCAATGGGTGCAGAAACGCTACAGAACCGCACAAAGAATTAACATGCTGCGGAAAAAAAACTGCGGTGAATCTGCGCGTTTTTTCCGCAGCGTGTGCACAGTGAAAGTTATTTTCCATAGATTTACATGACACTGCCCTGCCTGCGGAACTGCAGGGGAACCGCAGGGCTAAAACCGCTGCGGAACCGCAGGCAAATCCGCAACGTGTGCACAGGCCCTAAGGCTATGTGCACACGTTGCGGATTCTTAGCGTTTTTGCCACGGCTTTTCGCATATTCTATGGGATTCCGCAATGCTGTGCACATGCTGCGTGTTTTTCCGCGGCGGAATCGCATCGCGGAAAAATACGCAGCATGCTCATTCTTTTTGCGGAACTGCGGCGATTCCGCCGCCATAGGAATGCATTGAACCGCTTACTTTCCGCATGTGGCTATGCCCACCATGCGCAAAGTAAGCGGTTCATGTGCGGATGGTACCCAGGGTCTGGAGTACCATATCCATGTTAAAATAATTAAAATAAAAACAGAGATATTCTCACCTTCCGGCGGCCCCTGCAGCTTTCCCGCTCTTCAGCGATGCTCCCGGCCAATCCCGTTCCCAGTAATGCATTGCGAGAATCACCCCAGATAACGTAGCGGTCTCGCGTGATTTTACGTCATCTGGGGTCATTGTCACTATGCATCCCTGGGAACGCGATTGGCCGGGAGCGTCGCTGAGGACCGGGAAGGCTGCGGGGGCCGCCGGAAGGTGAGAATATCACGATTTATTATTTTTTTTTATTATTTTCAACATTAGATCTTTTTACTATTGATGCGGCATCAATAGTAAAAAGTTGGTCACACATGTCAAACACTGTTTGACTCGTGTCACCAGCCTGTCAATCAGTTTTCCAAGCGATGCTACAGATCGCTTGGAAAACGCTAGCATTCTGCAAGCTAAATTACGCTTGCAAAACGCTAGTTTTTAATGGGAATACGCATACCAATAAAATGCATATTTCCCACGGCAGGGAGGTGCGGGATTGTCGCGGAAATTTCCGCTACAATTCTCCTACGTGTGCACATAGCCTAAAACGGATTTCTTTTAAAATGAGGTTATGAGTTCTAGTTTATTCATTCTCCGCCAACCCAGTCTGACTGACAGCTGCACCTTGCACTGAGCAGTGTGAGATTTCACAGGCAGGACACTGAGAAGCGGTCAAATAAGTTCCAAATAAAAGGAAACTTGTCAGTCTATTCATGTTGCCTACAATTGCAGCCAAGTATGTTTTACTCTGAAGAACTGCAGGGTTTCAGGGAGAACTTGGTTTCAGAAGCTTGCATCGGACAATAGGGTGAGATGATACAAGTCCGATGAGAACTCCATCACTGTGTACCTTCCTGCTACTGGAGTGCTTGAGCACAGGAGAGTAACACTGCTGGACCCGATGTGCTGCTGCTCTAACAGGAAGAGATGTGGCAACTGTAGAGTTCTCCGTATGTTCACACGAGACATATCTCATCTCAGGAGAACATGCTGAGCCAGGCTGCAGGTGCGACCTTCTCTGTGGATATTTGCCTTATCCCCTCTATTATGTAGCTGTTTTTTGATTGGCCAACATCATAGAGGAGAAAAAGCAAATGCCCACAGAGAAGTTTTGTTATATACATACAGTTGGTTAAAGGGAAAATTTTCATATGAGACTCTCTTTATTACCAGCATGCATAACTTTGGAATGGAGGGGCACAGAAAAAAGGGTCTTGAATGTCCTTTGTATACAATCTGTGTAACTGTGGGATGGATTCACTTTAGCCTCTTTACAGATAGTTTTGAAGGGTTGTTGGTGCTTAAAAGACTGAAAGGGTTACAAAACTGATAGTCTGGAATTGCAACTGGTTTGTCTTATGTTCAAACTATTCTCTTGTATGGTGCACATTAGGACTTGATATTTGAACTGAGAGAAGCGAGAATACGATCCTTGCAGGATTTTCATTATTTTTAATGTATCAGTCCTCACCAAATGACAAATCTAAAGACCACAAGTGCTTATTGTAGGACTGCATTGGCACAGGTGGATTGAGAAGAGATTACTGCACATTTAAAGAGGAACTTTCTTTTGATTTGTCTTTTTTTTTTTTGCAAACTGAGTACCTCCTCCAATTCCCTCTGCTTCACAGATTCTTGACTTTTTTTCTGTATCCCACCATTTTAAAATAAGCCCCTCAGCCCTCAATGATTAAACTGCACCCAATATACAAATGTTCCCTTCAACCAGCTAAGTATATATCACAGGAATACTCTGTTGGAGTCTTCATTTTTTTCCTCTATGATAATGACCAATCAAAACACGGCCACGTCATAGAGGGGGAATAGTCAAATGCCCACAGCGAAGGTCACCGCTACCTCCTGTCAGAACTGCACCACGCCATTCACTGTATAGTAACCGTTGCCACAAATACAGCGGTGCTCATAGTCAATTGAAAATCTCTATACCTTAGAAAGTTGTCTAGTGGTTCTTTAACCCCTTCACCTCATAGACTGTTTTCACCTGCCTGACCAGACCAATTTTTTCAATTCTGACAAGTGTCACTTTATGATGTAATAAATCTGCAACGCTACAACGGATCCCAGTGATTGTGAGATTGTTTATTCCTGACATGTACTTCATATTTATGGTAAATTTAAGGCAATGTGATTTGCGTTTATGAAAATATAGAAAATCTGAAAAAAAATTAAAATTTAGCAATTTTCAAACTTTTAATTTTGATGCCCTTAAACCAGAAAGGTACCTTACAGAAAACAGATAACACTTCCCATGTCTTCTTCACCCAGCATAATTTTTTAAACATAATTTTTTTGTTTTTGGGATGTTAGGTTACAAGTTTATTAGCAATTTCCCATTTTTCCAACAAAATTTACAAACCCAAATTGTGACAACTCCTGGAGTGGACCCTCTAAGTCTTGGTACCAACCCAGCCTGGGCGAGCTGACCTAGTGAGAGCCAACCCCCTTAATTACACGTGGAAAGGGCGGTCACAGAAGCACGGGGAGTGAATTAACGCTGTGAACAGGTGGCCGGGAATACGGAGAGTACAGGATAATTGTGCAAGGCTGTGTGCACGAGGATACTCAGAGTACAGGACGTTGCTAGAGTGTGCACGAGGGTACTCAGAGTACAAGACGACGGCAAGAGCACGTGTGCAGAGAGCACGACAGGATCAGCTGAAGTGTGCAAGAAGCACGACAGGCACAGAGCAGAGCGTGTGCTAAGAAGCACGACAGGGCCAGAGCAGAGAGTGTGCTAAGAAGCAGGACAGGGCACAGAGCAGAGCGTGTGCTAAGAAGCACGACAGGGCACAGAGCAGAGCGTGTGCTAAGAAGCACGACAGGGCACAGAGCAGAGCGTGTGCTAAGAAGCACGACAGGGCACAGAGCAGAGCGTGTGCTAAGAAGCACGACAGGGCACAGAGCAGAGCGTGTGCTAAGAAGCACGACAGGGCACAGAGCAGAGCGTGTGCTAAGAAGCACGACAGGGCACAGAGCAGAGCGTGTGCGAAGAAGCACGACAGGGCACAGAGCAGATTGTGTGCTAAGAAGCACGACAGGGCACAGAGCAGATTGTGTGCTAAGAAGCACGACAGGGCACAGAGCAGATCGTGTGCTAAGAAGCACGACAGGGCACAGAGCAGATCGTGTGCTAAGAAGCACGACAGGGCACAGAGCAGATCGTGTGCTAAGAAGCACGACAGGGCACAGAGCAGAGCGTGTGCTAAGAAGCACGACAGGGCACAGAGCAGAGCGTGTGCTAAGAAGCACGACAGGGCACAGAGCAGAGCGTGTGCTAAGAAGCACGACAGGGCACAGAGCAGAGCGTGTGCTAAGAAGCACGACAGGGCACAGAGCAGAGCGTGTGCTAAGAAGCACGACAGGGCACAGCAGAGCGTGTGCTAAGAAGCACGGGAGGAACAAGGCAAGGCAGAGTGTGCGCTGGGAAGCACGTCGAGGTGCAAGGCAGAGCGTGTGCTGGGAAGCATGCCGAGGTACAAGGCAGGGGACCTGAGTACAGAGAGCAGCCAAGCAGGTCTAGCTAGGAAGCACAACAATAATCAGACGCCGCCTACAGGAAGAGGCAGCCTGATATAGGGCAAGTGTGCTGGGACTTTCGGGTCAGGTCCTCCAGAACCATAGAGAAGTTAGAGGAACAGCCACAGAGTCAAGCGTGGGAGGTACGCGTGCCCACTCGACGAGATGACGTCGGGCGCTGAGTCCCGGCGCCAGGTGAGCGCGGTGTAGCACAAATATTTTAGGGACCACATCATATTTGAAGTAACTGAGGGCCCAATGTGACAGAAAACACCCAAAAGTTACACCATTTTAAACACTACACCGCTCAAAACCACATTCAAGAAGTTTACTAACCTTATAGGGGCTTCATCAGAATTAAAGCAATGTGGAAGGGAAACATTGTTTTACTTTTTTCCACCAAAATATTGATTTATAACCAAATTTTACATTTTCAAAAGGGTAACAGGAGAACAAGGACCATACAATGTGTTGAACAATTTCTCCTGAGTACACTGATACCCCATTTGTGGTGGAATAGTACTGTTTGGGTGCACAGCTCGGAAGTGAATGAGCACCATTTGACTTTTGAAGCGCATAATTGGCTGGACTCAATAGCGGACACCATGTCACATTTGCAGAGCCTTTGATGTGCCTAAACAATGGGGATATCCGACAAGTGACCCCATTTTGACAGCTAGGCCTCTCAAGGAACTTATCTAGAGCTGCGGTGAGCACTATGAACCCACAGGTGTTCCACAGAATTTTATAACATTGAGCAGTAAAAATGAAAAAAAAAAAAAAACATTTTTCCTGCAAAAATGTTACTTTAGCCCCAAATTTTTCATTTTCACAAGGGTAACAGGAGAAAATGGACAATAGAATTTGTTGTGCAATTCTTCCTGAGTATACAGATCCCAAATATGTGGTGGAAAACAGTTGAGCAATTTTAGATGGAATAAATTAAGGATGCTATGTCACATTGAAGTACTCCTGAGATGCCAAGACAGCAGAAACCCCCAAAAAGTGACCCCATTTTGGAAACTTCACCTCTTGAGGAATTCATCCAGGGATGTAGTGAGCATTTTTAACCCTTAGGCAATTCACAGATTTGTATAACATTGAGCTGAGTAATTTGGAAAATTATCATTTTTTCCCGCTATAATGTTGTTTTTAATTTTAAAAGGGATAATAGGAGAACGTGGACCCTACATTTTGTTATACAATTTCTCCTGAGTACGCCAATATCTTATATGTGGTTGAAAACTACTTTTGAGGCACAATGGAACTCTCAGAAGGGAAGGAACACTATCTTGGAGTTCAGACTTTGCTGGAATGATTTGAGAGAGTCATGTCACATTGGCAGAGCCCCTATGGTGGCAGAACAGCAGAACCCACCTTAGTGACCCTATTTTACAAACTACACTTCCCAGTTAATTAATCTAGGGGTGCAGGGATCATATTGACACAATGGTGTGTCACAGAATTCTATAACATTGGGCAGGAAAGAAAAAATAATTACATTTAGGAGAACGAACTATTGTAGAATCGTTTGTGGACTCCATATACAGAGCCTCTAAGAGGCAGATGAGCAGAATTCCCCTCAAGTGACCCCACCTTGGAAATTTATACCCATGTAGGAATATATCTGCCAGTGGTGTCGATTTTGGCTTGGTGTGTGTTTTCTAGAAACAAGCAGCAGTGAATGTTGCTCAGTGAAGATTGCAAATCTGCCGTTGTAGTGCCCATACATTGTGCCTAGCTCACACTTCTGAACACATGGACCCCGTAAATTTGGCTGGCTCTCATCGTTACAGAAATGTCAAACATGACGCTAAATGTGATTTAGGCACACTGTAGGGCTCAGAAGGTAGGGGGGCTTTAGGATTTGGAAGAGCAGAATTTGGGGGGGGGGGCAAGCAGTCATAGTGCTTTTACAGAGCCTTTGTTCTGCCAGTAATGTTGAAGCCCCTATACTTTCGTTAGCAGATTATGGACCTGAGTGGGGATTTTCTTTTTGTGGATTGAATTGAAGCTTTTGTTAGAAATATTTTACATAACATTTTTGGATCACATTTATCCTGTGCTCTATGCTGAGCACTTACATCTGGGTTTCCTTCTAAATCTCCAAATAACATGATTCAGATGAAATACCCGAGGGATCTCTTCAATATAATGAGGCAGCAGATTTACTTTGGACTCCGTCTGGCCTCTCTTCAGTGGTTTACTTTTCAGAGGTGCAGAAAACTGTGGCCGAGTATGCACACCTAAAAATACTGACACCACCTAATCATAGGACAGACAGAGTCCAAAGAGTCTAAGTCTACCTATTTATAGGGAAACTTCTGTCTAGGGTTCCGTCTAAATCACGTATTTTAGAGATTTACACAGAAACCCCAGTGTGAGCGTAGAGCGCAGTATTATTGTGAGCTGAGCCTTGCTGCAATTTTTGGGAGACAAAAGTGAACAAATCAACAGCAGGTCAAGAATTGTTTTAATTTATTTTTTACTCTGTTTTCTCAGGCGGTGTAAATGATTAGACTGCTTTATTCTTTGGGTCGGTGCGATTACTGTTATACCAGATTTATGTCGGTTTTTATGTTGGACTACTGTCATTGTAATGCATTATCCGTCAGTGTTGCACTTACAGAAGGCTTTTAGACCATGCTCAGGGCATAGTCAAACAGGCTGATTGACACTTAGATTGTCAAGAAGGGTTACCATGGCCACGATCGGTTCCTTACTATGACATCGAGGGGACACCAATCGGAAGGGAGACGGAGCCTTATCCCAGCCTTCTAAATGCTGTGTTCAATATTGTTCGCATCATTTAGGCGGTTAAATCTCCCTGGGGCGGTACAGGCACTGATCCTGGCCATGACAGCCGGAGCTGAGCTACAATATAAGCCGAGCTTCTGTTCCTGTGCCCCACACGATCACCATGTCTTACCTATACGTCATGGTCAGGAAGGGATTCCAGACCTTTGACTTATAGGTAAGTGAAAGGTCGTGAAAGGGTTACATTTTTGTGAATTTTATTTATTTTTGCGTAAATTTGACCTAAATCTACATCATATTATCATACAAGTCCTAAAATTAGATGAAAGAAGTAAATGAGTCAAAATATTACTTTGTAATTTTTTAAATGAGGAAAATGATCCAATGCCATAGGTCTGTGAGTGGTAAAAGTAAGTGTATGACCCACATTCTCTTAATTTTCAGCGAATGGGCAGATGTCCTGAAACTTTCTTTTAGAATGTTCTGGTATAATTCAGCATCATTGTTTCTTTAATGATGGCAAGTCTTTCAGGCTCAGATGCAACATCACAGGCCAAAATCTGTGTTTCAGAGATGGTATAAGGTTTTATGTCTCCAAACATAACACTTATCATTTAAACCAAAAAGCTCTATTTCAGCTGCAGATGAAGGAAGAGAGCCACAGTAATTCATTACTGATGGGTAGGCGGAGCCCAGATCAGGATGTTACCTCAGATCAAAAGAGTGATGACTGGCTGGCCCCTCCAGCTCGGGCTCCTCCTACTCAGCTCCAGTCTAAGATTTGAGGTCCAGAGGATGGTCGCTGCTAATGCAGCTCCTCAGAAAATTTTATTATTTTAATATTCGGACAGGAGACTTGGATCACTAGTTGGTCTAGAGGTCTCAGGGGTATCAGCGCTGCTGTACCCCAACCTCTCCCTTGGCGGATCTGTATTCACTCAAAGTCCCTGCAGAATCCTTGCCGGCCCTGGGGGATGAGGAGAGCTTCTCTGGCGGGAACGCAAACCACACGTGCGGTCACTGCGTTCTTCGCCCTGGGGGGAAGCATGGGCACTGCGCCAGAAACCCCTGAGGGTCCCTGTGGCGCCTTTGGCTGGTGAGTACTCCACACAAATTTTAATAATAATTATGTGTGAGTGCTTTAGCGTCTGAATGAGCAGCGCTATTATTATTAATGTCAGCGTTACTATGTCAGTATGCTTCAGCGCTGCTGTGACAGCGCTACTACATGTAAATGTCAGTAAGCTTCAGCGCTGCTGTGACAGCGCTAATACATGTAATGTCAGTAAGCTTCAGCGCTGCTGTGACAGCGCTACTACATGTAAATGTCAGTAAGCTTCAGCGCTGCTGTGACAGCGCTACTACATGTAATATCAGTATGCTTCAGCGCTACTGTGACAGCGCTACTACATGTAATGTCAGTATGCTTCAGCGCTACTGTGACAGCGCTACTACATGTAAAGTCAGTATGCTTCAGCGCTGCTGTGACAGCGCTTCTACATGAAGATGTGGTGATCTTTTGTCCGCAGGCAGATAGCTGCAGGACAGAGAGGGAGCAGGAGCGGGGAGATTTCGCGCTCATTATTTGAGCTAGCAGGGGGCGTGGCCTATCTATCCCGGTCTTTTGAGCAGGAAGACGCGCGCTCTGGCTTTTCTCCTGCGACCCCCTCACTGTGGCGGCCATTACTCAGGCTCCTGGGCTCCTCGGACCGCTCCCCTCCTCATATAGACACCACGGCCAGCTGGGTGAGTGTGGATTCCTCACTCCGCAGCGCAGCGATCGCTATCCTGCAGCTGCAGTCTCATCAGAGACATAAAAATTGGCTGGGGCTCACAAATATATATATATTTTGGTGAGTTTGCAATATTAACCCCTTTGAGGGTTATTTCTACCTGCTAAATTTGCTGACTGAATACCGCTGGGGTAACTCTGCTTGGTGGAGCGTTAACCCTTCAGCGTTTAAAAAAAAAAAAAAAAAAAACCGCATAGTTTTTTTGCTGGTATTACCGCTTTGACCTGCTCATTCAGATGAGACATGTCTGAACAGAGTTCAGATGCCGCGGATCACGTCCCAGTGCCATTGCGGCAATCAGATACGCAGACCTCCACAGCGTCTAGCGCTGCGGTCGACAGCGGTGGAAAATTGGATGATATCGCTCGATCGATTAATAACTTATCTGACCTTTTAGGTCAATATGTGTCTGCTAATTCCTCTCAGAGGAAGCGACGCAGGCCGTTACCGGCCTCTACACGGAGCGAGTCAGATGTATCTGATATTGGGCAGAGTTCCCCTTTATATTCGGATGGAGAAATATCCGATTCAGATGCGGACGAGCCGCAGGGGCGTTCCTCTATGGCGAAGCGTACGGAGGCATTAATTGAAGCCATGAGAGAGATATTACAGTTACCGGAGGAGGTAACTAGTCGTCCTGGTAAAACAGCACGCATGTTCCAGGAGTCCCGTGCTTCGCGCACAACATTGCCAGCTCTGGATGAGCTTAATGGTGTAATAGAGGAGGAACGTCTATGTCCAGATAAGCGTTTTCATGGAACGCATTTCTTTGATACACTTTATCCTTGCTCTACGGAGTTAAAGGCTAATTGGACTTCTGCTCCTGAAGTGGATGTGTCCTTATCTCAGCTTAGTAAATCCTCACTACTCCCTATTAAGGGAAAAGCGAGCTTACAGGAGCCTTTGGATAGAAAGGCAGAATTGGCGGCAAAAGCAAGCTATGAGGCTGCGGGTCATGGATTTCGAGCAGTGCTAGGATCCATGTGTGCTGCTAGAGCTTCTCTAAGCTGGTTGGCACGTCTGAAGACGGAGTTGCAAAATGAATCTCCGTTATCTGAGATACGGGAAACTTGTGAATGGTTAGAAACGGCAGCCTGTTATATCTTTGATGCCGGTCTGGATACGGCATCTCTGCTGGCCAAAGCGCAAGCTTCAGCGGTCACAGTCAGAAGAGCTTTATGGCTCAGACAGTGGGCCGGGGACGCAGTTTCCAAACAAGGGTTGTTGGCCTTACCTTACAAGGGTGGCCATCTTTTTGGATCCGACCTCACAGAGCTGATTTCCAAGGCTAAGGCAAAGGAATCAGCATTACCACAGCGAAGGGCCATGGCCTCGGTGTCCAGTAAGCCTGGTGTTTATAGTGGTCGGCGGTCCTTTCGGGGCCGAGGACGATCTAGTCACTCCTCGTGGGGATCGGGTCGTCCTTCTTTCTCAGGAAAGAAATCCTCTCAGAAAACTCGTACTCCCTGGAAGCAGAGTTTCCGCCAGAACAAGCGGGAACTTGACAAGAAACCCGCAAAGTCGGATTGACGCCAGGGGTCCACTCGAGGATTCTCGAGTGGGGGGTCGCCTGCTTCTTTTCAAGGAGACTTGGATGGCTCGCGTTCCAGATTCCTGGGTAACGCGGATAGTGTCGGCAGGCTATTTCATAGAGTTTGCTTCTCAACCCCCAAATGTTTTTTGTCAATCTCGCGTTCCGTTGGAACCCGAGCTTGTTGTCGCTCTACAGCGAGAGGTCGAATCGCTACTACAAAAGGGTGTAGTGATACCGGTTCCGTCAGAGGACCGAGGAAAAGGTTTTTATTCCAACCTTTTTATAGTTCCCAAAAAGGAGAACAAATTTCGCCCGATTCTGGATCTCAAGCGATTAAACCGGCATGTCCATACCCGGAAATTTCGCATGGAGTCGCTTCGTTCCGTTGTGGCAGCTCTGTCACAGAACGATTTTCTGGTGTCAATCGACATTCGCGACGCCTATTTGCATATTCCCATCGGAAAGGCTCATCAGCGCTTTCTTCGATTTGCCATAGGTCAGAATCATTACCAGTTCGTGGCTCTGCCGTTCGGCTTAGCCTCAGCGCCAAGGGTCTTTACAAAAGTTCTGGCGCCCCTCATGGCACTCCTTCGAAGACAGGGGATTACGATTCTCCCTTATCTGGACGATCTTTTGATCGTGTCTTCCTCGGAGGAGGAGGCATTGACGGCTCGGGATTTGTCTCTTCAGTTTCTGAAAGACTTCGGTTGGCTGGTCAATTGGGAGAAGTCGTCCCTGGAACCATCAAGGACAATTCTCTTTTTGGGAATGCATCTCGACACGTTTCGGTCGGTAGTTTCCTTACCACCAGACAAACAGTCATGTCTTCTTCGACATGTACAGATTATGACAGCCTCAACGGCAATGTCCCTACGGAAGTGTATGCGTCTTCTGGGACTGATGGTGGCGTCCATGGAGGCAATTCCTTTTGCCCAGTTCCACTCCAGGACTCTTCAAAGGTTCATCTTGAGTCGATGGAACCAGTCGCAATCGCTGGATTGCAGTGTCACCATTTCTCGCGCGGTGCGGGATTCTCTAGAATGGTGGTTACGTCCAGGGGCATTCTCCCTGGGGAAGTCTTTCCTCCCTCTGAAGTGGTCAGTCATAACCACCGATGCCAGCCTGTCGGGCTGGGGGGGTGTTTGGACCAATCTCTGGATTCAGGGGGTATGGTCACCGGAAGAGTCTGTGCTTCCGATCAACATCCTGGAATTGAGGGCGATTTTTCTTTGCCTCCAACATTGGACGGTCCCTTTGAGCGGTCTGCCAGTCCGTGTGCAGACAGACAATGCGACGGCTGTCGCGTATATCAATCACCAAGGTGGGACAAGGAGTTCCAGACTCATGGTAGAGGTGTCCCGAATTCTGATTTGGGCAGAGGCCAATGTACCAGCCATTTCGGCGATTCACATTCCAGGGGTCCAGAATATTACAGCGGACTTTCTCAGTCGCAGAAGGATGGATCCCGGGGAATGGAGCCTCCACCCGGAAGTCTTTGCACTACTGTGCTCTCGCTGGGGAACCCCCAAGTGGATTTGATGGCTTCCAGGTCCAATGCCAAGTTACCGACATTCATGTCCAGGTACAAGGACCCGAAGGCGGTGGCGGTGGATGCTCTAGTGGCTCAGTGGGATCAGTTCAAGCTGATCTATGTATTCCCGCCGATATCCTTACTTCCTCTAGTGCTGCGTCGGATCAGACTAGAGAGAATTCCAGCTATTCTGATAGCTCCAGACTGGCCAAGAAGGGTGTGGTTCTCGACAATAATGTCGCTGTTGGCGGCACCTCCGTTTCCACTCCCTCTTCAACAGGACTTGTTGACTCAGGGGCCCATTTGTCATCCGGACTTGATGTCCCTGCGTTTGACGGCGTGGCTCTTGAGACCGAGATCTTGACCCGTAGAGGTTTTTCAGCCGAGGTCATTGCTACCCTTCGTGCTGCAAGATGTCCGGCTACTTCTAGGATTTACCACAAAATTTGGGAAACCTTCTTTTCGTGGTGTTTGGGGTCTTCTCGGAACCCGAGAAAGTTTTCCATTCCCAACCTGTTGGCTTTTCTGCAACATGGGCTAGACAAGGGTTTGGCAGTTAGCACTCTGAAAGGTCAGATTTCTGCTCTGTCCTTATTATTCCGGAGAACCATTGCTTCGAATAGAGACGTGATCTCTTTTTTCCGAGGTATCTCTCGTAAGTTTCCGCCGCGGAAGGCACCTGTGTCTCCTTGGCGGCTCAACCTTGTTTTGGAGGCTCTTCAGCATAAACCTTTTGAACCTATGGTTTCTGCTAGCCTTTCTTTACTTTCTTGGAAGGTGGCTTTCCTTGTTGCAGTCACTTCCTTGAGGAGAGTTTCTGAATTGGCAGCTCTTTCTTGCTCGCCTCCTTTTCTGGAGTTTTTTCCGGATCGTGTAGTGCTTCGCACTCGGGGTGATTTTTTGCCTAAAGTGGTGTCACAATTTCATGTTAACCAGGATATTGTGTTGCCCTCACTCTGTCCGGATCCGAAGAATACGAAAGAGCGAGATTTACACACATTGGATTTAGTGCGGGCCTTGAAGTTTTATCTATCTATTACTCAAGGTTTTCGTAAGACGGACTCCCTGTTTGTGGTTCCGGCAGGTCGTCGGCGTGGTCAACGAGCTTCCAAGGGTTCTATAGCTCGTTGGATCCGGTCAGCTATTTTGGAAGCTTACCGTCTTCGGGGTGAATCTTGCCCGATTAAGATTCGTGCCCATTCCACGAGAGCTGTGGCTTCATCGTGGGCTTTTCATCAAGGTGCTTCGGCAGTGCAGCTTTGCCGAGCGGCGACTTGGCGCTCTGTCCACACGTTTACAAGATTTTATAAAGTGGACGTCAGTGCTTCCGCTGATGCAGCCCTCGGACGTAGGGTCCTGCAGGCAGCTGTAGTTTAAAGTTCTGGATGAACTTGTGTTTAGCGCTGGTTGCGCTTTGTTGTTAAGGTTGTTGGGTTTCTGCCTTTTATTGGTTTTTTCCCACCCTTATTTTTGAACTGCTTTGGGACGTCCCATCAGTAATGAATTACTGTGGCTCTCTTCCTTCATCTGCAGCTGAAACACGGATTTTGGTAAAGACTTACCTGTAAAATCCTTTTCAGCGAAGGAAGGAAGAGAGACACAGCACCCTCCCACGGCAGAAGTGTGTTGATGTTTTCAGATGCAGCGCGACCCTTATCTGATAGCGATTATCTGGGCTGAGGTCAGCGCGCTAAGGCTCTGTTCCAGCATCGCCAGCTCATCGCAGTAGTCAGGTTCCGTGAGTAGTACCTGGAACTCTGTGGTTTTTGGCTTTCTTTGCATGCATAACCTGTATCCTTGTGTTTTTTCTCTGAAGTTCCTTCAGAAGGGGTTATGTTGCTCCGCTGGTGATCTTGGCTCTTTTCCTAAAAGCTTTGATACGACTGGAGCTGAGTAGGAGGAGCCCGAGCTGGAGGGGCCAGCCAGTCATCACTCTTTTGATCTGAGGTAACATCCTGATCTGGGGCTCCGCCTACCCATCAGTAATGAATTACTGTGTCTCTCTTCCTTCCTTCGCTGAAAAGGATTTTACAGGTAAGTCTTTACCAAAATCCGTGTTTTGCTCCTATCTAGTCGACAAAATATATTATTCCAATATCATTCTGACTTTTAAACATGATCTTTAGCAAACTGCAGATGATCAATTTGTTTTCATTTTAGCCTTTAAGTCCTGCACATGCCCACCATTATTGTTCAGTGTCCTCCTAATTGTGGACTAATGAACTTTAACAATAGCTAATGGAAGAGAGGCCTTTAGTTTCTTAGAGGTTACCTTAGGTTCCTTTTTAACCTCATGGATTATTATATACCTTGTTCTTAGAATGATCTTTGGTGGTCAACCACTCTTGGGAAAGATAATGGTCTTGAATATCCTCTGTAAACAATCTGTGTAACTGAGGATTGGTTAAGACTCTTTAGAGATGGTTTTGTAACTTTTCCAGTCTTATGATCATCATCAACTTTTCTTCTAAGGTCCTCAGAAATCTCCTTTGTGCCATGATACATTTCCACAAACATGCATTATGAAGATAAGACTTTAATAGATCTATTATGTTTTTTATTTAAAAAAAATAAATAAAAAAGATCACCCTCTCATACATAGTTATCATCCAATTATGATACAGTCTGGGTCGCTCCTGACTCTCTTTAACCCTTGATGACTCTTGGTATATGATGACTATGACCGTGAACCCAGTTTTCTTTTGAAGCTGAGACTCTTGCTGCTGTAGCTTCGATTCAGGCTGAGATTCAGCC
>JARQOD010000008.1:95433856-95556198 GCA_033576555.1 Oophaga sylvatica | reverse complement strand
CTTTCCCCGGCGTAGAAATGTTGACTAGGGGGGCCCCCTGGTTTTAGTGACCCCTAAGTGCCCCCCTTGGAAACTCGTGTGGGTCCGAAACCCAATTTTCCGCCCTAAAAGGGGGGGGCCCAAAACTGTCGGCCCGGGGGGCCCCACGCCTGGGTGAACCCGTGGCCCCGTTCCCCGGTACAGCCGCCCCCCCCCCCAGACCACCCGCTCGGGGGTCCCCCCCGGGGGGACTGTCCCCCCTTTTTCCCCTTGATTTTTTTTGCTAGGGTCAGCTTCCAACGCTCCTAAACCCCCCGACTAGTATGGCAAAAATTTTTAAAGAAACGCCCCCCCCTTTGTCATTTTCCCCGGGGATCTGTCTCCGGGCTACGTTTTTGACTGGCCCCATTTGGGAAAAAGGGGGGGGAAACCCCCCCCCGGACCCCCGAGGTCCTTGGGCTTCAGGGGCCCCCCCCCCTGGGGGTAACGCGGCCCGACCGCTGAGCCAGGGTAGCGCCTGCTTCCCCCTCCTCCCTGCCCAACGGGGGTCGGGCAACTTCCCTAAATTTCCCTGAAACCCCGGAGGGTGGGGAACTCTTGGGGGGGGTCCTACCTGGTGGCCCCTCCCCCCGGGGACCCCCCCTTTCCCCCCGGGCCCCTGCTCCTCTTCCGGGGGGCCCCCTAACTCAGGGGGGGGGGTTTCCTTAGGGCCCTACACTCCCCTTGCACCCCCTCCCCCCCCCCTTTGACTCTCCCCTCCCACCCCCCAAGTCCTCACTGTGGCCCTGTGTGTGTAGTGTCGTGTGGTTTTCTCGGTTTTTCACCCCCTTTCCTCCCCCTTTTGAGGCACATTAATCATTAAAAATTAGCATTCACGGGTAGAGTCATGACTTTTGGGGGCCCGGATTGGGGGGGTTTCGTGGCCCATGGGGGGACATGCCGCCCAAAAAATTGGGCCCCAAAAAAAACCCCTTTGCGGATTATTTCGGCGTCACTCCCCCCCCCCGCATCCCCCCCCGGCCCCCCAAAAACCCAAAAACCCCCTTGGGGAAGGGGGCCAGCGCCTTTTAAAGCCCCAAAATTTCCCGGGGAGGGAAAAGGGGTTTTCCCAGGTCCCAAAAACTTGGGGACACCCCCCAGGGCTACCGGGGGTTTTTTCACGCCTGTGTCCCCCCGTCCCTGACCCTGAGGGGGCCGATGGTGACGGGTTTTTAATTGTCTAGGGACCCCCCCACCACCCCCTCCCACACCAAACAGTGGACGGTTTCGGGGAAAAGGGAAAGGGGGCCCTTTTGGGGCCCGGGGAAAATGCGCCTTAACGTGTCCTGGCTGATTGCAATTATGGCAAGCCCCCGGGGTTTGTTCCTGGCCTGGAGAGGGCGCGGGGGGACACCCCTTGCACTCTGGGGGGGGATATGGGGGGGGGGGGATTGGGCTTACCCCCTCCCGGGGGTGGGGCCCGGGCTTTTTGGCTCCGGCGCCCTGTTTTTTGGGGAATCCCTCGTCTCCCCGGGGGCTGTGCAGAACCCCCCCTTTGGTTTTTCCCGGGCACGGAGGAATGCGGGGGCCCCCTCGGGCATTTCCCCCAAAAAAATTGCTCCCAAACAGTTCTGGACCTCCTGCCCGGGTAGTGAGCTCTAGACCCGAGGTCCGTGCTCCCCAGCTCTCAACGGGGGCCCCCCCTGTGGTGGGTTCCAGGGCCTTTGAACCCCGCGGGCAGGCTCCGAATTTCCCTTTGCGGAAAACGACTCCGGGGGGGGTTGTAGGCTGGTCGGCCCGTTTTATGTGTTTTTATCCTGCCCCCCCCCGGGGGGGAAGCCCCCAAAAAAAATTCCGGTTTTCCCCTCAAAGGGGGGGTCGGTCCCCTTTTCCCCTGACCCGGGGGGCCCTGTGTTGGGGGGAAGTCCCCCCAAAAGCAAGCAGAAAGGTCCAGGTCTCCCCCCTTTTTTAAAATAAGGGGGAAAGTCCTCCGCCCGGCCCTTTGGGGGGCCCCCTTTTTCCCCCGGGGGCCCCGGTCGTCCGGGGGGGGCCCGTGCGATTTTTTTCCCCCGCGGTGTGGGCTCCGCAGCTTCCGGGTCTGTGCCTGCAAAACACGTTTTGCATGCCACGCTCTGCTGCTTCCTGCCGTCCCTTGCTACGCTCGCTGCTGCTTTTCACGTCCGCGCTTCACGGGGTTCAGCTCGTCCCCTCTGCTGTGCTCTCCCCCCACCGGAGTCTTTTAGGCGGGTCATTACCGCCTCGAGTTGAAAACCGCTTGGGGGCCCCCCCACTGGGGTGGAGGGGCCCGGGGGGGCCGCCCCCACGTGAACTGAAACGGGGGTCGGGCTCCTTGGGGAGCCCGGGCCCAGCCCCCCCCCCATGGGTATCAAAACCCCCGGGGGCCCGCTTTGGGCCTCCCCCTTTCCCCCACTCCTGGTGGGGCCCTTTTTCCCCCTGGGGCCTTTGGTTACTGAGACCGCTGCAACCCTGACCTTTCCCCACAACTTTTTTATTTACACTCTGACCGCTAGGGGGCTGACCTTTTAAAAACCCCCGCATTTAAAGTATGGGTAGTCTCTAGTTTTCTGGGTGGGGGGGCCCCACATTTTCTTGATCCCACCCGCCACAATTTGTGAGGAACCCCCGGCCCACACGGTAGCCCGGGGAAAACCGCTTCTGTACCCTGGGCCCCTTTCCAAATGTGCGGACGACCCCCTTTTCCCACCCCCAATTGGGGGTAACTCCACGTAAAAGCCCCCTCCGGGCCCCCCTTTGTCTCTCGGTCAGTAAGAGAACTGCCCCCCAGAGAAAAAGGGCCCCGGGGGGGGGCCCCGCTCCCCCGGGGGAAATTTTTAAGATTGGGGGTCAGATAAAAGTCCCCAAAAATTAATTTTAGGGGTTTTAAATTTTCTTAAGGGCGCACAAAATTTAAATTTAAAAAAAATCCCCTAAAGCTATACAACGAATTACAAGGGGTTTGCGTCCCGGTAAAAAATCAACGATAATGAAAAAGGCTTTTAAAAGGGTTTTTTTTTTAGTCAATATTCCCCGGGTTGGGGGGGGGGGTTTTTGGGCATGGGAAGGAAAGGGGTTTTGGGCCCTTCCCGGTATGTCTTCAGTTACGGGGTAGCCCCCCAAAGTATGTTGTGCAAACCCTTTTGGAAAAACAAACCCCTTTTCTTTTGGGCCTTTTCCCCAGACATCTTCTTGGTTTGTGTGTGAAGGGAAAAGAGGACCAGCCCCCTTTTTTGGCAAAGTTTTCCCCCCGAGGGGCCCCTTTCCCCCTTTGCTTTAACCCCCCAATTAACGGCCTAAAAATTTATTTTGGAGGGAGGAAACAAGGGTTTTTGGTAGAGCTATTTACCTTTCGACTGCCCCTCTTTTTCAGACCCTGGCCCAAACCCTTTTTTGCATGTAAAGGCCTTGGGTTCATAGGGGGCATCAAAGCGGGGCGTACTGGATATGCTAATAGGCCCGTGTAGCAAAAAATCGTGGCTGTGTAACTGAAAAAATGGAGGCTGGTACACCCCCCATTAAAAAAAGGCACAACCCTTTTTTCCTTCAAAAACCCATCCCCGATCGTTCAATTGGGTTTCCGGCCCGACCTTTCCTTTTCCCTTTTTTTTCATTTTTGTTTTTTTTTTCCCCATATTTAAAAAAATTTTTTTCAGCACCCCTTTTTCCCCCACCAGAAGCAAGTGACACGAAAATCGTTCCCCTCAGGAACCCCAAAAAAAGCCCCCTATTGAAAAAAAAACGGGGGGAAAAAAAACCAAAACCCCAAAAAAAAACCCGGGGACTTACCCAGGGGATCGCCCCCCCTTTTTGTTAAGAGCGAATTCCCCGGGGAAAAAAGAAAAACCCGTCCTCCTGGTTCTTGAAAAAAAAACCCCCCGGAGATATGCCCCAAAATTTTTGGGTTCAGACGCTCTGTTGACCATTGGTCTCGGATGAAAACCCGAAAAATGACAACGAAATCCCCCCCGTGAAACCAAAATCCCTTTCCCCAAAAATTTTGGGCAAAAACCCTGCCCCCCCCCGATCCGCCCCAATGGGGGGGCCCCCTAAAAGTCTCCAATCTGCCCAATAACACCCGCAAGGTTTTAGCGGGGGAAAAGAGCAGAAGGCGATAAAATGTGCATTTTTAAAAACCCCTTCCACTCAACGAATGATTTTTTTTAAACCCAAAGACGGTGGGAGGTCCGTAAAAAAGTCCATAACGTGAGTCCAGGGAAAGCTGCGGGATTTCAAAGGTAAGGGGGGCCCCCAGACGGGGGGGGGGGGGGGGGGGGGGGTAGGTGGGGTCTTGGGAGGCGAAAAAACCCCTAAACGGGGGGGGAAAAAAGTTCCCCCCTTTTCCCTTTTTTGTTAGGCCCCCAAAAACCCGGCGCGGGGGGAGTTTACGGGTGCTTTCCCCCTGGGTTTTCCCAAAAGTGTTTATGGTGTGCCTCGATTCCCCTTTTCCCCCAAAATTTGGGGGAAAAAAACAGTCTCCCGGGGGGCCCAAAACAGGGGGCCCCCCTGAGCCTCCAATACCTCCCCCTCAAGCTCAAGCATACTGCCGACACCCCCCCCCCTCCGGGGGAAAAAGGGGGAAAGGGGTCATCTTTTTTCCCCCGGGCCCCCAGGGAAATGGGAAACATCCCCCTTTACATTTTTGCCCCCAGGACGTTTGTGAAAAAAAATTTTAAACGGGTAAAAACAACGCCCACCTAGTTGTTGGATTCAGTTTTTTTGCGGACCTAAAATGGGGGTTTTTTGGTGATCGGTAATGGGGGGCCCGGGAAAGTTCTGCCCCCTCCAAAAAATAAACGCCATCCTCAAAAGCTTTTTTAAGGGGCCAAATTTCCCCCTTTTCCCGACATCGAAATTCCTCTAAAGGGATAAAAATTTTTTTTAAGAAAAGGGCATGGATGCCACTTACCGGGGGGGGGGCCCCCTTGGATAATACCGCCCCCCACCCCTCCTCAAAAGCGTCTCCCTCCACAATAACGGCGTGCGAAACTGGTTAAATGAGTAGGGTGCCGAAGAAAATTTTTTTTTAAAAAGGGGAGGAAAACGCTTGAAAAGCCTTGTCAGACCCCCTTGAAAAATCCGCCCCTTTTTTTGTCAGCTGGGGGTTTTTAAAAATTGGGGGGAAAATTCGAATAAATTTCCGGTAGTAGTTTTTCAAACCCCAGGAAACGTTTGAAAAGCCTTTGATCCCCCGGCCAAAAACCCCTCAAGAACTGCCCCACTTTCCCCCCGGGCCCCAAAGGAAACCGGGGCTGACCCCCCGAAAATTTGAAAAAAAAAAGTTCCTGTACGGCGAAACCCCCCCCTTTCCCCCTTTTTGGGGGACAGTTTTTTAACCCCCAAGATTTTTTAAAACCTGGGCCCAAAATGCTCCCGATGAACCCCAAAAAACCCCGGGGAGTAAATTAAGAAAGTCCCTCCAATTTTGACCACCAAAAGTCCCCCCGGCCCGGGGAAAGGGTGTCATTAACAAAAAATTTTTTAAAAACCCCCCGGGGGGTTTGGGCAACCAATGGGATGACAAGGTTCTCTAACCCCTGGAGTGTTTTTAAAAAAACCCTCTTCCCTCTCCCCCCCCCCTTATCCTAAACAGTTTTTTTTCCCCCCCGAGATCCAACCTTAGAGAACCTTTTTCGCCCCCAAAATTTTTTTTAAAACGGGAAAAAGTGGGGGGGATACGGGGTCTGGACCCCCCAAACCCATTAAGCTCCGGAAAAACCAGGCAAGGGGTACCCCCAAACTTTCTTTTTCACAAAAAGAACCCCCCGGGGGGACCGGGGAAGATGAAGGTTAATATCCCCCCCAGCCAAACTTTTCCCCCAAAAAAAAAAATCCTTCAGGGGGTCCCCCCCAGGCCAGAAAGGTTATAAAACCAAAAATTTTGGTAACTTGGGCCCCGGGGGGGGAAATTTTTTCAGAACAGTCCTTTGGCGATGAGGAGGTAGTTTTGACAACCCCTTTCTTTCCCAAAATACACCCCCAAAAAATCCACCAAAATGGGGGTAAGGCCCTAGGCCGGGGCCGCCCGATGACCGGTTCTTTCATTTTTTTTTGCAAAATTCATCCACTGGTTATCTCTTGGTTTCCCAAAATTTTTAAAAACCGGGGGTTTTGTTATTAACCGGGAAAAGGCCCCCAAAAAAAGGAGGGGGGAAAACCCTTAAAAATTTTTCAAGACCAGTTCTTTATGCATCGCCCCCCTTGAAGTCTATGTTTTGCACGGCTTGCAAAAATCCTTGGGGGGGAGCCCGGCGTCGATCGAGAATATGGGGGGTTTAGCCAATAACTCCGATACCCCTTTTTCCCCCGGGGGAAACCCAGCACCACCCGATTAGCCCCGGCCCCCCTATCCAGATGAACGATATCCTCTCATTTTTTATCCCCCACCAATCCGCCGGTACGAGAAATTGAACGGACCCGGGGGGGGGAAAAGCTTCTCCCCGTTGTCCCCCCCACAAAAACCCGGGGGTCAAAAGTTTTTCCCCGGGGAAATTTTCACTCTGCAAAGGACGGGTGGCACCCCCCCCAAAAAAAAGTCCCCTAAACCCCCCAAAAAAAAACCCCCTTTTGTCCTTTTTTTGGGGGGAAACCCCCCTTTTTCCTTTCCCCCCAATATGGGGGGCCCTCCTAAATGCATAGGTCCTTGGGCTGAAAACCGGGGGGAAATTCATTAAGGGGGGGTAGTAGAAGGTGGGTATCACAAAGGGGGCGGAGTTAAACCCCCCCCCCTCTCCCGAAACTTTTGTCGATGCGAAAAACAAGGGCCTAGCGGCTTCCCCCTACGGGAGGGTCAATTTCTGTGCCAGCACACCCCTTTTAAATTTTTAAAAAAACCCCTTTAAAAAAAGGGGCCCCCAAAAGGGGCCGGGGGCATTCCACTGGGTGGCCCCTGGCCCCATCGGAACTCCAAAAAAATTTCCCCCCCGGGGGGCCCGGGGAAAGCGAGAACGCCATGATTGGGGGTCCCCTTGTAGGAGCGAGATGACAATTCCCACCCTTTGATCTTCACTCCCCGATGACCGAGGTCGCAGCCGAAAGTACAATTTACATGCCTCCCGGAAAGCAAAAAACTTGTCCCGCCCTCCAGTGAACCTGTCAGGGAGAGCTACTTTAGGTTCAGGTCCGGCTTGCTCCAGGGGGTACAAAGCCTTGGACTTAACGTCCGCCAGCTCCATGGACAAACTCTGCAACTGCCGAGCTAGACTGGCTACTGGATCCATGGTGGCTGGAGAGAATCTTTAGTATGGTCGGTGAAAATGTCACGCTGTCACTGTATACGGGAGGTCGGGGTCTATGCTGACCCTAAGCTGGGGCTCTAATACCTCTACCTGGAGGTACTGTTGATGGTACAGAGGTCCAGGCCGCCAGCGTAACCCTATCTCCTGTGAATCCCTGACCCTCAGTAATCTAGTCCTGAGAAGGACCCTGATCACAACCACAGGGGACAGGAAGGTAAATTCCTACAAACAGTATAAGACGAACGAGACAGTACAAGGGGTAAAACAAAAGACCACCTTGCATACAAAACTCACTCTACAACTACAGAGGGAACACCAACGGGTAAGGAGATAAATAATAAAGCGAGGAGGGGAGAAAACCACACCAGGTACTCTTCACTTCAGACTTCACAATACCACGATCCGCTCTGCTGGTCTGCATGAATGCTTTCACCGACACTTCCCTAGCAGACTGGCAGGTATTTGAAGGAATCCCATTACTGCAGTATTAACTGCAGCTGGGCGAGGCTGGGCTTCGTCTAGCACAGAGAGAGGGAGAATTAACTCCCTCACTGCCGAAAAACACCTAGGACCAAAAACTTAGCTGTGCGAAGTCAGGTTGTGTAATCGCGACGATCTTCGTGGCGACACACCCGTGACAGCCGCATCCGGAACGACTCATCCCATAAATCTATTCTATTAGTTAACTGTCCGTGTGAAAAACCTGACATGGGCGCACCAACATTGAATACAATGGGTGAGCGTGTGTCTGTATTTGCGGTCCTTAAAAAAACGGACCTCACATGGACATAAACAATGGACGTGTGAAGGGGGTCTTATCCACATTCCTCAACACCTGCCAAGTTCTTTATTACCGCAGCAGAGGCCAGACAAAATCCGAAGCGACTCCATTAATAGTGAATAGCACCATCAAGGGTTTCGCCTGAATCCTGATTTTTGGAGGACTTACACGGAGACCATGATGTAAGTCCTCAGTGCAGAGCACAGAATAAATGTGAATGAGTCGCACATAGTACCAGGGCTATGGGATACTCAGCACCGAGCCCATGGAAGTCTATGGGGGATGTCACTGGCAGCAGAGCTCGGTCCGTGGCCCTGGGCGCTCATTCAAAGGGGGATATTTACAGGGGATTTTTGTAACAGTTCGTGACGCCACCTGTGGTTTCTGATCTGATTGACCAGCGCTGCAGGGTAGATCTCTGAGGGGATGTTATGGCAGCTAGATGTTAAGTCCCCCACAGGTGGGACTGGTCCCTCAAAGTCTATGGTGATGCAGGGTGCGGATAAGAAGTCAGTCCACACAATGCAGTCTCTTTCCATACCTTTACTTGTAGATGTTGCAGGTATGTCCCGGGAAGCTGGTCAGGTTGGAGAATGCACATTCAGGGAATTGCTGAGCAGGTTTAAGGCCTCCTTTCTCCTTAATGTGCATGTGAGTCCTAACTTGTATAAAGTCAAGTTTAACTCCTTCTGTAGCAGCTACGCCCGGCCAACATTGTGGTGGAAGTCTTCTGTTGGATAGAACTAAGCCTACGTGGCTGATCAGGCCAGACTCCTGTTCTCCCTGACTCCAGTTACGTATCAGCACTTGGGGCTACCTTCTGTGACTTGAAGTCCAGCAAGGCCTCCGGTGTTTCTTATTACTAGGCGTGAAGCACTAGCAACGCTTCGGACCCCGGTGTCCGGTTTACTAAGTGAAGGTGATCTGTCACCTAGGTCACTTGTCCTTCTTTTTCCACTCGCCTGTCGCCCTGCTCTTGCCCTTAACATAAGCACAGGTAGCAGTGGTTGTAGTCGTAAGCTTTCCTTCACAGAGCTCACTGACCTGTTCTCAGTTGCCTCGTTGTTATAACTGCAGTAGTTCCCTACTTTCTTTCCTTCCAAGACTCTGTCCAGAGCAGCTCACAGAACGTTTCGTCAGACTGTATACACGCTGTAGCTCCGAGAGTCACTTTCCACGTTCTTAGGGAACACTGGCAGCTTGTTCTGAGGTAATAGATTCAATCTCTCTTCCTCTGTCTCTGACAGGAATATCTCACTCCAGCTCTGACTGAGCTCTGACAGAAACTAAACAACACTGATCTATGACAGGAATCCTCTCACTCTGGTGTCCTGAGGAGATCTCATCTGTCCCTCACAGCTTGTCTGAGGTAACTGCTGTTCTGATCTCTTCTCTGAGGTAAAACCAACAACTACACTAGCTGTCTGGCTAGAATGCCTACTGCTGCATTTCTCCATGCCCCTAAATACCTGAATCTAAGGGGCTCCCTCTGGTGGCTCCTAGGAAATGTGAAGATGTGAATGAATATCAGGCTTTACAATTACCTTTCCTGTGCACTCTCCAGAGAACATGTGTACCAAGCGCAGCTGGGCCACACATGAACATAGCCTTTAAGTGATCAAAAAATGTTATGTACCTCAGAATGTTCTAAAAAAAAAACTCAACAAGCAAAAAAAATCCCCACTGAGGTCCATCATCTGTCAATGGAAAAATAGGAGTTTCAGTCTCAGAAAGTCTCAGAAAAAGCAATATAACACCCAAAAAACAACCCATGAGAATCTGCTCTCTCAAATCTTTCACACTGTCTGACCTGCTGTCAGTGTCCACGTCTATAGCATTACTGTAACGAGAATAATCTACTTAAATTACAGGGTTGATGCCTCCAGATACACAAGCTGGGCATAATATTGGGCACTAACATGTTATATTTGCAATTTTTCACTCTACAACATCCAGTTAATGCTTTTTTCTGGAAAACTCACAAGAGACCAAAATAGTCACTGCATTATCAGATCAATTCAGTGTGGGGTGTAATTTCTGAAATGGGGTCACTTTGGGGGGGGGTTTCTGCTGTTTTGACACATTGGGAACTCTGTAAATGGCACCCGCAATCTACTCCAGCAAAATCTGTGCTCCAAAACTCAGAAAGCGCTCCTTCCCTGCTGAGCCCTGCTGTGTGGCTAAACAGTAGTTTTCAATCACATATGGCATATCGCTGCATTTCAGAGAAATTGTGTAACAAATTCTGCAGCGATTTTTACCATTTATTCCTTGAGAAAATGAAACATTTGCAGCTAATATAACATTTTAGTGGTAAAAATATTTGTTACTTCGAGGACCCAATATTCTAAAAATCTGTGAGGCATATGCAAATTTAAAATAATCATTACATACACCCTTAGATGAACATTTGATTGGTAGAGTTTCCAAAATTGGGTCACTTATGGGGTATTTTTTTGCTGTTCTGCCACCTCACGGGTGTCACACTGTGACGTTCTTCAGTAAAGCCCCCGTCTCACATAGCGATATCGCTAGCGAGATCGCTGCTGAGTCACTAGTTTTGTGACGCAGCACCGAGCTCACCAGCGATATCGCTGTGTGTGACATTCAGCGACGATCAGCCCCCCTGCCGGGTATCGCTGATCGTCGCTGAAAGGCCAGGACATTTTTTTGATCGCTGGTCTCCCGCTAACAGGCACGCATCGCTGCGTGTGACAGGCGGGAGACCAGCGATCCGCTGGTAACCAAGGTACACAGCGGGTTTCCAGGCGTGGTGCTGTGCCTAGAAACCCGCTGTGTACCTTGGATACCAGCTCCCTGAAGCAGGGAGCTGGTAACCAAGGTACACAGCGGGTTTCCAGGCACCGCGCAGCTCAGCAGCTCGTTGGCAGCTCAGCAGCGATAATGTAGCGATACACCAGCGATCCTGATCGTTGTCGGGATCGCTGGTGTATCGCTATGTGAGACCCAGCCTTTAGGAAGAAGTCCCTCAAATTGTCCCTGGAGCTGGGACGCTAACTATCCCTATCCCGGGGGTTCTCTTAAAGGTTGAGAGGCCCGAGTCTCTGACCTTTGTATGATCTTGTAAAAAATGTAGTCCGCCCCCTCCCCCACCCTCTGAGGCATAGGACATAAATGAAAGGTAAACTAGAGACAAAGACAAAACAGGGATAACAGAAAACCTCTATCATACAAAAGCACTAACCGACAATAGGAAGCAGGATAGGGACTGGGAGGAATAAACTAAATGGGAAAAGGGACCAGGAGATAAACTACACATGTACTACAACAATCTACAAAACACCACAACTCCAAACGTCACCTACTTAGCTTTCGCACACAGCACAAGCTTCCAATAGCAACAATAAACGCCTATTCAGCACAGCGTCGCCTAAGAGCAAGGAAGCTGAGCTTCCACCAGCAGGACATGGAGGGTCTGTCCAGGTTTTATAGGAAGAGTTAACAACCAGATTAAAAGCTGCGTGTTTCTGACTAGCATAGAAAGGGTCGGTAACCTCTTATACACCAAGGAAACCAAATTAATATAATATGGGATACAAATACACAGGCTAAATGGAAGATCTACGATTCACAATACGCAGTGGTCTTCTACATCCAGATCTCCCAGTTTGGCATGACACACTTGTGACAATGGGCTTTGCTAAAGAAATTCCAATCATAATTGCACTCCTAAAGTCAAATAGCGCTGCTTCCTATCCAAGTCACACTCTACGACCAAAAAGTAGATTCCAGCCACTTATCGGGTAAGAAGAAATTGCATAAAAAATTGTGGGGCCCTTATTCTCAAATAAGTCTGTTGAATTCTTCTCTACATTTAAAGGCTTCTACAATTGCAGTAGTAAGCGTTGTGAGCTCTGTAAGAACATTTCTCATAAGACAAGTTCTGATGTACATGTAAAATGCTCAAGCAAGGTAGTCCTGGGTGAACTCTGGTCCCCACTAGCTCTGACATCCTATAGACAAGGTATGTCTCAGTCCAACTGTGCTGCTGTGTATGTGGTGCTTCCCACTTACTTCTGGCCTGAAGGCCTCATCTGACTCCAGGAATCCTTCTTCTGGAACCAGGGTAGAAAATAATCCAGGAGACACATGGTTCATAAAAACCAAACTTTTACTGTGTGAATGGCAGCCTGTACAGTATTTACAAGCAGATATAAAGGATAAGGCTCAACAGGTTGTCATCTTTCCCACAGGTACCTGATACAACTTTAGCCCTGGTTCTCTGGATAGTTGGCATATCCCCCTCTCTGACTTTCCTAGCCCTTGGGATCTTCATCACCTCTAGCAGTGTATCTGGATTGCAATACCTTCTGCACCATGTGGTTGGAGTCCATCCTTTCCTGTAGCTTCACAAGCTGAATGTGCCCCTGGCCCCCACATCCATCTCGAGGTTGCCCTTGGCTGTTAGATGGAATCACATGGAAGGGTATTTGTGGGAATCCACTACACCAGATATTAGGCTCATGTTGTCCCTAGCAGCCCAAGTCCTGCTACTTACTCACTGTTGCTCTGCCTGTCATTTTCTATCCCTGTCACTAGCACTCAGTTCCCTCTCCCAAATTGGGCTGGCTACTTCAGTTAACCCTGTCCCAGATAACTGCAGCCCCAGGGGGTATTATACCTGTAGCAAATACAAGTTCACAAAAATACATTGAACCCTTGCGTGTCAGGGAGCAATCCATCAGCTCCCACCACCATTAGATACACACGGTTACACATAAGCATTCTCCATCAAATCATTAAAAGAGTTGTCAGGGAGTTTAACATTGCTAGCCTATCCTTAGGATAGGACACCAATGTCTGATCGGTCAGGGTGCGCAACCAACACCTAGCCGATCAGCTGTTGCTGGTTATGAGAGGCCAGAGCGGCTCAGTTGCAGTTTTACACAGCACAGCTCTGTCAACCGAATATTGACCACTGCCAGGTACTGCATATCCACCTTGTATTTATCTGAATAGGGGCGAATGTGCAGTACCCAGATGAGGCTGGCATACAGTTGATGGAGCTGTGCTGTGCAGTTCCACAATTAAGCAGCTCTGGCCACTTGTAACCGGGAACAGCTGACATGGGAGTGTGCCGGGTGTCACACATCCAGCAATCAGACATTCATGACATATCCTAAGGACAGATGAGTCGCACGTACCAGGGCTTTGGGGTACTCGGCACCGAGCCCGTTGATGTCTATGGGGGATGTCACGGGTAGCACAGCTCGGTCCGTGCCCTGGGCGCTCACTGTAATGTGGGATATTTACAGGTGACTTGAATAATGATATGGGGATTCGTGACGCCACTTGTGGTGCCTGGTCAGGATGACCAGCGCTGCTATGCAGATCCACTGGAGGGTTGATATTGTGCAGCTAGATGTTAAGCCTTCCACAAGTAAGGCTGATCCTCCAGGGCAGATAGATATATAGGATTGCAGGACAGATGGGGACCCGGCAGTCAGGGGTAATAAGGGAGACACACACATAAGTCACTTTGGTACCTTTACTGTAGATGTTGCAGGCACTTCCCGGAGCACTGTAGGGCGAAGGGTGCACATCCAGATTCCTCCACTGGTAGGTGTGTGGCCTCCTGTCCTCTGCCTTTATGTGATAAAGTCCTGACCTGCTTGTAGCTAGGTCTAACTTGGTCTCCGTCTTGCACCTGGCTGATCTTGTGATTGGACCTCCTGTTGAAGCACAGTCTCTATTTGCAGTGCACTGCTTGACTCCGTTCTTCTGATCCAGCTACGTATCAGCTCTGTGGTACTCCTGGGACTTGTAGTCCTCCAGGAACTCCGGTGTTCTCCTAATGGGTCGTGGAGATCCCTATAGGCTCGGACCCCGGTGTCCGGTGGTACTTGCTGAGATAAGCTATTAAGGCTCCACTGTCTCATAAACTTTTTCACTCGCCTTCGGCCTACCTGGACCCTCACACGATCACACACGCTGGCAGTTGGTGGGCTGCCTCTTCGCCGCTCTCCAAGCGTCGGCACGCTTTCCACTGAGCTACACTTCTAAATTCAGCTCTGACTAGGCTGGAGTGATCTCTCTGTGTCACTCTTACTAGACTCCACTTCAAAACGACTGAATAACTCTGCAGCCTCTCTGAGGTGACTGAGCTGCGCTGTGCTGCTCTGCTCTCTGACTGAGCTCTCCTAGCAGACTTCCAGACTCAACTCCACTAAACTGAAACTAAACTTCTTTTTATATGCCTAACACAGCTCCCTCTGGTGGTCTTTAGGGTGAGCTGTACGTGTGTGTGTGTATAATGACCTCTGGTGGTATCTTCTTTCAGTGCACCCTTCTGGAAATATGGATCCAGTCACAGCTGGGCTCCACATTCCCCCCTAGTAGAACTCAGCACTCCGGGGCTGAAATACAAAACAAAGAACAATAAACATTATATAAATAACTCTTCCTTTACAGGAGGTAAGGCACTCTTGAACGGTTGCATAACGGTAAATAAACAACTATGTACATTAGCACAATGAGGATTTGAGGAATTGAGCAACCATAAAAGTCCCAGTCTCTTTTGGAAAAGGATGCTCAAAAAGGGTAGAGAAAACAAGTAAAAATAATGTCCATTCACTTGTTTCAATATCAAAAGGAAAACAGATTAATAAATAACAGTATAATAAAGCATATTATAAGCAAAAATTATATACATTTACTAAGGGTAGAACTAATCTCTAAACCTAGCAGGGATGTTTCCTTTTGTGCTACGTTCTGATCTGTGTGGTGCAGTGACCTGTGAGGTAGCAGTTTCCCTGTCTGGTCTGCGTGAAAGTGAAGTATAAAATTGCCTTAATCTCGCTACTGGACTGGCAAGCACCCTGTGAGCTGGGTGAACTGGCTCGACTTCTGCAGGGGATCCTTCTTCCTGAGGTTCAACTTCTTGGGGTACCGCTTCTTGGGGTTCCACTTGTTGAGGTTCTGCTGGGGCAGGTTCCTCTGGTACTGACTCTACTGCAACAACTGGTGCAACTGGATGTAGAAGTTCTCCTTGTGGTTGATAGAATTGAAGCACGGGAACGATTACGGCATCTCCAATTCTGGGCCAATCCGCGGGGAAATCTCCTAAGTCTGTATGTATGACTGCTTCATCACGCTCTTCCTGATTGACAACAGGTTCTTCCTCTTGAAGCTTTAACGGATCCGGACATAACTTTAGGTGATCTCTGGATACAGTTGCAGTCGTTCTTCCTCCATCCTTGCTAATTATGCACGTTTTCTTGTTGTCAAACTTCGAATTCTGTACGATGTAGGGCTCTCTTTCCCATTGATCGTCGAGTTTGTGTATCCTCCTCTTTCTTTTCAGCACGACTTGACCAGGTGCGAAAGGTTCAGCTGGCGCACTTTTGTTGTAGCGATCTTCTTGTTTATCCCTTGCTCGATTGAGACTATCTTCAACGCAGGCCTGTACTTTTCTGTACTGTTCCTGTCTGTTTGTGTCCCAGTCTTCAGTAGTCACATCTGCTTCTGGTTCTACAACACCAAGCTCCAGATCCATGGGCAGCTTTCCTGGTCTGGCCCGCATGAGATAAGCTGGGGTGCAATTGGTGGAACTCACAAGTATGTGATTGTACAGATCTACCAGATCAGGTAGTAGGTCTGGCCACCGATTTCTCTCCTCGAGTGGTACAGTCTTCAACAGGTCAATGACGATGTGATTCATCTTCTCACAGAGACCATTGGTTTGGGGGTGGTACGGTGTGGTTCTTATCTTCTTACACCCGTACAAGTGACAGAACTCTTTGAACAATTCGGCTTCAAAGGCTGGGCCTTGGTCA
The DNA here is from genome assembly GCA_033576555.1 of Oophaga sylvatica. Lineage (NCBI taxonomy): Eukaryota > Metazoa > Chordata > Amphibia > Anura > Dendrobatidae > Oophaga > Oophaga sylvatica. Next base: position 95,540,410 of record JARQOD010000008.1, on the reverse strand, counting down.
GTTAGCACCTGCTCAGGATATCCATGTGGTCTGCAGAAATACGCTTGGAACGTCTTTGCTGCTGTCTCTGCCGTCAGATCTTTGACAGGAGCGACCACCAAGAACCTGGAGTAGTGATCCACCATAGTCAGGGCATAGGAGTATCCTAACCGGCTGGGTGACAACTTGACATGGTCCAGGGCCACGATCTCCAAGGGACGAGTCGTCTTGATGGGTTGCAGGGGTGCCTTCTGACTGCTGTAGTCCTTTCTTCTGAGGCCACAGGGTCCACAATTCTGGCACCATCTCTCAATGGAGCTGCGCATTCCCACCCAATAGAAACGACACTTCAACAGGGTCTCCAGCTTCTTCCAGCCAAAGTGTCCCGCTTGATCGTGGTAGGCTTCTAACACCATCTGGATGTCTGCTCTGGGGACTACTATCTGCCATACCATCTCATGGGTCCTTGGATTGACGTACCTCCGGCACAGCTTCTCACGGTAGATGAACAACCGGCTTCTCTCATTCCACAGCTGCTTTGCTTGTAGAGGCGCATCCTTCTCCAAAGAGGAACCTACTTGAGTTATCAGCTCCTTGATTCAGCTGACAACTGGATCACTGTCCTGAGTCTCCTTCCAGCTGTGGTGAGGTAGAGGATTTAACGTCTTACCACGCGATCTCCTGCTGGCTTGTTGCTCATGGATCATCCCATTCCTGTGAAAGGCAGGTAGTTCGATCTCTTCCAGATCATCCACTTCTTCTTCTGTGTCCGATTCATGAGGCATCCTGGATAGGGCATCAGCGTTGGCATTCTTGCGGCCTGCTCGGTACTTGATTGTGAATTGGTAGTTGGACAGCCGAGCCATCCATCGTTGTTCCATGGCTCCCAGCTTAGCTGTTTCAAGATGCGTCAAGGGGTTGTTATCGGTGTAGGCAGTGAACTTGCTGGAGGCTAGGTAGTGCTTAAACCTCTCCGTGATGGCCCAGACCAGTGCCAGGAACTCCAACTTGAAGCTGCTGTAGTTCTCTGGGTTCCTCTCGGTCGGGCGGAGCTTCCTGCTTGCATAGGCGATGACTTTCTCCAGGCCATTTTGCTTCTGACTGAGGACTGCTCCAATCCTTCATTGCTGGCATCAGTATACAGCAGGAACGGCTGGCTGTAGTCAGGGTAAGCTAGGATCTCATCACCTGTCAGGATCTCCTTCATTTCCTTGAATGCTTCTGCCTGTTCTTTACCCCAGTGGAATGGAGAATTTCTGCTCTTGAGGGATTGTCCCACCAGGAGGTCTTGCAGAGGCGCTGCTTTCTTGGTGTAATCCTTCACAAACCTCCGGTAGTATCCTGTCAGTCCCAGGAACTGTCGCACCTCCTTGAGATTTTTCGGCTCCGGCCATTTCTGGATGGCAGTGATCTTCTCGGGTCTGGCGCTACTCCTTCTGAGCTGACAATATGTCCCAGATACTGTACCTTCTGTTTGAGCAGATGGCACTTTGAAGGCTTCAGTTTCATCCCATACTTGGACAGTGACTCGAATACCTCCGCCAGGTGCTTTAAGTGATCTTCATACGTCTTGGAGTACACAATTACGTCATCCAGGTACAGCAACACAGTTTCAAAATTGAGATGTCCCAGGCAGCTCTCCATCACTCTCTGGAACGTTCCAGGAGCACTGCTGAGTCCAAACGGCATCCTGTCGAACTCACAGAGTCCCATCGGGGTGGTGAAAGCCGTCTTCTCCCGATCCTCCTCAGCCACAGCTACTTGCCAGTATCCACTAGTGAGGTCAAGGGTGGAAAAGTAATTAGCAGTTTTTAATGCAGCTAAGGATTCCTCAATGCGTGGTAAAGGGTATGCATCTTTATGTGTAATGCGATTTACTTGTCTGTAATCTACACACATTCTCATGCTTCCATCTTTTTTTCTGACTAGGACTAGAGGTGCTGCCCAGGACTGCAACTATCCCTTATCACCCCTGCTTCCTTCATGTCACGCAACATCTCCTTGGCTTTCTGGTAGTGTGCTGGAGGTATAGGCCTGTACCGTTCTTTAATGGGAGGATGATTGCCTGTGGGGATGTGATGTTGAACCCCTTTAATTTTCCCAAAGTCGAGTGGGTGTTTGCTGAATACCTGTGTGTACTCCTGAACTACTCGGTATACTTCTTGTTTCTGGTGGGCTGGAGTGGTGTCTGTCCCGACATGGAGCTGCTGACACCAATCCTCCACCTGGGTGGTCGGACCTTTATCCTCCACTGGTTGTGGGGAGGTTAAGGGCTCCGTCTGTGAATGGAGTTATTATCCACAGCATGTAACTTAGCAACAGTGGCATAACGTGGTAATTTGACTTCATCCTCTCCCCAGTTGAGAAGACGCACTGGCACCCTCCCATTATGTACCTCCACTACCCCTCTAGCAGTCAAGAGTGTAGGTCTGTGCTCTGAACAATGGGGCTCTACTACTGCTTGGTAGTTCTGTCCTCTGGGACCTATTGCTGCTCTACACCAAATAAGCATTTCACTCATTGGGGGTATTACAATGGGGTTCGGGTCTGTTACCCGTACATTACCAATTTCACCACCGGTCAGTTTCACTTGCTGCTGGCACATCAGGGTCCGAATCTCCTTCCGGATCACTCCCTTTTGCCTTGGTCTGGCAATTTCGGCGAGCTGTTGGAGTAAAAACACAACCTCCTCCAAACAGTTACTAATAATGTTAGTGCCTAAAACCACATTCAATCCATTTTCCTCATTAACAGTCTTCACTACAAGAAGTCCCTGATTCTTTAGCTCTACTCTCCCCACTTTTACATCTACGTTTTTAGCCCCCAATAAGTCAAGAGGGAGGCCATTAGAGGCGTATACGGCAAAGTCAGGGTCTGGGGGTTGGAGACCGTCACTGGACCAATATCTATTGTAGAGAACATCAGGTATGACGGTTACCTGAGATCCAGTGTCCAGCAGGGCAGGGATTGCGACCCCGTCCAATATGATGGACAGGTATGGTCTTCCTCCCACAAACCTGCGGTTCCAGTCTGAGGGGCCTGAGGAGTCTATTCCTGGGTGTTGGCCCTCGGACCCAGGATTTGCTCGTTTAAAGGACACCGACGTGCTGGGTGACCTTCTCTGTGGCAGCGGTAGCAGATGATCTCTCGGCGGGGATGATGCTGGTCGCGGTCCTTCCTGGGGGTGGCGTTGTCCTCCTCCGGTGGGGCGACGTCCTCCCTCTCCTCCGGCGCATCCAAGGGACATCCTCTGGGCAGTCAGCTAGCAGGATCTTTCCTTCTTCCTCCATCGGCAGTTGCAAGGCACTCATTACAGTGGCCAGGTTTTTGGTCAGCTGGCGCACTTCTGAGCGCAGACAGTCCAGCTCAGTAGGGGGCGCCACCTGCGTTTTGGCTTCCGCAACCAGCGGGGAAAAGGTGGATGCTGCTGGCTTTAGGGTGGCTTCATTCGGGTGACACTGGGTTGCCATCTCGGGTGTTTCCAGGGGTCGCAGTCCTTTTATAGCCATGTCCTTAAGAGCATCAAAGGTAGCATCAGGATGATCCAAGGACCACCAGTGCACAGTCCTGCTTTCAGCTTGGGACCTCAGTCCCCTTACAAATTGTTCCTTTAACATTTTATTCTCTTTAGTGACACTTATAGGGTTAACTTGTTTAAGTGCTCGCAGGGCCCCTGTAGTCGCATGCATAGTCCCTAATGCTGTCATCTGGTTTCTGGGAGCATTGGTAAAACATCATCCGGAGATCTGTTTCAGTGCGGTCCTCAAAGATAGACTGTAGCTTTAAGAAAATTGCAAGCACTGATTCCTGGTCTGCAGCTGTCCAAGTCTCTACTTCTCTCTCTGCAGCACCAGTTAATTGTCCCACTACTACTGCAGCTCTCTGCTTTTCTGTCATAGGGTACATGTCCATTATGCTGCATATTTTTCGCTTGAACCCTGACAGGGTATCTGGCTTGCCGCTGTACTGAGGGAGCCACTTCGCTCCAGGCATGTATGGCAGCGTTAGCGGTACTATCGGGGCCACAGGACCAGGTGAGGGGCCAGCATTTACAGCCTGTGCGGCAGCGCCGAGGGGTAAGTCATTAGGACTATCGGCCTGGGCCACATCGTCGACCTGGGCCGCGTTGTCGGCCGGCTGCGACATGTCTGCGCCCCCCTAGTTAATCGTGGCCTACCTTCTCTGAAGGCTGCAGCTCCGCAGGGCACAGGGGTGTAGGAGGACCTGTGTCGCTGGCGCTCTGACATCAGAGCGTTCACTGTAGCTCTTCACAGGACCTGGCGCCGGTCAGCGTTGGGGGCGTGTCCAGGACTCAGCGCGCTTTTGCAGGTACGCCCACTAGTTTTCGCGCCGTGGCGCTGTAAATGGCAGGCAATGGCGGGCAAATGGCGGGAAATCTTCACCACATACAAAACACAGTCTTTTAGGGAGGCACACAGTACCCGGTGGCAACGGGCACAAGTTACTCCGTTGCTGCAGGGCACGAAATCCTGTTTGTGACGCCAGAGATGAGTCGCACGTACCAGGGCTTTGGGATACTCGGCACCGAGCCCGTTGATGTCTATGGGGGATGTCACGGGTAGCACAGCTCGGTCCGTGCCCTGGGCGCTCACTGTAATGTGGGATATTTACAGATGACTTGAATAATGATATGGGGATTCGTGACGCAACTTGTGGTGCCTGGTCAGGATGACCAGCGCTGCTATGCAGATCCACTGGAGGGTTGATATTGTGCAGCTAGATGTTAAGCCTTCCACAAGTAAGGCTGATCCTCCAGGGCAGATAGATATATAGGATTGCAGGACAGATGGGGACCCGGCAGTCAGGGGTAATAAGGGAGATACACACATAAGTCACTTTGGTACCTTTACTGTAGATGTTGCAGGCACTCCCCGGAGCACTGTAGGGTGAAGGGTGCACATCCAGATTCCTCCACTGGTAGGTGTGTGGCCTCCTGTCCTCTGCCTTTATGTGATAAAGTCCTGACCTGCTTGTAGCTAGGTCTAACTTGGTCTCCGTCTTGCACCTGGCTGATCTTGTGATTGGACCTCCTGTTGAAGCACAGTTTCTATTTGCAGTTCACTGCTAGACTCCGTTCTTCTGATCCAGCTACGTATCAGCTCTGTGGTACTCCTGGGACTTGTAGTCCTCCAGGAACTCCGGTGTTCTCCTAATGGGTCGTGGAGATCCCTGTAGGCTCGGACCCCGGTGTCAGGTGGTACTTGCTGAGATAAGCTATTAAGGCTCCACTGTCTCATAAACTTTTCCACTCGCCTTCGGCCTACCTGGACCCTCACACGATCACACACGCTGGCAGTTGGTGGGCTGCCTCTTCGCCGCTCTCCAAGCGTCGGCACGCTTTCCACTGAGCTACACTTCTAAATTCAGCTCTGACTAGGCTGGAGTGATCTCTCTGTGTCACTCTTACTAGACTCCACTTCAAAACGACTGAATAACTCTGCAGCCTCTCTGAGGTGACTGAGCTGCGCTGTGCTGCTCTGCTCTCTGACTGAGCTCTCCTAGCAGACTTCCAGACTCAACTCCACTAAACTGAAACTAAACTTCTTTTTATATGCCTAACACAGCTCCCTCTGGTGGTCTTTAGGGTGAGCTGTACGTGTGTGTGTGTATAATGACCTCTGGTGGTATCTTCTTTCAGTGCACCCTTCTGGAAAATATGGATCCAGTCACAGCTGGGCTCCACACAGACCATCAATGTTAAAGCCCCAGACATCCCCTATAATGAATTGTAGCTTCAACTATGTTATTTATCTGTTGAAATGTCCGTTTTTACTGCAATACAGTCAAACAACTGCAACAAAGGATGAAGAAACATTGTTATATTATTACCAATACGTTTTTAGAGTACAATGGGAAAATTCATTAAGGTACTAAAAAATACCTTACCTTTAGTACTGAAAAACCTGGTTTAATTCATAATATTTTTGTGCAACTCAGCAGCTGCGACTTTTAGCATTTACACCCGTGTCCTGGCCAGTTACACCAATATGGGTGCATCATGGGCAGGGTGTAGTCACGCCTGCATGTCCAATTCATCAGGAAGATATGCCTCTAAAGTGACGTAACTTACTCCACAGATGTACGCTAGCCCTTGGTGGCACGCACCACTTAATTAATTAGGTCAGTATACTACAGCAGTGTCAGGCAAATTGGATTTACAAACAATGCTAATTACTGAAGTCATCCCTTTGTACTCATGCATGTACGTATGTATGTATGTATGAGTGTATGTAAACGTGTGCGTGTGTTTATATGAGTAGGTACAACTCCATAAGTGTGTATATATAAATATTTGCTGCTTTTTAATGGTTTTAGTACTTCATGTTATAACTTTCATTAGCAATTCATCCCCTGTATGTATGTATTTTAAGAAATTAAGCACAATTGCAATATCTGGCTTAGTTGCTCTGGAGCATAATATCATTTCCTTCTTAAAGGGGTTTTTCCACTCATAAAGTTAATTTTAATCAATAGACATTGGAATATTAATAAGTTCCACAGTTGGATGGGTTAAAACAAATAAAATGTCCTGTGCTGAGATAATCTTATAAATGTGCCCCTGCTGTGTACTGTGTAATGGCCGTGTCTGACCGTACAGGGACATGCTCAGCCAGTGTACCCTCCAGGGCCTCAGGTGTAGCAGAGGTATGAAAACACCTGGACAATGGCCTATAAGAAATTTTTAGCGAGACTGGACAAAGAAGAGGATAGGCGTAGACCTATCCCTAGGTCCTTTAATAATTGGCTTCAAGAATTTTGTATATATGCCAGTGTTATGGGGGAGAAGTTCCCCAAGAAATACTATGGACTATTTCAACATGTGGAAATAGTTTTAGAGGCATATAAAAATTTCGGTAACATGAGTTGGTACTTTTATGCCGAAAACTTTAGACAGAAGTTTCTCATTTTCAGTTCACAAGTTTCTTCAATCTCGTACCCAGTGCCCGGAGAACAGGAGAGGAGCGCCTGGATTATCTGTGGGGTCTAATCTGGTCTTAATTATGGATCTTTTGCAGCGTTCAGTGGCTGTTTGTACTTGGAAGAGTTACCTGTCAGCTTGGGATGCCTGGTCTTACAGATGGCTTAGACGCAGGGTCAGGTGTTGTGAATGGACTTGAAATGAGTTCTGAGCAGAGGCTCCCTCTGGTGGTTACAAGCGGTACTGGACTGTCCAGTGAAGATTGTGAGGAGTGGGAATCAGGTGTTACTGACTGGTCTTATATAAGGGAGTCGCCTTCCCATCAGGGTTGCCGGTGATCAATTGTTCTGGTCTCAATCCTTGAGTCCTGTTTCCTTTGTAGCCTGCTGTGTCGTGTCTGCATCTCCTGCTAACAGATAAGACATTTTCTTCTTTTTGTTTTTGTGCTTGATTTTTGCATTTTGTCCTGCACTTCTGTGGGGGCCTTCAGGGTCCCCTCCGGGGGCTTTTGCCCTCTCAGTTTAGTTCAGCCACTGATGTTTGTACTTTTGCTTTTTCCAGTTTTTTCAGTGGCTGCTGTTTTGATTTTGTTACACCAGAGAACTAATTTAGGTGGTAGAGGTCGTGTGATCTCAGGTGATTTTGAAATTAGTAGAGTTGGTGCTTTTCAGGGTTTTTTGGGATTGCAGTAAGTGCCCTTCCTATCCTTTTCTATTTAGGTAGTTTGGGCCCCAACGTTTGCTCATACTATTTTCTGTCTGAGTCAGTATTTCATCTTGTCTAACCGCCATTACATGTTTGGGGGCTTTCTATGTTCTTTGGGGATCTGCTCCGGGCAGATAGCTTTCCTCTTTCTATCTTTAGGTGTAGTTAGTTTCTCAGGCTGTGACGAGGCGTCTAGGACCAACGTAGGAACGCTCCACGGCTGCCTCTAGTTGTGGTGGTTAGTCAGGGTACTGCAATCTCATAGATTCCAACTTCTCTGGTGTATTGCCTTTTTTACCTGCACTCCTCAGCTACCGAAATATAACAGTATCACCGGCCTAAAAATTGAAAATTGTATTGTACTCACAGAAGGGAAAAAATATTGTGAAAGAAAAAAGGTTGTCAGAGTTGTCAGAGATATTTTTCTGTTTGTTGCATTTTTTTCCCTCTGTATCTCTAGGTGCTGGGGAGGATTTTTTTTTCTCTCAATGGAGTTTGCACAGTTGTCTGGCCGTGTGGATCAGCTTGCCACTGAGGTTCGGAGTATTGCTGCCTATCTTGCTAGGTTGCCTGTTGTGGAACCTAGGATTCCCATGCCAGATTTGTTTTTAGGGGATCGAGCTAAGTTTCAGAATTTCAAAAATAATTGTAAATTGTTTTTTGCCTTAAAATCTAAGTCCTCAGGGAACGCAGCGCAGCAGGTTCAAATTGTCATCTCTCTCCTGCGCGGCGATCCTCAGGATTGGGCTTTTTCCCTGACACCTGGGGATCCTGTTTTGAGTGATGTTGATGTATTTTTTCAGGCTTTGGGGTTATTGTACGATGAGCCTAATGTCACTGATCAAGCTGAAAAAGCCTTGTTGGCATTAAATCAGGGTCTTGATGACGCTGAGTTATACTGTCAGAGATTCCGTAGGTGGGCAGTCCTGACCAAGTGGAATGACGACGCTTTGGCGGCCCTTTTTTGGAAGGGTCTGTCAGATAATGTAAAGGATGTTATGGTGGGATTCTCTGTCCCCTCTGGTCTCAATGATTCTATGTCATTAGCGATTCAAATTGACAGACGTTTGCGTGAGCGGAGAAGTATGCGTGGAATGGTGTTGCCTTGTGAACCTGCTTCTGAACCCATGCAGTGTGATAGAGTGGTGTCTGGGGCACAGCGTCATGAGTTTCGAAAGCGCAATGGGTTATGTTTCTACTGTGGTGATGCCTCTCATGCTATTTCAGTCTGCCCTAAGCGGGCAAGACGTTTTGCACGCTCAGTTGTCTTGGGTAGTGTTCAGACTAAGTTTTTATTAACTGTCACTCTGATATGCTCTCTGTCCTCATTTTCTGCTCAGGCTTTCGTTGATTCTGGAGCAGCTATTAACCTGATGGATTATGATTTTGCTAAACGTTGTGGGTTTCCCTTGATACCCCTACAGAAGTCTATTCCCCTACTGGGGATCGATTCTACCCCTTTGGCTGAGAATAAACCTCAGTTCTCTACTCAGGTGATAATGAGGGTTGAACCTGATCATCAGGAGTGCTGTAAATTTTTGGTTCTGTATAATCTGCATGATATTATCGTACTGGGCTTCCCTTGGTTGCAGTCTCATAATCCTGTTTTGGATTGGAAATCTGTGTCTGTAACCAGTTGGGGCTGCCAATGTGTTAATACCAACACTCCTGTTTTTTCTGCCTCCTCCCAGGCTCAGGATGTTCCTGACTTTTTGATTGATTTTTCTGATGTGTTTAGCGAAAGTAAATCTGCATCCTTGCCTCCCCATAGGAGCTATGACTGCGCTATTGAATTAGTGCCTGGTAGTAAATTCCCTAAAGGTCGCCTTTTTAATTGTCTGTACCTGAACATGACGCTATGCGGTCTTATATCAAGGAATCATTGGAGAAGGGTCATATCAGACCATCCTCTTCACCCTTAGGTGCCGGTTTTTTCTTTGTGGCCAAAAAGGATGGTTCATTAAGGCCGTGTATTGATTATCGTCTTTTGAACAATATTACTGTAAAATATCAATACCCGTTACCTTTGATTTCTGACCTGTTTTCCAGGGTGAAAAACGCTACTTGGTTTACCAAGCTTGACCTCAGGGGGGCATATAACCTTATTCGCATTAACCACGGGGATGAATGGAAGACGGCATTCAATACCCCTGAGGGCATTTTGAGTACCTTGTGATGCCCTTTGGGCTCACTAATGCTCCTTCTGTCTTCCAGTCCTTCATGAATGACATTTTCAGGGATTTTGTGGATAAATTTCTGATTGTTTATTTGGATGATATCTTGATTTTTTCTAATGACTGGGACTCTCATGTGAAACATGTTCGAACTGTATTCCAGATTTTGAGAGAGAATGCTCTGTATGTGAAGGGATCAAAGTGTCTTTTTGGCATACAGAGGATCTCATTTCTGGGATTCATTTTGTCCCCATCTGTTATTGAAATGGACCCGGTCAAGGTTCAGGCCATCTGTGATTGGGTCCAACCTACTTCATTAAAGGCTCTTCAAAGATTTTTGGGTTTTGCCAATTTTTATCGTAAATTTATTGGTAATTTCTCGGTTATTGTTAAACCATTGACTGATTTGACCAGAAAGGGTTCTGATGTGGTGAATTGGCCTCCTGAGGCAGTCTCTGCATTTCAGGAACTTAAGCAGAGATTCACTTCTGCTCCTGTTCTACGGCAGCCTGATGTTTCTCTGCCATTTCAGGTGGAGGTTGATGCCTCTGAAATTGGGGCAGGTGCCGTTTTGTCCCAAAAAGATCCAGAGACCTCTAAAAGTAACCCTTGTGCCTTTTTCTCTCGAAAATTTTCTCCTACTGAACGTAATTATGACGTGGGTAATCGGGAGTTACTGGCCATGAAGTGGGCTTTTGAAGAGTGGAGACATTGGCTGGAGGGAGCCAAACATCAGGTGGTGGTCCTTACGGACCATAAGAATCTGGTTTATCTGGAATCTGCCAAGCGACTCAATCCTAGACAGGCCAGGTGGGCCTTGTTTTTCACACGTTTTAATTTTGTGGTTTCCTTTCTTCCTGGCACTAAGAATGTTAAGGCGGATGCCCTCTCGAGGAGTTTCCTTGCGGACTCTCCTGAGTTATCTGATCCTTCTGTTATTTTGAAAGAGGGTGTAGTTCTTTCCGCCATCTCACCCAATTTGAGACTTGCTCTGGAGGGGTGTCAGGAGGATAGGCCCGAGCGCTGCCCTGTTGGAAAATTGTTTGTCCCGGACCAGTGGAAAAAGAGTGTGATGTCTGAGATTCATTGTTCCGCGTTGGCTGGGCATCCCGGAATTTTTGGTACCAGAGACTTGGTTAGTCGGTCCTTTTGGTGGCCTACCTTGTCTCGTGATGTCAGGGAATTTGTGCAGTCCTGCGGGACTTGCTCTCGCTCCAAGCCTTGCTCTCGCTCTAGTGGTTTGTTGATGCCATTGCCTGTGCCCAAGAGACCATGGACCCATATCTCTATGGATTTCATTTCCGACCTCCCTGTTTCTCAGAGAATGACCGTCATCTGGGTGATTTGTGATAGGTTTTCCAAGATGATACATCTTGTGCCATTACCTAAGTTGCCTTCCTCCTCTGAATTGGTGCCTTTGTTCCTTCAGCACGTGGTTCGTTTACATGGCATTCCTGAGAACATTGTGTCTGACAGAGGAGTCCAGTTTGTTTCCAGATTTTGGAGGACCTTTTGTTCTAAACTTGGTGTTCAATTGTCTTTCTCCTCGGCGTTTCATCCTCAGACCAATGGTCAAACTGAGAGAACAAACCAGACATTGGAGACTTATCTAAGATGCTTTGTGTCTGCTGATCAGGATGACTGGGTCTCTTTTTTGCCTTTGGCTGAGTTTGCTCTTAATAATAGGGCTAGCTCTGCCACTTTGATGTCTCCATTTTTCTGTAATTCTGGGTTTCACCCTCAATTTTCTTCAGGACAGACGGAGGCTTCTGTCTGTCCAGGTGTTGACTCTGTTGTGGAGCGTATGCAACAGATTTGGGACCAGGTAGTAGAGAGGTTGTCCCTCTCTCAGGAGAGGGCCCAGCGGTTTGCTAACCGGCATAGGACTGATGGTCCTCGGTTTAAAGTGGGGACTTGGTCTGGTTGTCCTCAAGAAATATTCCTATGAGAGTGGCATCTCCTAAATTTAAGCCTAGGTTCATTGGACCTTATAAGATCATGGAGATTCTTAATCCTGTTTCTTTTCGTTTGCTTCTTCCAGGGACATTTAAGATCCATAACGTGTTCCACAAGTCCTTGTTGAAGAGGTTTGTTGAGCCAGTGGTTCCTACTGCTTTGCCTCCTGACCCTGTTCTGGTTGAGGGCAATATGGAGTTTGTGGTTGAGAAAATATTGAATTCTCGTTTTTCTAGACGGAAACTCCAGTATTTGGTTAAGTGGAGAGGTTATGGTCAGGAAGACAATTCTTGGGTGTTTGCTTCGGACATCCATGCTAGGAGACTCATCCGTGCGTATCATAGAACTCATCCTGACCGACCTGGTTGCTCAAGTGAGGGTTCGGTGACCCCTCCTCAAGGGGGGGGTACTGTTGTGAATGGACTTGAAATGAGTTCTGAGCAGAGGCTCCCTCTGGTGGTTACAAGCGGTACTGGACTGTCCAGTGAAGATTGTGAGGAGTGGGAATCAGGTGTTACTGACTGGTCTTATATAAGGGAGTCGCCTTCCCATCAGGGTTGCCGGTGATCAATTGTTCTGGTCTCAATCCTTGAGTCCTGTTTCCTTTGTAGCCTGCTGTGTCATGTCTTCATCTCCTGCTAACAGATAAGACATTTTCTTCTTTTTGTTTTTGTGCTTGATTTTTGCATTTTGTCCTGCACTTCTGTGGGGGCCTTCAGGGTCCCCTCCGGGGCTTTTGCCCTCTCAGTTTAGTTCAGCCACTGATGTTTGTACTTTTGCTTTTTCCAGTTTTTTTCAGTGGCTGCTGTTTTGATTTTGTTACACCAGAGAACTAATTTAGGTGGTAGAGGTCGTGTGATCTCAGGTGATTTTGAAATTAGTAGAGTTGGTGCTTTTCAGGTTTTTTTTGGGATTGCAGTAAGTGCCCTTCCTATCCTTTTCTATTTAGGTAGTTTGGGCCCCAACGTTTGCTCATACTATTTTCTGTCTGTGTCAGTATTTCATCTTGTCTAACCGCCATTACATGTTTAGGGGCTTTCTATGTTCTTTGGGGATCTGCTCTGGGGCAGATAGCTTTCCTCTTTCTATCTTTAGGTGTAGTTAGTTTCTCAGGCTGTGACGAGGCGTCTAGGACCAACGTAGGAACGCTCCACGGCTGCCTCTAGTTGTGGTGGTTAGTCAGGGTACTGCAATCTCATAGATTCCAACTTCTCTGGTGTATTGCCTTTTTTACCTGCACTCCTCAGCTACCGAAACATAACAGTCAAGTTCAGAGCAATCAGTGTTAATGTTTTTGTAATTTTTGTTTAATAAAGATTTTGCTTATGCTACGGTTTCCAGGAATCTAGCCGGTATGAATGGACATCAGGTTTTAGATATGGTTAACGGGCTTAAGCTTTTGTTGAGCTGCGTTTTGTTATAAGTTTAAAGTTTGGTATGTAAATTTTTATTCTTTTGCAGGAATTGGCTGTGTAATGCCATGTCGTGGGAAGCGCTGGACAACATTGGACCTGCGTGGGAACTTTGTTTTCTAATAAATTGGTGAATGAGGGACAGTGTCTTCTTTTTGTTTCTCTCTTTCTAAGTTTTTCAGATTTACATTTGTGGACTATGTCGGATTCCCTGGACTACGTTGGACCTATGTATTTTTTTTTTAAATAAATTGGTGAACCAGGGAAAGTGTCGGAGAGTGTTTTTTAAAATAAAGTATTTTTGTGTGCGTTTTTTTCTTTTTACTTACTGGGTTAGTAATGAGGGTTTCTGATGGACACCTCCATTACTAACACCAGGGCTTGATTGCAGCTGTGTTTTTGGACAATTCACAGGTGACATCATCCCCAACTACCATTATCCAGATTGCCAACGCTCCAGGGCAATCAGGAAGAGCAAAGCTGAAGGGCAAGAATTGGTAAATCTAATGTGATGCTCCATCTCTGGGGTGGCTGTGGGCTGGTATTTTTAGGCTGGAATGGGACCAATAACCATAGACCTTCCCAGCCTGATAATATCAACCCACAGCTGTCTGCTTTACCTTGGCTGGTTATCAAAAAATATGGGGCGACCCAAGTTATTTTTTAATATATTTATTAATTACACAAGCCTAAACAGCTGTAGTATAAACTCCACATGAAAGTTTATAATATGTAGGGGGGTTGGGAAATTATATATCTGCAGGATCTCTATCTGTCTATTATCTATCTATCTATCTATCTCATATCTACGGTAATATCTTTCTATCATCTATCTATATAGGTTTTTTTCTCTTGGTTGCCAGGAGGGTTCTGGCTGTGTGTGTGCTTGGCTGATGCAATTTCCTGGTTCTTCTGAGATGTGTGCGTAAAAACGGATGCTATACAGTTGGTCCGTGGGCTGTCAGTTTTTTTTCTTGCACCCATTGACTTGCATTGGCGAGTCTTGGATGTTCTACGCAGCCATAGGCAGCATGCTGACATAAGTTCTGAATTGATTCTTCTTAGTATGATTTGTTTATATGACAGAATCTGGAATTTTAACATGGATGTGTAGACTTTATATATGAATTGTATTTCTGTTTTACATTCCCACTTTGATAATTTAGATTAAAACATGAGAGCAATCCCCATCAGAGAAAAATGAAAAAGCTTTTCTCCTTAGGTGGGATACAGTCATACATTGTATACCTGATTGCTATCAGTGATTTACTATTAAATAATATCTGCCACATACTATGATATATGAATTCTTGCTGAGACTCACCCTGCAGGTCCTTGGAATACGCAGCTATGATTGTTTTCATGGCTTCGAGCGATAAGATGCCCTTTTTGCTGTTACTTTTGGCGATTTCTTAGTCTATTGGTGGGAGACGTCATCCATGTGTCTAAGGGTAAGAAGGCTGCACTTGGCTAAAGCATCCCAAAAAGATGGAATCCAGACTGTCCTGAGGGTAATCCGCTGCTGCTGCCGTGAATTAGAACCACATCATATCTGAATGAAGTTCATGGACCGAGCTGGTCTCTATTGTAGGCACCTGTGATGTCTCACCCTGTGCTTTGTACAGTGGAACTGTCCATGTTATGAACTTATGATGAAACTTCACTGTCCTTGGTCCGGGGTTAATGGGAATCAGTCCAAAACAAATAGAAGCCCTTATCAGTGCATGTCCCAGGGGATGGTGAATGGGAGGGGGCAAGTGACCTCCTCCTTATCGTCACATCTGGTAATGTCTGAGATTTGGAAAAATGTAAATTGCAATATACTGTAACTATTTTACAATGGAGCGCTCCATACCAAGTGTTTAATAAAATAAATTCAATCTGATCACCATTAAAATGTAAAATAATGGTAAAGTGAGTATTTCCTTCTTCCTAGTTAGTGATGAGGAACGTGCTGGGATAAGATGTCATCCAACCATGCTCGTGTGCTAACCAAGTGACTTCGGTGTGCTCGAAAAATATATCACAGATTCCGCGGCTGCTGGTCTCGCAACTGATCGACAACGGCAAAACATGCATGAATTGCGTGTTAGGAAATCCCTGCATGTTTTGCAGCTGTGGAACAGCAGCTAGACATGCAGCTGTGGGGTCTCGAACATATTTTTCGAGTACGCCGAAGTCACTCGGTTAGCACCCGAGCATGATCCGATGACACCTTATCCCAGCAGGTTCACTCTTTACTATCAATGCTAATCCTTGGCCTCTTAACATAGCACATGGTTTCTAAACTAAACTAGAGAAAAGTGGAAATCAGCACGACAACATGGCGTCAATCCAAACCTGAAGGTAGTCGAATGGGTCAATCAATACGGTCATTAAATCACCTTTCAAAAAATTAAAATCAGAGCATTAAAAGTCACATAACTAATTGAAGGTTGTCAAGTTATATAGTCATAGGTGTCATGGAAAGATAAACAATAACAAAGCACTCTATTCCTGTCACTCCCATGCGGAGTGAATGGAGAAGAAGTGCTTGACCACCGCTACGTGCAAACTCCTCTTTCACGCAGTTGTATGGCGGAGAAGCTGGGGTTCCAGTTGTGGACCCTGCACTGACTAACATTTATCCCTTACCTAGTGGATAGGTGACAAAAGTTTTTAGTCGAAATACACCTTTAATCATATGATGTCAATACCAAATGTGCACAGTAGAGACAAATGAGCTACAAAAGTAACTGAGACACGCTATCAGATATGGAGCTAAGGACTCTCCATATACAAGTATCTAAAGAGATTATCACAAGAGGACTAGTAATCCTGCTGCCATGTACTATTCCATATTCATCAGCTTTGTATAACTCCGCCCCCACCACTGATTGGCAGCTTTCTGCCTATGCACAGTGTACACAGAGAGCTGACAATTAGTACTGTGGGTGGGGTTATACAAAGCTCAGGATGCAGAGAACTGGTAGATCTGCAGCCAATAAATCAAGGACTTTATAACAATGGCAGCAAGCAGCTCAGTAAGTTATATATCACTGAACTCAAGGTGTCTGCCCTATATCATGCTCTGATGGGAAGGAGCACCATTTGACTTTTGAACGCAAAATTTCCTGCAATAAATAGCAGAAGAAAAGTCACGTTTGCAAAGACCTTGCTGTGAGTAAACAGTGGAAACCTCCTCAGAAGTGACTCAATTTTGGAAAATACACCCCTCAAGGAACTTATCTAAAGGTGTGGTAAGCACCTTGAACCCACAGAGGCTTCACAGAATTTTATAACGTTGAGCAGTGAAAATGAAAAAAATACATTTTTCTAACAAAAAAATTTGCTTTAGATCCAAATTTTTCTTTTTCACAAACTTAACAGGAGAAAATGGACCTCAAAATTTGTTGGGCAATTTCTCCTGAGCGCATCGATACCCCATATATGGTGGAAAATTACTGTTTGGGCGCACGGCAAGGCTCGAAAGGGAAGGCGCACCAATTGGATTCTGGAGCGCAATTTTGGATGGAATAAATTGTGGATACCATGTCACATTGACAGAGCCCCAAAACAGCAGAAACACTCACAAGTGACCCCATTTTGGAAACTCTTGAGCAATTCATATAGGTGTGTATTGAGCATTTTTAACCCTCAGGCGATTCACAGAATTGTATAACATTAAGCTGAGTAAATGGAAAATTACAATTTTTCCTACTAAATTGCTGCTTTCGCCCCACGTTTTTAATTTTCAAAAAGGATAGTAGGAGAGAATGAGCAGTACAATTTGTTATGCAATTTCTCCTGAGTACGCCGATACCCCACATGTGGGGGAATACTACTTTTGAGGCACAGTGCAAAGCTCAGAAGGGAAGAGGTGCCATATTGGAGTTCAGATTTTGCTGGACTGGTTTGAGGGTGCCATGTCACATTGGCAGAGCCCCTGAGGCGCCAGAACAGCAGAAACCCCAAATATGTGACCTCATTATGGAAACTACACCCCCAATGAGTTAAAAAATACTGTGCTTCTTAGAGAGGCCAAATTGATAATTTAGATACTAAAATATCAAATGGTATAAAGTTTGGAAATAACTTTTTATATATACAGTTGTGTGCAAAAAGTTTTAGGCAGGTGTGTAAAAAATTCTTCAAAGAATGCTTTCAAAAATAGAAGTGTTAATAGTTTATTTTTATCAATTAACAAAACTCAAAATGAATAAACAATAGAAAAATCTAAATCAACTTAATATTTGGTGTGATTACTCTCTGCCTTCAATTCTTCTAGGCGCACTCACACAAGGATCTCAGCAGGGAGGTTGTTCCAAATATCTGGGAAAGCTAACCACAGATCCGTGGATATAGGCTTGAGCAAATCCTTTCTGATGGTGCACACTCAGCACGGTGGGTTGGTGTCGGCTGAACAGGACCCCAACGTAGCAATAAGAAAAACAGCCACACTCATGGGTGAATGCAAAAAGTCACCACACTAAGAAATATAACAGTGATTGACGATTCAGAAGACAGCAGTATGCAATGTTTTGCCCCAACCCTGAGTCTTTTTCAAGCATTGCTATGTGGTAGACACCTGGGGTGCACGGTTGGGGAATATCTTTCAGGGGTATATAGACCGTATGGCTCGTTGACAAGGGGCTAAAGGGTATGCCACACTAAACAATATCGCTAACGGATCGCTAAAAAACGTCACTATTTAGCGATCCCGTTAGCGATATTGTTCAGTGCGGCAGCTTCCAGCGACGAGCTTCCTGCTGTGATCTCGCTCGTCGCTGGAATCGTTCCGGACCCTATTTCATCGCTGGCGCTCCGCTGGGTAAGTATCTAATCGCTGTGTGGCACCTTTTCTTAGCGATTTAGCGGTACTTTGTACCGCTAAAGTCGTTAAGAAGATCGCTAGCGGCGATAGCGTCGTTAACTATATCGCTAAATGTGGCCGCATTTAGCGATATAGAACAATCCCGCTAGCGATCGCATTAGTATGCAACGCTAACGAGATCGCTAGCGGGATAGCTTAGTGTGGCAGTACCTTTAGTTGAAATTCCCCGTAGTGTGGTGATACTGGACAAACTCAGTGGTAAAACATTTTATACTTTGTCTCTCTAGAAACATTGTCTGCGTATTGAATAGAAAAGCTTCAGAATTTACCTGGAGGCGGGACATGCAGCGTTGTCTTCTTACCTGCGAAGCATTTGGATTTATTATTGAGTATGAGATTTCCTGATGGTCTCAACAAAAGGAACGAGATAACATTTCATTATTAATTTGTTAATTTTGTCATTTTCTCAAGGGGTTTTGTGTTTGTTTTTTCTTCACCATTCCATACAATTGCCTACATTGTTTTTTTTAAATTTTGATACAATAGTAGGTTTTATATGTATTGCTGCAATGTAGCTTTTCACCTTTCACACATCATATCATTTTGACATCTCTGTGATTGGTCCCCTGTGGTTTAAAGCTTTGTGGGAGATGGTGCTTTATGAGCTTTGACAAGGATCACTGAGGTGATTGAAACACGTCGCTTGTTACCTCCTGTCGTCCTATCCTTCCCGAAACAGCCACAATGTTTTTAAATAAGTTTCCATTAAAGGATTTTGAATTTTACCAAAGAAGCTGGAACATTGCCTGTTTTCCTCAGCATTTATCTACATTGAGGACACCAAGAAATAGGCAATTAATGAGGACTGTAGGTGCAGTGGTCAACAAAGGAAACTTACTGCAGCAGATGAAAGACACATCAGACTTACTTTACTTCAAAATTGAAAGATGTCCAGTAGTGCCATCAGCTCAAAACTGGCAGCAACCAGTGGGATCCAGCTATAACCATCTACTCTTCAGGGACGTCTTGCCAGAAGTGGTCTTCCTGTAAAAATTATGGCCAAAAAGCCATACATTTGCCATGTAGACAAGGCCAAGTGATTCAACTATGCACAAAAACAGTTTGGCAATCTGACCAGAAGTGGTCTTTATGGAACAATGTTCAACCATGTATGTACTAAGTACTAAGCACTTGCTGTCAGATTTCTGCATCCCAGTTGGTATGTTTTCATACATGGTTGTAGGAAAGATGTGTATCTTCGTACCGTATTAGCCAGTAGATAGAAAAATATTTAGACTTGAGAGTTCTCAGTGGTTGATACCTTTTAATGGCTAACTGAAAAGATGGTAACAAATTGCAAGCTTTCGAGACTACTCAGGTCTCTTCATCAGGCGAAGACTAATACAACATCTGAAGAATCACATATTTATCCATAACACAGTACAGAAAAAATGCAATAAGATAAGACAAGTGACGTGAAGCAGAACTGTCATTATGGCAGAGGGATGAACATAAATATTGGAACAGTTCATAGATAAGGAGTGAAAGTTTTATTGCCCTCTGATTGGAGTCTGCTATTGTGTTTTGATGCCCCTAGAAGGTCAAAGAAGCAGATTCCTTAATTGATGTAGAAAGACATGAATCCGTGTGATATATTCATTCCAGCACTAAGAGTGTCAAAGGTCATCATAAGTTTATATTCCCAAACCTTTCTATCTTTCTCAGATTTAAAGTTAGATTTTAATACAAGTAATTCCATATCCATCATGCTATGACCGGGCATACAAAAGTGTTTTGCCACAGGTAAATCCATTCTTTTTTCTCTTATTGTGTGGCGATGAGAATTCATCCTTGTTCTCAGTTTTTGCCCGGTCTCTCCCACATACAGACCCCCAGTTGGACATTTAGTACATATAATTAGGTACACCACATTAGATGTGATGCAGCTGAAAGTACCTGGCATCTTTTCTTGTAGATGCCAGGTACTTTCAGCTGCCTCACATCTAATGTGGTGTACCTAATTATATGTACTAAATGTCCAACTGGGGGTCTGTATGTGGGAGACACCGGGCAAAAACTGAGAACAAGGATGAATTCTCATCGCCACACAATAAGAGAAAAAAGAATGGATTTACCTGTGGCAAAACACTTTTGTATCCCCTGTCATAGCATGATGGACATGAAATTACTTGTATTAAAATCTAACTTTAAATCTGAGAAAGATAGAAAGGTTTGGGAATATAAACTTATGATGACCTTTGACACTCTTAGTGCTGGAATGAATATATCACACGGATTCATGTCTTTCTACATCAATTAAGGAATCTGCTTCTCTGACCTTCTAGGGGCATCAAAACACAATAGCAGACTCCAATCAGAGGGCAATAAAACTTTCACTCCTTATCTATGAACTGTTCCAATATTTATGTTCATCCCTCTGCCATAATGACAGTTCTGCTTCACGTCACTTGTCTTATCTTATTGCATTTTTTCTGTACTGTGTTATGGATAAATATGTGATTCTTCAGATGTTGTATTAGTCTTCGCCTGATGAAGAGACCTGAGTAGTCTCGAAAGCTTGCAATTTGATACCATCTTTTCAGTTAGCCATTAAAAGGTATCAACCACTGAGAACTCTCAAGTCTAAATATTTTTCTATCTACTGGCTAATACGGTACGAAGATACACATCTTTCCTACAACCATGTATGAAAACATACCAACTGGGATGCAGAAATCTGACAGCAAGTGCTTAGTACTGGTGCGTCAAATGTGAAATATTTGGTTGTAACAGAGGGCAGTTTGTTTACTGAAGGGCTGGAGAGCGGTAAAACAATGAGTGTCTGCAGTCAACAGTGAAGCATGGTGGAGGTTTCTTGCAAGTTTGGGTTTGATTTCAGCAAATGGAGTTAGGGATTTGATCAGGATTAGAGTTGAGCGATACTTTCCGATATGCTAAAGTATCGGAATCGGAATGGTATCGCCGATATCACTAAAAAATCGGCGATACCCGATACCGATACCGGAAGTCCCATGTAAGTCTATGGGAACAAAATATCGCAACTAAAAAAAAACCCATTCTTTCCTTGTAAACACTAAATATACACACATAGAATACATATATATATATATACATGTCATTGTGACATATATATATACATATATGTATAGTTTATACACTTCTACATAGTAAAATATCCTTTGATTCAATTGCCGGGTAAAGCCGGCTTCAGTGAAAAGACAGAAGCACCCGACATGAAATGACACTTGGTGTACATAGGGTTAAACTTTCTTTTCATGTCCTTTGCTATCTAATTTGCACAAACAATTAAATCAGACTATGTGTGCAAAATTTCACACCTGTAGGGGTTAATTAAAGGTGTAAATTCGTTGTAAAAAAAACGGACTTTTTTGCTACGAATTTACACCTTTAATTAACCCCTAGAGGTGTGAAATTTTGCACACATAGTCTGATTTAATTGTTTGTGCAAATTAGATAGCAAAGGACATGAAAAGACATGGTTAACCCTATGTACACAAGTGTCATTTCATGTCGGGTCACCCGACATGAAATGACACTTGGTGTACATAGGGTTAAACATTTCTTTTTATGTCCTTTGCTATCTAATTTGCACAAACAATTAAATCAGACTATGTGTGCAAAATTTCACACCTCTAGGGGTTAATTAAAGGTGTAAATTCGTTGTAAAAAAAACGGACTTTTTTGCTACGAATTTACACCTTTAATTAACCCCTAGAGGTGTGAAATTTTGCACACATAGTCTGATTTAATTGTTTGTGCAAATTAGATAGCAAAGGACATGAAAAGACATGGTTAACCCTATGTACACCAAGTGTCATTTCATGTCGGGTTCTGCATTTTCACAAAAGCCGGCAATTGAATTAGCGGCTATTATACTATGTAGAAGTGTATGAACTACAAATATAAATATATATATATATATATGTGTCACAAATTCAATGACATGTATATATATATATGAGGTGTAAAATTGCTGAAAAAAAATGCGTGGGCTCCCGCCCTATTTTCGCAACCAGACAGACAAAGCCAGTGAGTGGGGGCAGAAAATAATAGCCCAGAGAGGGACCATTATTTTTGCCCCCCCCCGGCTACTAACATCTGCCCCCAGACACCCCAGGAAAGACAAATCTATAATTAGATTCGCCCTTTCTGGCACTTTGCCCGTCTATTCCCATTGCCCTGTAGCGGTGGCGAATGGGTTAATATGGGGTTAAAGCCACCTTGCTATTGAAAGGTGACCTTAAGCCAGGTTAATAATTGAGAGCTGTCAATTAGACAACTATCAATTATTAATCCTATTGCATGAAATAAAAATAAAACACACACACTTTAATTAAAAATCATTTTAATGAAATAAAGACACATGTTTTTGACCATCTTTTATTTTACTGCAAAAACCATTTCCTGTAATAAAAATAAAATAAAAAAGCAAATAATATTCTTACCTATCCCATGCACAGTCAGGTCCCACGGTGTAATCCTTCAGAAAGGGTTAATGTTTACTGCAGGGACCGCAGCTAATGCTGCAGCCTCACAGTAAACCCCAAATGAATGAGTTCCTCTCCTGCCTGACAGGAGAGTAAAGGCTGGGTGTCACATAACGATACACCAGCGATCCCGACAACGATATGCACTTGTCAGGATCGCTGGTGTATCGCTACATGATCGCTGCTGAGCTGCCAAACAGGCAGCTCAGGCAGCGATCTGGGACAGCGACACTGCGGGTAACATCGCTTAAGGGCCCGTCTCACATAGCGATATCGCTACCGAGATCGCTGCTGAGTCACTAGTTTTGTGACGCAGCAGCGAGCTCACCAGCGATATCGCTGTGTGTGACATTCAGCGACGATCAGCCCCCCTGCCGGGTATCGCTGATCGTCGCAGAAATGTCAGGACCTTTTTTTGATCGCTGGTTTCCCTCTGACAGGCACGCATCGCTGCGTGTGACAGGCGGGAAACCAGCGATCAAAGGTCCTGACATTTCAGCGACGATCAGCGATACCCGGCAGGGGGCTGATCGTCGCTGAATGTCACACACAGCGATATCGCTGGTGAGCTCGCTGCTGCGTCACAAAACTAGTGACTCAGCAGCGATCTCGGTAGCGATATCGCTATGTGAGACGGGCCCTTAAGTGGAAAGCTTAATTGATTGCTTTCCACTTTCACTTCAGGTCAGCCAGGGACACAATCAGTGACGTCAGAGGGAACTGATTAACAAAAATAGGGGTTCCCTTCGAAAAAAAAAATGGCGTGGGGTCCCCCCTATTTTTGTTAACCAGCCAGATGAAGCAGACCGCTGAGGCCTGGATTTTCAGGCTGTTAAGGAGCCAAGATCCATGGACCTTGCCAGCCTGATAATACCAGGCCACAGCAGTCTGCATATCTTGGCTGATTAACAAAAATAGGGGATCCCCTCGAAAAAAATTGGCGTGGGGTCCCCCCTATTTTTGTTAACCAGCCAGATGAAGCAGACCGCTGAGGCCTGGATTTTCAGGCTGTTAAGGAGCCAAGATCCATGGACCTTGCCAGCCTGATAATACCAGGCCACAGCAGTCTGCATATCTTGGCTGATTAACAAAAATAGGGGATCCCCTCGAAAAAAAATTGGCGTGGGGTCCCCCCTATTTTTGTTAACCAGCCAGATGAAGCAGACCGCTGAGGCCTGGATTTTCAGGCTGTTAAGGAGCCAAGATCCATGGACCTTGCCAGCCTGATAATACCAGGCCA
The DNA here is from genome assembly GCA_033576555.1 of Oophaga sylvatica. Taxonomy (NCBI): domain Eukaryota; kingdom Metazoa; phylum Chordata; class Amphibia; order Anura; family Dendrobatidae; genus Oophaga; species Oophaga sylvatica. The sequence goes on along the minus strand of JARQOD010000008.1, from coordinate 95,516,662 downwards.
CAGCAGTCTGCATATCTTGGCTGATTAACAAAAATAGGGGATCCCTCGAAAAAAATTGGCGTGGGGTCCCCCCTATTTTTGTTAACCAGCCAGATGAAGCAGACCGCTGAGGCCTGGTTTTTCAGGCTGGTAAGGATCCAATATCCATGGACCTTGCAAGCCTGATAATACCAGGCCACAGCAGTCTGCTTAGCTTGGCTGATTAACAAAAATAGGGGATCCCCTCGAAAAAAAAACGGCGTGGGGATCCCCCCTATTTTTGTTAACCAGCCAAGTAAAATGCAGACTGCTGCGGCCTGGTATTAAAAGACTGTCAAGGCCCATGGATTTTGGCCCTCAACAGCCTGATAATACCAGGCTACAGCAGCCCCACATTTGGCGCATCAAAAGATGTGCCAATTGTGGCACTTTACCCGGCTCTTCCCACTTGCCCTGTAGCGGTGGCAAGCGGGGTAATAAGGGGTTAATGTCACCGTTGATTGCACGGTGACAATAAGCCCGGTTAATAATGGATAGGCGTCAATAAGACACCGATCCATTATTAATCCCAAAGTTATTAAATGTGTAAAAAAAGACAAAGCAAGAAAAAAGTATTTTAATGAAATAAAAGAGACAACACAGTTTTCATTTCTTTTATTATACACTCATTCCTGCGACGCCATCGATCTCCTGTAAAAAAGAAAAAAAAAAAACCAACAGTATACCACCTGTCCGACGCAGTCCATAACGATAGTCCCACGACGATCCAGCTCTGCTACATCGCAATGACAGGCAGAGCCTGTCATTGCAACGCAGCACAGCTGATTACCTGCTTCCCCGGCGGTGACGTCATCGGACTGACTGCTTTACGGCCGGGATTACCCAGCAGTCACTGCAGTTATCGCGAGAAACTGCATGTGACCGCCGGGGAGAAAGAGGATGGCGGCCATGAAGCAGTGCAGGACGTGACCGCCGGAGATCTTCTGCCAGGTAAGTGCCGCTGACTCCTGACAGACCCGACAGACGGACACTGACAGTGACAGTGACATCCCGATTCCGGTATCCGATAAGACGAAAATATCGGAACTCGGAATCGGAATTCCGATACAGCTAATATCGGCCGATACCCGATATTTGCAGTATCGGAATGCTCAACACTAATCAGGATTAATGGTGTCCCCAATACAGAGAAATATAGAAAAATACTTATCATCATGCGATAACGCCAGGGAGGTGTCTTGATTGACTGTAAAAAAATTTCTGGTCTCAACATCAACGAGTCTGTTTAAAGGGAACATGTCACCAGGTTTGGCCGATATGAGATGCGGCCACCGCCTTTCAGGGCTGATATACAGCATTCTATAATGCTGTATATCTGCCCCAACCCGACCGTAAAGAACTGAAAAATAACTTTTGTTATACTCACATGTGGGGCGGGGCAGGGCGGTCCGAGGAGTGTCGCTATTCTTGGTATGGCGCCTCCCTTCTTCTTGTGATGCTGTCCTTCTGCTTGCTTCATGTGTATGACACATCCCTACATCAAGGTCAGAGAGGCCCAGCGCCTGTGCACTGCAGGACTTTGCTCTGCTTTCAACAGGGCAGATAAGTACGCCTGCGCAGGAGCGCGATGCCGAGCAGACTTTGTGGATGATGCAGGGACGCGTCATCCACATGAACCAAGAAGAAGATGGGAGGCGCCGGACCAAGAAGAGTGACACCCCTCGGACCGGACTGTCGCACAGGTGAGTATAATAAAACTTATTTTTCTTCCCTTACGGGTCGGGTTGGGGGCAGATATACAGCATTATAGAATGCTGTGTATCAGTCCTGAAACTCATATCGGCCAAACCTGGTGACAGGTTCCTTTAAGATTACCTGTAAAAATTGATGCTTTAATGCCTTTTTGAAGGCAATGGGCAGTCACAACAGACATTGATTTGATTTCTCTTTCGTTCATTCATTTTGCAGTTTGTTACTTTATAAAATTAGACTAAATATTTTGAATTTTGAAATCATTCTTACTTTGCAGCCAGGGGCGTACATAGAAATCATGGGGCCCCATAGCAAAAGTCTGAATGGGCCCCCCCCAAAAAAAAAGCCAGAGCCATTGTAAATGTAAAGTGCCAGCACAGTGAGGGGACACATATAACAAAAAAAATGTATTATGCCCCCATAGATGCTCCATAGATTGTGCCCCCATAGATGCTGCCCATAGATTATGCCCCCATAGATGCTCCATAGATTGTGCCCCCATAGATGCTGCCCCATAGATGCTCCATAGATTATGCCCCCATAGATGCTCCATAGATTGTGCTGCCATAGATGCTCCATAGCTAATGCCCCAATAGATGCTGCCCCATAGATAATGCCCCCATAGATGCTCCATATACAGGTCCTTCTCAAAAAATTGGCATATAGTGCTAAATTTCATTATTTTCCATAATGTAATGATTACAATTAAACTTTCATATATTTTAGATTCATTACACACCAACTGAAATTTGTCAGGTCTTTTATTGTTTTAATACTGATGATTTTGGCATAAAACTCCTGATAACCCAAAACACCTGTCTCAAAAAATTAGCATATCAAGAAAAGGTTCTCTAAACGACCTATTACCCTAATCTTCTGAATCAACTAATTAACTCTAAACACATGCAAAAGATTCCTGAGGCTTTTAAAAACTCCCTGCCTGGTTCATTACTCAAAACCCCCATCATGGGTAAGACTAGCGACCTTACTGATGTCAAGAAGGCCATCATTGACACCCTCAAGCAAGAGGGTAAGACCCAGAAAGAAATTTCTCAACAAATAGGCTGTTCCCAGAGTGCTGTATCAAGGCACCTCAATGGGAAGTCTGTTGGAAGGAAACAATGTGGCAGAAAACGCTGTACAACGAGAAGAGGTGACCGGACCCTGAGGAAGATTGTGGAGAAGGACCGATTCCAGACCTTGGGGAACCTGAGGAAGCAGTGGACTGAGTCTGGTGTAGAAACATCCAGAGCCACCGTGCACAGGCGTGTGCAGGAAATGGGCTACAGGTGCCGCATTCCCCAGGTAAAGCCACTTTTGAACCATAAACAGCGGCAGAAGCGCCTGACCTGGGCTACAGAGAAGCAGCACTGGACTGTTGCTAAGTGGTCCCAAGTACTTTTTTCTGATGAAAGCAAATTTTGCATGTCATTCGGAAATCAAGGTGCCAGAGTCTGGAGGAAGACTGGGGAGAAGGAAATGCCAAAATGCCTGAAGTCCAGTGTCAAGTACCCACAGTCAGTGATGGTGTGGGGTGCCATGTCAGCTGCTGGTGTTGGTCCACTGTGTTTCATCAAGGGCAGGGTCAATGCAGCTAGCTATCAGGAGATTTTGGAGCACTTCATGCTTCCATCGGCTGAAATGCTTTATGGAGATGAAGATTTCATTTTTCAGCACGACCTGGCACCTGCTCACAGTGCCAAAACCACTGGTAAATGGTTTACTGACCATGGTATTACTGTGCTCAATTGGCCTGCCAACTCTCCTGACCTGAACCCCATAGAGAATCTGTGGGATATTGTGAAGAGAAAGTTGAGAGACGCAAGACCCAACACTCTGGATGAGCTTAAGGCCGCTATCGAAGCATCCTGGGCCTCCATAACACCTCAGCAGTGTCACAGGCTGATTGCCTCCATGCCACGCCGCATTGAAGCAGTCATTTCTGCAAAAGGATTCCCGACCAAGTATTGAGTGCATAACTGAACTTTATTATTTGATGGTTTTTTTGTTTGTTTTTAAAAAACACTTTATTGGACGGTTGAAATATGTTAATTTTTTGAGACAGGTTTTTTGGGTTATCAGGAGTTGTATGCCAAAATCATCAGTATTAAAACAATAAAAGACCTGACAAATTTCAGTTGGTGTGTAATGATTCTAAAATATATGAAAGTTTAATTGTAATCATTACATTATGGAAAATAATGAAATTTTGCACTATATGCTAATTTTTTGAGAAGGACCTGTATTATGCCCCCATAGATGCTCCATAAATTGTGCCCCCATAGATGCTCCATAGATTGTGCCCCCATAGATGCTGCCCCATAGATGCTCCATAGATTATGCCCCCATAGATGCTCCACAGATTGTGCCCCCATAGATGCTCCATAGATAATGCCCCCATAGATGCTCCATAGATAATGCCCCCATAGATGCTCCATATATTATGCCCCCATAGATTCTCCATATATTATGCCCCCATAGATGCTCCATAGATTGTGCCCCCATAGATGCTCCATAGATAATGCCCCTAGATGCTCCATAGATAATGCCCTCATAGATGCTCCATAGATAATGCCCCCATAGATGCTCCATATATTATGCCCCCATAGATGCTCCATAGATTATGCCCCCATAGATGCTCCATAGATTATGCCCCCATAGATGCTCCATAGATTATGCCCCATAGATGCTCCATAGATTATGCCCCCATAGATGCTCCATAGATTGTGCTGCCATAGATGCTATAGATAATGCCCCCATAGATAATGCCCCCATAGATGCTCCATATATTATGCCCCATAGATGCTGCCCCATAGATAATACCCCCATAGATGCTCCATATATTGTGCCCCCATAGATGCTCCATATATTATGCTCCCATAGATGCTGCCCCATAGATGCTCCATAGATTATGCCCCCATAGATGCTCCATAGATTGTGCCCCCATAGATGCTCCATAGATAATGCCCCCATAGATGCTCCATATATTATGCCCCCATAGATGCTCCATATATTATGCCCCATAGATGCTCCATATATTATGCCCCATAGATGCTCCATATATTATGCCCCCATAGATGCTCCATATATTATGCCCCCATAGATGCTCCATATATTATGCCCCCATAGATGCTCCATATATTATGCTCCCATAGATGCTCCATATATTATGCCCCCATAGATGCTCCATATATTATGCCCCCATAGATGCTCCATAGATTGTGCCGCCATAGATGCTCCATAGATAATGCCCCATAGATGCTGCCCATAGATAATGCCCCCATAGATGCTCCATATATTATGCCCCCATAGATGCTGCCCCATAGATAATGCCCCCATAGATGCTCCATATATTATGCCCCATAGATGCTGTCCCATAGATGCTCCATAGATTATGCCCCCATAGATGCTCCATAGATTGTGCCCCCATAGATGCTCCATAGATAATGCCCCCATAGATGCTCCATATATTATGCCCCCATAGATTCTCCATATATTATGCCCCATAGATTGTGCCCCCATAGATGCTCCATAGATAATGCCCCCATAGATGCTCCATAGATAATGCCCCCATAGATGCTCCATAGATTATGCCTCCATAGATGCTCCATAGATTATGCCCCATAGATGCTCCATAGATTATGCCCCCATAGATGCTCCATAGATTATGCCCCATAGATGCTCCATAGATTATGCCCCCATAGATGCTCCATAGATTATGCCCCCATAGATGCTCCATAGATTATGCCTCCATAGATGCTCCATAGATTGTGCCCCCATGGATGCTGCCCCATAGATGCTCCATATATTATGCCCCCATAGATGCTCCATATATTGTGCCCCCATAGATGCTCCATAGATTGTGCCCCATAGATGCTCCATAGATTATGCCCCATAGATGCTCCATAGATTGTGCCCCATAGATGCTCCATAGATTGTGCCCCCATAGATGCTCCATAGATTGTGCCCCCATAGATGCTCCATAGATTGTGCCCCCATAGATGCTCCATAGATTGTGCCCCCATAGATGCTCCATAGATAATGCCCCATAGTATAGGTCCCTTATACTGCCGCAGCTGCTGAAACCAAAAAAAAAGACATACTCACCTCCCAGTACCTGTGATATTTACCTGTCACCCGGTGCACCGCTGACCGCCGCTGTCTTCTGGGTCCTCCACAGTGTCTGCTCAGGCAGAGGGCGCGGCGCGCACAAACTACGTCATCGCGCCCTCTGCCTGAACATTTCACAGCTAGAGAGGACGCGAGGACACAGTAGCGCAGCGGTGGAACGGGACAAGTAAATATCCCTTATACTCACCCTCCCACCGGCGCGGTCTCAACAGCCCCTGCTCTTCTCCCGCGGTCTCCGGCGCCAGTGTTCAGCGGTCACGGGGTACCGCTCATTAAAGTCATGAATATGTGCATATTCATGACTTTAATAAGCGGTACCACCTGACCGCTGAACACAGGCGCCGGAGACCATGGGAGAAGAGCAGGGGCTGCAGAGACCGCGCCAGGAGGAGGTGAGTATATAGCACAGCTGCGCTCCGCCTCCCCCGACGAACCCCTGGTAGTACTGTGTCAGCACAGCTGTCAAACCGCAGCGGCCGTCGTGGGCCCCCTCACATGTCTGGGCCCCATAGCAGCTGCGTGGTCTGCTACAATTGACGGTACGCCACTGTTTGCAGCATTTTTCCACATCTGCCTATAATCTTTGGGCAGTACTGCATCTCAAACTCATGACTAATGTCCAGTTTGTTGTAATTAAGATATAAAATTGTATAGTAGCTGTTTGGTTATACTGATGATTGCTTATTGTATTGTTTCATTGGAGCAGATAACATATAAAGCTTACAAAGAATCAATTTCTATGTAGTCTATGAGATACTGCAGATGATTAACAGAATACATGACAAAATAGTACGTTCTGTGTGCTCTTGGGTTACACTGCAGCGCGGAGAAGAGAAGTCAAAAACAACTGAGAGGGTAGGACGTGTTACACAAGAACCTGTTGGTTGATCTGTAATCACCCATCAGACTTTTGACCCCACAGTAGGGTCCACATGAAGAAAAGCTTCACTGTCACATTAACATGATCAGAAACCATACCAAGGCTGTGTAACTATAGCCATACCACTATACAATCCAGGGCTATGAACCATATAAGACTACATACTTCTCCATATACTCCAGTGACGACCTCTATGTCTTTAGGTATCAAAGTTGTCTATAATATTTTCATTGAGAGATTATAGCTACCTTCTCACCACCTTTATGGACTACAGTAAAAAAATTCAGATGGCATGAAATATTATAGAAATATATCCTGTAAGGTACATTCCCCAAAGTGATCCCCTAGGTTCCATTTGTACTGTACAATGAAAGTGCTTTGTTGCTAAAAATCCTGCACCAGACTGGTTTCTCTTATTATATTTTGACATTCTGCTCCATCATAGGAGCAAAAGAGCCAATTTCAGGGTGAGATGTGTCATGTTGTGTACACCAACAAGATATAAAAAGGACCCCATCGACTTATAATTGGATCGCTGTTATTTTTTCATTGTTTTTATAATTTTGCCAGAAAAAATTTGAGCAAAATTATGTAATTTTATTTCTGCTAACTAATACTAGCCTTCACTGCATTCGACTGAAAAATTACTTTGGATCCATATTTTAGAAACTGTGGCTTCTGTAGAGGTGATATCATAGTCTCCCAGTTCAATGGTTTTAACATTATGGCCCCAATTCATCAGTTGTGTTTATTTTTATTTTTCATAGCCATTTTTTGCAAATTGGTGTAAAAATTGTGCCAAAATAAATGTTAAACATAAAATTATACTATGCCAAGTGAGGGAGGGACGTGAGCACATTTGCTCCAAATTTTGCAACTATTTCAAAAAGTTGTATTTGATGAATCTGTCTAAAACATGCAGAAAAGCCATATTGACGTTAAAATCTAAAACCTAAACAACAAAAAACAACTTTAAAAAATGTAAATCCTTTGATAAATGTGATCTTGAAATAGATCACTCTGTTTGTAATGACTATATAATATATGAGTTTCACCTTTTGTATATAAGATCTGAAATAAATGAACTTTTTGATGATATTCTCATTTTGTGAGCAGCACCTATATATATATATATATATATATATATATATATATATATACAGCTCTGGCAAAAATTAAGAGACCACCACATCAAATCCCTGTCATGGGCACCCCATTCTCCAGACCTGAACCATATTGAAAACCTCTGGAATGTAATCAAGAGAATGATGGATAGTCACAAGCCATCAAGCAAAGAAGAACTGCTTAAATTTTTGCGCCAGGAGCTGTGTGAAACACTGGTGGCAAGCATGTCAAGACACATGAAAGCTGTTTTTAAAAATCATAGTTATTCCACAATATATAGATTTCAGAACTCTTCCTGAGTTAAACATTAGTATTGTTGTTTCTAAATGATTATGAACTTGTTTTCTTTGCATTATTTGAGGTCTGAAAGCACTGTGTTTTTTTTATTTTGACCATTTTTCTTTGTCAGAAAAAAATACAAAATTTTTTGCTTTGAAATTCGGAGACATGTTGTCAGAAGTTTATAGACTAAAAGAACAATTTACATTTTACTCAGAAATATACCTATAAAGAGAAAAATCAGACAAACTGAACATTTGAAAGCGGTCTCTTTATATACAGCTCTGGCAAACATTAAGAGACCACTGCAAAATTCTCAGTTTGTCTGATTTTTCTCTTTATTCATCTTCCTCTTGATTACATTCCAGAGGTTTTCAATGGGGTTCAGGTCTGGAGAAAGTGCTGGCCATGACAGGTATTTGATGTGGTGGTCCTTCATCCACACATTGATTGACCTAGCTGTGTGGAATGGTGCATTGTCCTGCTGGAAAAAGAGTCCTCAGAGTTGGGGAACATTGCCTGAGCAGAAGGAATCAACTGTTTTTCCAGGATAACCTTGTATGCGGCTTGATTCATACGTCCTTCGCAAAGATTAACCTGTCCAATTCCAGCCTTGCTGAAGCATCCCCAGATCATCACCGATCCACCACCAAATTTCACAGTGGGTGCAAGACACTGTGGCTTGTACGCCTCTACAGGTCTCCATCTAACCATTAGACGACCAGGTGTTGGGCAAAGCTGAAAATTAGACTCATCAGAGAAGATTACCTTACTCCAGTCCAGTCCTCTATGGCCCAATCCTTATGGTCTTTGGCAAACTTCAACCTAGCTCTCCTTTTCTTCTCATTGAAGAAAGGCTTTTTTCCTAGCTTTACATGACTTGAGCCCTGCCTGTAGGAGCCTGTTACGAACTGTTCTTGCCGTGAACTTCTCCCAGCTGCCATTTGCCATTCCTTTAGTAGGTCACATGATCTCATCCTGCAGTTGCTGAGTGACATTCGAATAAGATGTCGGTCATCACGGTTAGTGGAGAGTTTTCGTCCTCTGCCGGTCTGTAGCTTTGTCGTCCCAATGTCTGCTGCTTGACCTTGTTGTAATGGACTGCCGTCTTAAGAAATTTTAAGGATGGAGGCGACATGACGCTCACTGTATCCCTCTGCTAGTAAAGCCAGAATTGAGCCCTTCTTTTCCTCACTCAAGACTTTTCTTTTCAACTCCTTTGGCATGGTTAAAAGTTATTTTTTCATTCCTATTACTTTTGGGATATTACTGGCATGTTTTGCCATCCAGCTTGACCTATTGCAAGAGGATTATGAACTCCACAGCAGTGTTTTTTATACTTTCCTTCGTTAAATAACACATCCTAGATCTAAATGAATGAAATATTCTCATTGAATACTTTGTTCTGTACAAAGTTGAATGTGCTGTCAACATAATCACACAAAAATCATCAATGGAAATCAAATTTTTGAACCAATGGAGGCCTGGATTTGGCGAGAGCCCCAAAATGAAAGTGGAAAAAAGTCAAAATGATGCTCAGTATTGTGTGGCCTCCACATGCCTGTATGACCTCCCTACAACGCCTGGGCATACTCCTGATGAGGTTGTGAATGTTCTCCTGAGGGATCTCCTCCCAGACCTGGACTAAAGCATCCATCAACTCCTGGACAGTCTGTGGTGCAAGTCTGGTGGGTGGAGCGAGACATGCTGTTCCAGATGTGCTCAATCGGATTCAGGTCTGGGGAACAGGCAGGCCAGTCCATAGCTTCAATGCCTTCATCTTGAAGGAACTGCTGACACACTCCAACCACATGAGGTCTGGCATTGTCCTGCATTAGGAGGAACCCAGGGCCAACTGCACCAGCATATGGTCTCACAAGGGGTCTGAGGATCTCATCTCGGTACCTAATGGCAGTCAGGCTACCTCTGGCGAGCACATGGAGGGCTGTGTGGCCCTCCAAAGAAATGCCACCCCACACCATTACTGACCCACTGCCAGACTGGTCATGCTGAAGGATGTTGCAGGCAGCAGGTTCACACTCCGCACATGTGACAGAGTCTGGAGATGCAGTGGAGAGCTATCTGCTGCCTGCAACATCCTTCAGCATGACTGGTTTGGCAGTGGGTCAGTAATGGTGTGGGGTGGCATTTCTTTGTAGGGCTGCACAGCCCTCAATGTTCTCGACAGAGGTAGCCTGACTGCCATTAGGTACCGAGATGAGATCCTCAGACCCCTTGTGAGACCATATGCTTGTGCGGTTTGCCCTGGGTTCCAGGACAATGCCAGACCTCATGTGGCTGGAGTGTGTCAGCAGTTCTGCAAGATGAAGTCATTGAAGCTATGGACTAGTCTGCCCGTTCCCCAGATCTGAATCCGATTGAGCACATCTGGGACAGCATGTCTCGCTCCATCCACCAACGGCACGTTGCACCACAGACTGTCCAGGAGTTGATGGATGCTTTAGTCCAGGTCTGGGAGGAGATCCCTCAGGAAAACATCCGTAACCTCATCAGGAGCATGCCCAGGCATTGTAGGGCGGTTATACAGGCACATGGAGGCCACACACAATACTGAGCATCATTTTGACTTGTTTCCACTTTAATTTTGTCTTGTTTTGATTTTCATTTAGACTTGTTTCCACTTTCATTTTGGGGGACTCTCCAAATCCAGGCCTCCATTGGTTCAAAAATTTGAATTCCATTGATGATTTTTGTGTGATTATGTTGACAGCACATTCAACTTTGTACAGAACAAAGTATTCAATGAGAATATTTTATTCATTTAGATCTAGGATGTATTATTTAAGTGTTCCCTTTATTCTTTTGAGCAGTGTATGTGTATATATTATATATATATATATATATATATATATATATACAGTACAGACCAAAAGTTTGGACACACCTTCTCATTCTAATATTTTCCTGTATTTTCATGACTATGAAAATTGTAGAATCACACTGAAGGCATCAAAACTATGAATTAACACATGTAGAATTATACATTACACTTTACAAAAAAGTGTGAAACAACTGAAAATATGTCTTATATTCTAGGTTCTTCAAAGTAGCCACCTTTTGCTTTGATTACTGCTTTGCACGCAGAAAAGGTGAACGGCTGGACTCTACATGCCTGGTTCCCACCGTGAAGCACGGAGGAGGTGGTGTGATGGTGTGGGGGTGCTTTACTGGTGACACTGTTGGGGATTATTCAAAATTGAAGCGGTGAGCGGTCCAGCTCACCCCAAACCATCTCGATTGGGTTCAGGTCTGGTGACTGTGGAGGCCAGTTCATCTGGCGTAGCACCCCAACACTCTCCTTCTTGGTCAAATAGCCCTTACACAGCTTGGAGGTGTGTTTGGGGTCATTGTCCTGTTGAAAAATAAATGATGGTCCAACTAAACGCAAACCGGATGGAATAGCATGCTGCTGCAAGATGTTGTGGTAGCCATGCTGGTTCAGTATGCCTTCAATTTTGAATAAATCCCCAACAGTGTCACCAGCAAATCACCCCCACACCATCACACCACCTCCTCATGCTTCACGGTGGGAAACAGGCATGTAGAGTCCATCCGTTCACCTTTTCTGCGTGCAAAGCAGTAATCAAAGCAAAAGGTGGCTACTTTGAAGAACCTAGAATATAAGACATATTTTCAGTTGTTTCACACTTTTTTGTAAAGTGTAATGTATAATTCCACATGTGTTAATTCATAGTTTTGATGCCTTCAGTGTGATTCTACAATTTTCATAGTCATGAAAATACAGAAAAATCTTTGAATGAGGTGTGTCCAAACTTTTGGTCTGTACTGTATATATATATATATATATATTTCTCATATACAGTATATATTGGGGAAGTATTTCTTATTTGGCGATGATGAGAGAACATGTCGGATTATTTGGTACCGTCGCTACATTGTTCATATGGGGCATCAATGTTGCGGACATCGAGCCCTTTCTTGCTTTCATGAATTCCAATAGTCATTTTAATTTTGATCAGGTCAATTTTTGGGATCTGACTTTAAGCTTTAACCTCACATCGGGCAAAAGTATTTCTTCTTCCTATAGAAAGGACAAAGCTGGCAATTCCACTTTGCATGCTTCCTCATGTCACCCTCCGCACACTATTTGCTGTGTCCCAGTGGGTGAGATGATTAGAATAAGAAGGAATTGCTAAACCTCAGGCTTTTTCTTGAGGTTACCAATATTTCCAATTGGTATCTCAGTATCCTGACCGCAATATCATTGAGCCACTCTGGGGAGATCTCAAGCGCGCAGTTCATGCTAGATAGCACAGGAATTTATAGGAACTGGAGGCTTTTTGGTAAGAAGAGTGGGCAGCTTTACCATCTGAGAAAATAAAGAACCTCATCCACAATTACCACAAAAGACTTCAAGCTGTCATTGATGTTAGAGGTGGCAATAGACGTTATTAAGAAATGGGGTATGTAAACTTTAGATCAGGGTCATATGGATGTTTTGGGTTGTCATTATGATTTAAAAAGAGAAAACTGTAGTTTGACAATAAATGGCTTCACCCAACCACTAACCATGAGTGGAGAAAAAGTTTTGGTGTTATCATTCATATTCTTTGAAAAAAGGCCAAGAAAGCAAAAATTCTGCCGGGGTATGTAAACTTTTGAGCACAACTGTAGATGTGAAGCAAAAAAAAAAAAAAAAGCTCTACCTCTTCTTTAGGATTTAGAACACTTGGTTACAATGTAAAAGGCACATACAGGTTTGAATACAATATATGCTCCTGTTGTCACTTTATGCTAAACTCTCAACATTTTTAATCATATAGCAATAAGTGTTTTTTCATATAAAACAATACATCAAATGCAATACCACTGTGTAATTTTTTGCAAGGAATGTCGACTCCAATATGTAGGTTGCACCACTTATTCACGCATTAGAAGGCACGTTTCCAATGCAATTAATTCAGAAATGTTTCTGCCATTTCCTTTCACTTCTGTACATCACGGTATAACTTTTTCACTTTTGGTTCTAGGTATTGTAACAGGACCAGGTAGGACAGGGTTAAGTCATAGCTCTGCAGGATTTGATTAAATGCACCTGCCTAGTTTTATACTAGAACCAGGACCTGTGTTCACTTGGTGTGTCAGATGAAGCAGAGTCAAGTGTGATGCTGGTGAGTGACCAGCCAAAATGTGAGCTGTAGCTGAGTGATATGCCGGGGTCTCTCTCTTTATGAACATATGCACAGACTGTTCCGTGTCACACTGAGTGAGAGTGGTCAAGAACTTGTTGCATGCTATTGTTTTGGTCGAGATTTTCCATTCACTATACTGGCTAGAGAGGAGGATGTAGTCTACTGAGCTCAGACCAGCATTAGTGAATGTGTAACAGAGCTGTGTGTGAGGCTGTGTGTCTGTAGAGCAGTATGTAACTTGTCTTTCTCCTTGTAGTACTAGACTGACTGCATGTTGTAGGCAGGTTTGTAATATGTATATGGCAAAACCTGTGTGAATGATGTGCATGCAACAGAGCATGTGTGCGTGATGTGCAGTCAGCAGAGCCTGTGTGTGTAATGTGTAGACAGCAGAGCCTGTGTGCGGGATGTACAAGCTACAGAGCCTGTGTGCAGGAGACAGATTCTGTTTGTGGTATGTGCAGGGAGCAGAACATTCCATGTAATCTGTAAGTAGCAGAGCCCTCCCTGTAGGCTCTGTATTTTGGTAGATGGTGCCCAGCCCCTGACTTTGGGCAGAGGGGGATATGCAACAGAGACAGGTTGAACAAGGTTAAATCCTAGCTCTGCAGGATTTGATTAGATGCATCTGACTAGTTTTTTTTTTACTAGATCCAGGGCGTGTATCAGTCTGCTGAATGTAACAAAGTCGAGTGTGCTGCTGGTAAGTGACCTGCTAAAATGAAAGCTATAGCTGAGAGAAACATTCAGAGGTGTCTGTCTGAATGAAGACTGCATGGGTCAGCTAGGAAAGCTGAGCAATCTGTGTGTTGGAGCTGCACAGAACCGTGTGGAAGCTGCACCCTGTTCAGTGTGAACTGTGCCTGGAGTTGAACACTTCTGTTTGGTGCTAGAAGCTGCTGGAGCTCAAGCTGCAGATTACATGACAGGATCACACCTCTTCTGTGTATGAAGTTTGCTCAGAGAGAAAGGACTATAATCTGTTCAGGTGACCTTTCACTCACATATATGTGCCTGCAGAATGAACTGTTTATTTGCTGTTTTGCACAGTAAGGCAGTTTTTGATTTTTGAATCCCTTGTAGTTTTATGAAAGCAATAAAACTGCATATTTGGACCAAACCGCATTGCCTGTGTGAATGTTACCTAATGCCTACCTGAGAGAACGTGAATCCCTACAGTACAGTACTGAAGCGTTAACCTCTCTTCTACAGGAGGGGGTCAAAAACAAACTTTTTAACAGAGAAGCATACTAGATGTCTACTCCCATATACCACATGGTTTACAACTTTAAATTATGAACAAGATCTGATTTTACATTGTTAATGTTTTTTTGTGGATTTATTTTTTAATTTTGTTTTCATGTCATTTTCCCGTTGTGTTTCTAATCTTTGTATCTGACCTCAGCATATATTCATTGTAACCACTATGCCCTTGAGATGGTTCATGTGATTCTAAACATCCAATGAAGGTCATGGGTGATACATATATTTATCCATGCTTGTGCTTATTTTTTATGCCATGAAGAAGGATCATATTTTGTTCTTGCGCCATGTTCTCTTTCCGTGGAATTTTGAATAAAGCCTTTTCACAGTTTCCTGGATCGCGGAAGCTGGATTTTCTTTGCTCTTTACTAAAGTAAAAACTAATAAAATAATATGCTCCTAAAAGGATTATTAAAATGACAGGACAGAATGCTACAATGTATAAGCCCTGGCCCTATTCCATGGACCTTAACTAGCTGGAGGTGTTAAACATAACAGATTTCGATATTGGATATGTCCCTTGGAGGTTAGGATATGCAAACTGGAAAGAGAAACAACCTCTTCCCAATCATCACACGACTTCTGTTTATCAGTATTTTAGGATTTGTAGAATAATAATAATTAATAATTATCATGCATTATAAATCTTGAGTAGATGGGAACATTGCTAGGATATACAGAGAGTTGGGCTGGGAATTTTAAGAAGTTGGCAATTAAACTTATTGGTAATTTCAATTTCTTGAACCATGACAGTATTATCAGAGAGTCTACCCCAAGGGACTGGAAATTTTCGAAATAAAAAGAAGTTCCTCCTTCCCCGCCTCAACACACTACAGAGTCTCCGAGGGTCTCCTAGATTAAATGTAGTTACATGCTCACAATACACATGCACCAATATTCCTTTTTTTCCTGCAGGTGAACATACACTATCACACTGTAATAAAAAAAATGAGACAGGAAGAGTAGGAATATGGGGGTGCTGTCATGGTTCAAGTAAACTACCAGTGAGTATAATTACCAATGTCTTCTGCACACCGGAGAGAGCACCAGAGACAGAAAGGAGCCAATGTAGATGGAGCTCTAAGCCTCCTGGGACAAGAAGACTTGAACACTTGTAGGCCACGTCAATAGTTTGCCTAATCCACCATGCAATGATGTCTCGACCCTTTTGGGTTTGTAAACTTGTAGAAAAAAAGCTGTGATATTTCCTCCAAGCTTTAGATCTCTCTATGTATTACTGCAGTATATTTACAAAGTTACTCATCTTTTGTAGATGAACCTCAAATGTAAACTGAAAGGTAAGGGCACATTATACAGGTCCTTCTCAAAAAATTAGCATATAGTGCTAAATTTCATTATTTTCCATAATGTAATGATTACAATTAAACTTTCATATATTTTAGAATCATTACACACCAACTGAAATTTTTCAGGTCTTTTATTGTTTTAATACTGATGATTTTAGCATACAGCTCATGAAAACCCAAAAATCCTGTCTCAAAAAATTAGCATATTTCATCCGTCCAATAAAATAAAAGTGTTTAAAACAAAATAAAAAAAAACCATCAAATAATAAAGTTCAGTTATGCACTCAATACTTGGTCGGGAATCCTTTTGCAGAAATGACTGCTTCAATGCGGCGTGGCATGGAGGCAATCAGCCTGTGGCACTGCTGAGGTGTTATGGAGTCCCAGGATGCTTCGATAGCGGCCTTAAGCTCATCCAGAGTGTTGGGTCTTGCGTCTCTCAACTTTCTCTTCACAATATCCCACAAATTCTCTATGGGGTTCAGGTCAGGAGAGTTGGCAGGCCAATTGAGCACAGTAATACCATGGTCAGTAAACCATTTACCAGTGGTTTTGGCACTGTGAGCAGGTGCCAGGTCGTGCTGAAAAATGAAATCTTCATCTCCATAAAGCATTTCAGCCGATGGAAGCATGAAGTGCTCCAAAATCTCCTGATAGCTAGCTGCATTGACCCTGCCCTTGATGAAACACAGTGGACCAACACCAGCAGCTGACATGGCACCCCACACCATCACTGACTGTGGGTACTTGACACTGGACTTCAGGCATTTTGGCATTTCCTTCTCCCCAGTCTTCCTCCAGACTCTGGCACCTTGATTTCCGAATGACATGCACAATTTGCTTTCATCAGAAAAAAGTACTTGGGACCACTTAGCAACAGTCCAGTGCTGCTTCTCTGTAGCCCAGTGCTGCTTCTCTGTTTCTGGTTCAAAAGTGGCTTTACCTGGGGAATGCGGCACCTGTAGCCCATTTCCTGCACACGCCTGTGCACGGTGGCTCTGGATGTTTCTACTCCAGACTCAGTCCACTGCTTCCGCAGGTCCCCCAAGGTCTGGAATCGGTCCTTCTCCACAATCTTCCTCAGGGTCCGGTCACCTTTTCTCGTTGTACAGCGTTTTCTGCCACATTGTTTCCTTCCAACAGACTTCCCATTGAGGTGCCTTGATACAGCACTCTGGGAACAGCCTAATTGTTCAGAAATTTCTTTCTGGGTCTTACCCTCTTGCTTGAGGGTGTCAATGATGGCCTTCTGGACATCAGTCAGGTCGGCAATCTTACCCATGATGGTGGTTTTGAGTAATGAACCAGGCAGGGAGTTTTTAAAAGCCTCAGGAATCTTTTGCATGTGTTTAGAGTTAATTAGTTGATTCAGAAGATTAGGGTAATAGCTCGTTTAGAGAACCTTTTCTTGATATGCTAATTTTTTGAGACAGGATTTTTGAGTTTTCATGAGCTGTATGCCAAAATCATCAGTATTAAAACAATAAAAAACCTGACAAATTTCAGTTGGTGTGTAATGAATCTAAAATATATGAAAGTTTAATTTTAATCATTACATTATGGAAAATAATGAAATTTAGCACTATATGCTAATTTTTGAGAAGGACCTGTATGTATTCCTTGTACCATTAAGCACAATGATTCCATATTCCAGGGAGCCAGTATATCCAGAGCAGTCTATTTATTCCCACCTTGACCTCTGGGATATTAGACATTCATCTCTAAGCCAGACAATCTTATCATAAATCTACAATTTCATCATAAAATCAATAAGTCTGAGACCACAGGTATCCCGGCTCTAAAAATTAGCAAACACTACAGTACTGTGCTCATTTTTTCCACTCTTGTCTAAACTTTTTGCAAAGTACCATAAGAATGTCAACCAGTTCCTGACACAGCGTGTACCAGTATGTCCTATTTTCAAATGAAAGTCCCCCCAAATCAGCATACTGGTACGTAGCGCTTGTGCCCTGGGCGATCACCACTGGATCCGGCAGCGGATTTCCTGGAGCTGTCTGGTATCCGCACCATTCCTGGCTGTGTAACCCTTAAGATGCGGAGATCAATAGCGATGGTGGCATTTAGAATGTTATGGAGGGGAGGGGGCCTCTTAGGCTCTGCCACAAGGATGGTCTAACAGGCATTCTGTAAGTGTAACAATGACCGGCGTAATATATTGAAATGCATAAGTGCTACAGTGTATGAGACCACAGATCAAACTATGAAGTGCTTAAGTCCATAGAAGGACTAAGAATAAAAAATGAAAATCATGTAAAAAAATTTTTTTGTAAAAATAAGAAAAAAGAACATAAAAAGCAGAGAAAAATGTGTTGCCATGAAATATGTTTTCTTTTATGTAAAAAAAAAAAAAAAAAAAAAAATAGAAGTACACATTTTGGTGTCATGTCCACAAAGACCAGAGCTACAGAGCTGTACTGCAATAAACATAGGGCAAAAAAAAGCAAAACAAAAGAGTAAATCCACTCTTATTATTATTACTTATATTAGTCGCATGAAAGTTAAAATGGTATTACTGAAAATGTACTCTCGTTCTACAGAAAACAAGCCCTCACACATCCTTATCAGCAGAAAAACCGGATTACTTACCGGTAATGCTCTTTTATAGAGCCCACGACAGCACCCATGGGAGAGGGGATCCGCCCCTAGGAACAGGAAACCTACAGAGAGATAAAAGGGGCGGCCCCCCTCGCTCCTCAGTTGGTTTACAGAGAATGAGAGGAACCGCCACACAAGTTTCAGTTAATTTGCACCATAACATGTTTAACATATATATATACATATTTATACTGCTGGACTATATATAGTCAATATAATCAATCCTTCACCATACAGAATGCACCGTGTATACTACAACTAGGGAGGGAAGTGAGTGGGTGCTGTCGTGGGCTCTATAAAAGAGCATTACCGGTAAGTAATCCGGTTTTTTCTCTTCGCCACGACAGCACCCACTGAGAGATTTTCAGAGACAATAACTGGGAGGGATCACCATGTCAAGGATTGATCTACCAAACACTAGGTCTGATGAGGAGGATAGATCTAATCTATAGTGATCATAGAAGGTAGAAGGTGAAGCCCAGGTTGCGGCCTTACATATAAGGTCTATCGGAACATCAGCTCTTTCTGCCCAAGAGGATGATATGGCCCGTGCGGAATGTGCCTTCACGCCTTGTGGTGGAACTTTCTCTTTTGCCACATACGCCAGTGCTATTGCGTCTCTAATCCATTGAGATAGCGTGTTTTTCGTCACTCCTGTACCTTTGCGGCTGCCCTGGAAAGAGACAAAGAGAGCCCTGCTCTTCCTCCAGGGGCTAGTCCTATCTAGATATGCCAAAACTGTTCTTCTAACATCTAGAGTGTGGAATTTCTCTTCCTGTGGTGATGAGGGATTATCATAAAAGGAAGGAAGATAAATTTCTTGAGATCTATGAAATTTAGTAGGCACTTTAGGAAGATAAAACGGGTCAGTTTTTAACACTATCTTGTCAGGATATATAGACAAGAAAGGAGGATCTATTGACAAGGCGTGGAGATCACTCACTCTTCTCGCTGAGGTCAAGGCTACTAATAAAATGGTTTTTAATGAAGCATATTTTATTGGAACTGAATGAAAGGGCTCAAATGGACTTTCTGTTAAGGCGTCTAGGACTAGGTTTAAGTCCCAAGATGGCATTTGTGGTATATGGACTGGTTCTGCTCGATGGCATGCTGAGATAAACCGAGCTACCCATTTATTGCCTGCTATGTCACAACTATATAAGGCACCTAGAGCCGACACCTGGACCTTAAGTGTATTTACTGATAGGCCTAATTCATGCCCTTTTTGCAAAAACTCTAGAATAGCTGGGATAGGTACTTCACTAGATAGGCGAACTGAATGAAAAGTTAGAAATTTCCCCCAGACTCTGGCATATATATTAGTAGTGGTCTCCTTCCTGCTATGTAGAAGCGTATTAATCAGTCCGTTCGAAAATCCTCTTAGTTTTAATAGCTGCCTTTCAAATTCCAGGCCGTGAGGCGCAATCCTTTGACCTGAGGGTGATAGAAGGGCCCCTGTGAGAGAAGGTCCCGGTCCCAAGGGAGGATCCATGGATCCGAAATCGACATGGCTCTCAGCCACGAGAACCACGACCTCTTGGGCCAGAACGGGGCTATTAGGATTACTCTCGCTTTTTCCTCTCTTATTTTCCGGATGACAATCGGTAACAGAATCATTGGAGGAAAGGCATAGGCCAAGTGGAATGTCCACGGGATCTGCAAGGCATCGAGAATGTCCAGATTGTCCTGCCTGAATAAGGAGGCGAACTTTTTTACCTGCCTGTTGTTTCGTGTGGCAAACAGGTCTATATCTGGTGTACCCCATTTGAACGTTATCCTTTTGAAGATGTGATGATTGAGTATCCATTCTCCTTGGTGTAGGGTATGACGACTGAGAAAATCTGCCTTGACATTGTCTATTCCTCTGACGTGCAGGGCCGACAGGGATAGGAGATGACTTTCTGCCAATGTTAAAATTTTTTCTGCAATAAACATGAGTGGCATTGATCGTGTACCTCCTTGGTGGTTTAGGTACGCTACTGAGGTGCTGTTGTCCGACAAGATCCTTGTATGAGTCCCTTGCAGCTGCGGAAGGAAATTACATATGGCATGATATATAGCTTTTAGCTCTCTCATGTTTGACGAATCCTCTGACTCTGACCTAGACCACTGTCCCTGCGCCACATTATCCTCCCAATGAGCCCCCCACCCTAAAGGGCTGGCATCTGTGGTTACTATATTTGAGGGAACCACTATCCACGGAACACCTCCCGACAGATTATCTGAATCTAGCCACCAGGATAGGGAACTGATTACCTCCGGGGTCAGGGATATTTTATTTTCTAACTGTCCCTGTAACCTCTCTTCTTGCTGTAGGATTAATCTTTGCAATTTTCTGGTATGAAACTGGGCCCACCGAACTGCCGGGATACATGAGGTCAAAGAGCCCAGCAAAGACATGCCTTCTCTTAGAGATAGTATAGGATCATGTATTACCATTTGTACCTGATTAATTACAGTTAATTTCTTTGCCTCTGGTAGCAGACATTTCTGACTTACTGAGTCCAGATGAAGGCCTAGGAACGTCTGACAGGTTACCGGCCGTAGCCTTGATTTTTCCCAGTTGATCAGCCAACCTAAGTTCTGTAGGGATGAAATTACGTCAGACAGCCTGTGCTTACATTGTTGGAATGAATTTCCTACTATTAGCAGATCATCCAGGTATGGAATTACCAGTGTGTCTCTTACTCGAAAATATGACATCACCTCCAGCATCAGTTTTGTGAAGACGCGTGGTGCCATAGATAGCCCGAATGGCATTGCCGCAAACTGCAGATGACGAATTTGGCCTTCTAATGTGACCGCCACTCGGAGAAAGCGTTGATGCGAGACATGTATTGGTAGATGATAATATGCATCTTTGAGATCCACGACCACCATGTAGCATCTGGGAAATAAGAGTTTTATCGCTGATCTTATAGACTCCATTTTGAAGGTTCGGGTTTTCAAAAAGGTATTCAGTTTTTTTAGATTAACTATGGTTCTAAATGAACCATCTGGCTTAGTTACCAGAAATAAAGGAGAGTAAAAGCCTTTCCCTTTTTGATTTACCGGAACCTCTACTAACACTTTCTTGGATAGTAGGCCTTTAATTTCTAATTCTAACGCCTCTTGTTGAGCCTGGGTTTTTAGAGAAGTCAATAGAAAGGAGTCCGGAGGATTCCGGACAAATCTAATGTTAGGCCTGATTTTACGATGTTAATGGCCCAGGGGTTAGTTGTAATTTGTTCCCACCGATAACCGAAGTGTAATAGTCTGCCACCCACCGGTAAGTTGGTACTAGCGGAACTTATCTCCCGATCTGAAGGGACGTTTACCGAATAGGTTTCCCTTTTGTTTGAAATCCTTGTTATTCCAAGAATTCTGGGACTTATAATCCTTCCTTCTGCTAAACGATGGCCTCCTGAATGCCCTCCTGTAGGATGGAACGTATGGATTAGGGAAGCCTTTTTTCCTTTCTCCTGCTTTAGTTAAGATATCATCCAATACTGCACCAAACAGGTACTCACCCTGACAGGGTATAGCGCAGAGTTTTGATTTAGCTTGCGTATCCCCTTCCAACCTTTCAACCATAACGCCCTTCGGGCTGCATTGGTTAGACCTGCTGTTCTTGCCGCCAGGCGGAGAGTCTACTGAGGTGTCTGAAAGAAATGCTGCTGCACCTCTAATTAAAGGGATGGAAGACCGTAGCTTGTCTCTGGAGAGGACCTTCTTTATATTTTCCTCCAACTGATCTAACCATACTAACATGGCCCTGCCTGTACAAGTGGCCGATATTGCGGGTTTAAATGCCCCTATACACGACTCCCAGGACCTTTTTAGAAGTGCATCTGCTTTCCGGTCTAGGGGTTCCGACAAAATTCCAGCATCCTCTACTGGCAATGATGATTTACGGGAGGTTGACGCTACAGCAGCATCCACCTTGGGTGCTTTCTCCCAGGAGGCCAGGTCCTTGCCATCAAAGGGGTATCGTCGTTTTGACGCGGCTGGCATAAAACCTTTCTGCCCTTGTTTCTCCCACTCTTTCTTTACCAATTCCTTAATAGCCGGATCTATTGGGAACACTCGCCGTTTGCGCTGATACCTGCGAACATGATCTCCTGAGGAGTTTTAGGGTCTTTTGTATCAGATAATCCCATAGTGTTCCGAACTGAC
Organism: Oophaga sylvatica; assembly: GCA_033576555.1. Classification (NCBI taxonomy): domain Eukaryota; kingdom Metazoa; phylum Chordata; class Amphibia; order Anura; family Dendrobatidae; genus Oophaga; species Oophaga sylvatica. The sequence continues at coordinate 95,494,001 of JARQOD010000008.1, read as the reverse complement.
TTAATCAGATTATTAATACTATCTGTTGGAAAACAGGTATGCTCCTCCTCCTCCGATGAACCTGATTCACGTGAAGCGTCTGAATTGAGTTCCCCGCTGTCCGAGGAGGATCCCACTTTAGGTGGGGTTCTCTCACTAAGGGATTTCCTTCCCGTAATACTACTGGCTCCCCCTAGGGCCTGTAACTCCTCTCTGATCATTAAGCGGATATCTTCTGCTCTCACAGAACTTTCCTCCTGTAGCGTATGGCTAATACAATCCTGACATAATCTTTTGGGATAAGTGTCCGGAAGAGGTTGGGAGCATAAAGCACATTCTTTATGTTTGGTCTTTTCTGTTTTTTTGGCCTAGGGACACACAAACAAGGGGGAAAGGGCCATCAGCTTGACAGGTGTGACTTATAACACTCACCCAGTGAAGCTTTTTGTCAAGATGGTACCGGTCTTAAGGATGGAGGGTCCGGCTGCGGTATGGAGCGACTTGATTTCCCTCCAGATCTGCTTGTGGAACCACTCTGCTTAGAGTGTCCACTTCCACTTTTTCTGCCGCTGCTGCTGTGATGTGGCACCACCAGTTCCTCAGGTGGGCGCAACGCAGGATCGCTTGGGGACGACATTGTTGCGCACCGCTATGCATATGATCGGTGCTTTTATGCAGCTTCCCCATTTTTTTTTTTTTTACTTCAGCGCTGACCCGGAAGTGCTAGGTTCACTTCCGGGTTCTCTGCCTTCCTGCGCCTGCGCAGCCGCTCCTCTAGCAGCGCTCCATGATTTTTTAAAAAGCAACTTGCCGGGACCTCTCCTGACCACGCGCTCGCGTTCCTGACCGCTGCGGTCCCGTCCCTACCCGGAAAGAGAGGCGATGGGACCTTTCCTCTTGACCTGCCGAGGCTCCCAGCGTTATCAGGTAGGGCAGCCTCGGCTCAGTATGTGACACCCGTATTATATGCGAGCCAGAGCAATCCTGCTCCTGGCCTCGCACCTGGGAATATTCTCCTGTGACGGTGGGCTGCGACCCCTGCCACTGCCGTCCTCAGACCCGTTACCTCCAGGCATGTGAGTGTCTTTCTCGTCCCAGCTGAGGAGGGATAAATCCCCGACGCTGCTTCTGGTGCTGGAGCCCCTGCCGCTCCAAAAGAAACCGCACAGGTGGCTATCCAGCCCAGGAATCCTCTTCTCAAGTAGGTTCCTCTCCTAGGAACAGGAAACAACTGAGGAGCGAGGGGGGCCGCCCCTTTTATCTCTCTGTAGGTTTCCTGTTCCTAGGGGCGGATCCTCTCTCCCAGTGGGTGCTGTCGTGCCGAAGAGAAAAAATAAGTTATAGCTCTCTGAATATGGCGAGACCTAACACTTTTTTTCCCTAGAAAATTGATCTTAGTGTGTATAAGTAGCAAAACATAAAAACACCTATATAAAAGTGGTATCACTGTAATCGCAGTGAGCCAAGGAATAAAGCTACCTTATCACTTTCACTGCACAATGAACGTTGTGGAAAGAGTGTTATTTTTGGTTTATTCTGCCTCCCAAACAACCTAAAAAGACCCAAAAATGATATAAGATTTCAACTTACAAGCCCTCACGACTGTCGGACGAAAAATAGAAATATTATGGCTATGCAAAAATGTGACGATAGAAAAAAAAAATGGATTTTTTTTTATAAAAAAGGAACAAGCTATGAAATCTGTTATTGTTGCATTCATACTGACCTGAAGAATAAAGATGTTTTATCGCTTACACGGTGAACAGCGTAAAAAAAAATGCTATTCTTCACGTGGTGTTGATTTGTTCGTTCTGCCTCCCAAACCTCGTTATAATGCTCGGCTTACATTTATCCTGCGCTCTACACTGAGTGCTTACGTTGGGGTTTCTGGGTAAATCCGCTGAATATTTAATATGACAGAATCCCGATGGATCATTCACTATAATGTGAGAGGCAGAGTTACTCTGGACTCCATTGGGCCTTTGATTTTGTGGTGTCTTGTCTTTTTAGTCGAGCGCTTAAAAAGACACCACAGAAACAAAGGCCTGATGGAATCCAGAGTAACTCTTATATCAGGGGGTATATGAAAATGAATGATGGAATGAGGTTTTCCCACTGTTACTTAGTGAAGTCCTAATAACTTAAGGTAACCATTAAATATGGAAAACTATTTTTGCATGTCAAGGTATCCATAATCTTTAAGAAAGTGATCTGGCACTGCTGACCCCCTTCCTCCCTGACACTGGACTATAAGACATAGGTATAGCTACCTGTAGATAGTCCTAAAATGATAATTGGAAAGATAGCTTTCTTATTTTCCATTTGGTCATTGCCTTTGTGCAAGTGTCACAGAATCATGGTTACCTTGTCTTGGTCCATTTTCATTAGCTCTGTGAACTTGTAATCAGTGGTCTCATAAGTAGGGGCTATATCCTCCAATTGCTGAACTCTCATTTTTATTTGGTTGTCCAGTCTACTATGTAATAACACAGACATAGAGAACGTAGTAAACCGTGATTGTACTTAAGAAAGAACACGTAGTAGTTTGTCTGTACAAGTATGTGTGCAGCATCACAGACAAATAACAGGAGAACATTTATTAAAAAAAAGGAAACAAGAATCCGAAATAAATACAAACATACATTGAAGTGTTGTGTCATGGCATCAGCTAGTGTGAGAACAAAGGCACGCACAACACTGTCAGTAAGGGTGCATTCACACTGCGTTTAGGCACCCGTTTGTTGGTCTGGTCGTGACTGACGTTCAAACCCCCCCCCCCTGCAAAACAGGATTCGGATGTATACGCCGACAGTGCCATAGACTATAATAGTGCATTATTTTTGAGAGTGTATGCCTACTGGAGGTGGACACCCAGACGTAGTAGACTGTTTCAGAATTTCCGCCTCCAGTAGGCGCATGAGAGAATGGTGCACAGCAGAGCACAAAATTCACTCTGCCAACACCATTGTCTATGGCCCCATCAGCGCATACATCCGAATCCCATTTTGCAGGGTGAGGTGTACAGTACGTGGGGGTTCAGATGTCAGCCCCGATAGGGCCACCAAATTGTTGCATGAATGCAATGTGAAAGCACCCAAAGCGACTTATTGCACTCATCAGATGGCGATCCCTACATCAAGTCTTACTTGACCAATGAATAACGTAGATGCCTTTAAGCGAGTCTCTTTAAAACTAGACCAGAAGTGATATTAGCCCATATTCTTGCGGTTTCCATATCCCCGGGGATGAGTATCTTTCCAGTCATCCCAATTCCGAGCCTTTTGCAGTGTGTCTGGATCATCCTGCTCTTCTTTACGCTCCCGTTCAGCTGCCTCCTGCTCTTCATCTATAGAAAAAAAGGAGACATTAGTATATTTGCAATGCAGCATTTTTAAACTACATCGCGACCTTTGATGGTAGTGCCGGCATAAAGTGACCCCTATTTGTACAGGGCACTGACATTAATAAATTCTCATACTTCTCTATTCCAGGGAATCATATTCAGGGCTGCAGAGGTGCAATTGTTTATAACAGAAGGTGCAGTGAGATTCTATCACAGACCGAACATGATGGTCTTCTATTGTAACAATCCCTAAACTTGATATTGGGCATGCAACAGACATATATCAGGAACAATGCAGTAGCTCCGCTCCTGTTTATGTGCCCGTGTGGAAAATGAACATTATAGAGGCCAAGTGTGACCTGTGAGCCAGAAGCTGCAGGAGTGGCTCCTTCAGCCGAAATGACCGATTCCATAAGCAACTATTTTTGGCCTTTTTTTTACGCATGCACCTGTGGCTATAGATGTGTGGCACATGTGAACGTTAGGTCTGTATATAGGATTTCCTCGTGCTCGCAATTTTGTTGCAAATTGTAATGCAATTTCTTCTTACATTCGTGGTTTTGCAGGAAGGTGATTACGTATAAAAATGAAATGGAACCTGTCATGTTAAAAATGAAGCTGATCACATTAATTGATGATTTTTGTGGAAAAACTTTAAGTAAACTTTGCATTTTTATGAATTAAAATCCCTGGTGTTTGCATGCATACAAGTCAAGTGGGCGGTCCTATACAGTGATTGACAGTTTTCACTGTATGATAGTCATCTGTGCAATCAGTAGTAGGACCGCCCACTGGACTCCTTTGTATACAAACACCAGGGATTTCAAGGAATCAAATATAGGTCGATCTTTTCCCACAAATCTATATATCATTCTGCTCAGCTTCTCCTTCTCTGCATCACACTGTCCACAGATCAGACTGCATTTACAACGCAACATGACAGGATCCCTCTAATGGGCTGTATATTTGTGCTTATTATATTGTGTGCTCTCAAAAAAGAGATTTGGGCAGCAATAATCGCTGTTTGCAGTGTACAACTTACAGACATTTGTGGATGACAGTTAAATATTGCATAGATCATGATCTTGTTGGTGTAGATCTTGGTGGTATATATGAACTTTTCACACCTACGTCATATGTCATGTCCCTGCCTTTTGATGCGGGCCCAAGTGCTGAGCTCACATCTTTCTACACACTTGATGGCTGATTTAATCAGCCCTCAAGTGTCTCTAACAGCCGCGGGTGTATGAGAAATCCACCTGTGTCTTTTAACAAGTTAAATGCCGCTGTCAATCTTGGAATTTAACACGCGCAGACAGGAAGCACGTCACTGATCCCGCCCAACGGCATGCCCGTCATGTGATCACAACCTTAGACCAGTTGTCATGACAGATGGGGTTCTGCAGAAGATCCCCGTGCCTGTCATAACGATCTCCCTGTGAACGTCGACCAATAGCCAGCATTCATAGGAGATTGTGAATTTTGCTATACAACGCAGTGCTGAAGCCCTGCTATGTATAATACGTATAATACAGGCGATCAGACATTCATAGCTTCAAGTCCCTAAAGGGACTATTAAATGCAATAAAAAATATTTTAAAAAAAACACACAAAAGTTCTACTCACCCCCCTTTTGCCTTATTAAAAGTAAAACAAGTAAAAAAAATACACATTTGGTATCGCCGAGTTCAGAAATGTCCAATCAAAATATAAAAAATTAATTGAATCGGTGAATGGCATAAGAGAAAAAAAACAATCAAAAAGCCATAATTACATTTTTTTGGCCGCCACAACATTGCAATAAAATACAAAAAGAGGCAATCAAAACATCATATATACACCACTTGGATAATTTTCCCATTTTTCAGTACACTGTGGCAAATGAATGCTGTCATTCAAAAGTACAACTTGTCCCGCAAAAAAAACAAGCCTCATAAGGCTATATGGCTGGAAAAATAACAAAGTTATAGCTCTTGGAAGAAGGGGAGAAAATAATAATAAAAAAAAAAAAATCGCCCAGGGGTGGAGGGGTTAACCCTTTAACGACCAGAGGTATTTTTGGTTTTACATTTTCATTTTTTTGTTCCTCTTCTTCCCAGAGCCATAACTTTTTTATTTTTCCGTCAATATGGCCATGTGAGGGCTTGTTTTTTGCGAGACGAGTTGTACTTTTAACGACACCATTGGTTTTAACATATCGTGTACTCAAAAATGGGAAAAAAATTCCAAGTGTGGTGAAATTGCAAAAAAAGTGCAATCCTACACTTATTTGACAGCGGCATTTAACAGGTTAATAGCCGCGGGTGGATCGCGATACTATTTTTTACATTTTAGTATGTTTATAGAATATATATATATATTATTATTCTATATGATATAGATTAATCTATATATATAGATATATGTATATATATAGATATATATAGATAACATCTATATCTATATGATATACATATATAGTATATATATATAAAATCTATATACACATATATATTATACTATATATATAAAAAAAAAAAAAACACCTTGTTGTAAGGTGCAAGTGTATGTTTTATTAAAATAATTGTTGTTTGTTACACAGTTGAATGAAAGGTGCACTTGTCTTGACTCATGACAACAGCAATTGCCAGGCCCGCTGCTTACTGGAAATATATAGGGTGTAGGGGTACACCAAGACACAGACATAAGTGGCATTTATGGACTCTGCACATAAACTTATTTATTTCTAGCAGTTGTGGTGCGTCTGATTTGTTGATTGAGTCACACTTTTAGCCACTAATGTTAGTTAGATGTATTTTTTCTGATAAAGGTTATTGTCAGTTTGACACAAAAATGCATGCAGGTGCTCATGTGTATTAAGTGCAGAGAGCGACAACCCCAAAGGTTTTCACTTTCAGAAAAGATATGGATTTGTGGTTTTAAAATTAAATCTATGCACTCTTATACCACTCTGTGCACGAATTCCTGGTCTGCAGGACAAGAAAGAAAAAAAAGATCTAAAATATTAAAATTTAAACTTTTAATTGGGTTTTCCGGGAATAGAAAAATTACATTCACATTATAAATATGTCATGCACATGACAGCGTGACAAAACCCAATGTTCGGGGGAGCCAAACCAGAACAGTAACACGGACTTCCTGGTGAAGTCCGTTTTCGGTGTCCATGCCCGAACAGTAGGTGTTCGGTATGGACACCGAACTTTACTGTTTGGGTTCGCCCATCTCTAATGTCTATCTGATAGACTACAGGAGATACCAGGGGTGCTGAGGTAAGAAGAGGCTGCTCACACTGCTTCCACCATGTCTATCTATCTAATACTGGAGTTACCCAGTGGTGCTGTGGTAGAGGCTGCTCATACTGCTGTCCACCCTGTCTGTCTGATCTAATACAGGAGATAGCAGTGGTGTTGAAGTAAGATGAGGCTGCTCACACTCTTGTCCATCCTGTCTATCTGATCTAAGGTTAGGTTCACATTAGCGTTTGTGTGCGCTGCATATCATCTGCATACGCAAATACATGCAAAAACGCATGCAAAAGCATGTTTAAGCAGTGTATTTTTATCCACATCATCTCACACATGAAGCCAAAAAAGCTGCGTTTGTATGTGTGTGCAAGCGTTTGTGTTATTTATGCGCATTGTTCAATATTTCCAGGCACTTATCAGTTTCTGGACATGCACAGTCTGAAGTCCGCAAGCGCATCGAACGTATCCAAGCGCATGTCTTGTGTATCAATGCGTTCCCTTAGACAGTAATGCGTTTTTTTGGCACACTCATCCACATGCGCATGACAGCACATATTTGACAGATTTTTAACGCTTCCAAAAAATGCAACATGTTGCGTTCGCTGGACACGCAAATGACGAGAAAGCATGCAAATGCATGTCTATGCGTACACCATGTTAAGATATATAAGCATGACGAATGCGAATCTAAGCGGATGAAACGCTGCGCACACAGACGAAAATGTGAAACCAGCCTAGTACAGGAGATATCAGGGGTGCTGAGGTAAGGGGAGGCTGCTCACACTGTTGTCCGCCATGTCTATCTAATACCGGAGATACCAGTGGTGCTGAGGTAAGAAGAGGCTGCTCACACTGGCGTGTTCCACCGTGTCTATCTATCTAATACCGTAGATACCAGTGGTGCTGAGGTAAGGAGAGGCTGTCCACCCTGTTTATCTATCTAATACCGGGAGATACTAGTGGTGCTGAGGTAAGGAGAGGCTGCTCATACTGCTGTCCACCCTGTTTATCTATCTAATACCGAGATACTAGTGGTGCTGAGGTAAGGAGAGGCTGCTCATACTGCTGTCCACCATGTCTATCTATCTAATACAGGAGATGTCAGGGGTGCTGAGTTAAGAAGAGGCTGCTCACACTGCTATCCACCATGTCTACCTGATCTAACAGAGATACCAGTGGTGCTGAGAAAAGAAGAGGCTGCTCACACTGCTGTCCACCCTGCATGGCTGATCTAATACAGGAGATAACAGATGTGGTGAGGTAAGAAGAGACTGCTCACATTCTAGGTATCTATCATAAGACAGCAGCCATTTTAATGTACTATACTGATTACCTCCCTAGACAAAATTAATGTGATTTCATTAAGAATGTATGAATGCATTTATTATGACATTTTACATACCTATTATTTTTTTACTTTTGGAGAATCAATGTAAAGCAAACCACAATTAAGAAAGAAAAAATTACATACCTGTCGGTTTGCTGAAAACACCCTGATCAGGAAGAACTCCTTTACTGCGATGCTGCTCGTACCAGTCATCAACTGTCATAGTAGGAAGACTAGGATATCCTGCTCCATAGACCCTGTAATTTAAACAGTTTTTTTATGTATAGAAAAACAATTGAAAACATGATAAGACAAAATAGAAGGAACTACTACGTACTTTGCCTGGAGGGCATCTCGAGTCAGGATAAATGGTTTCATAGGTGGTCTTGTCGGACGTGGAGGATGAGCAACTTCAGCTCCCTACAGGAACGTAGTAAAAGATAAAATATACAATCTAAAATGCCAATAGTACACGTTAAAGGGAATCTGTCAGCAGGTTTTGTTATGTAATCTGACAGAAGCATAATGGAGGGGCAGAGACCCTGATTCCAGGGATGTATCACTAACTAGGCTGTATTTTGCTGTTTCAATACAATAAGTCTTTTATCAACAGGATATTATCAGTACAGGACATTGGCCCTTGTGCCTCCTAGTCCAACCACACCACAGTTTAGAAGTTCTGTCACTATACACGTTCTGTACAGCGGCCAGGCACCTTCATAACACGCTTTACCTGCATATTATCTCCTGGTTAATAGTGGTATCGGACAAGTTCCCTTTTAAAATAGTCACCTTAGAGGACCAGAATGTGCGATCCCTTGAATGCCAATTCAATACAATATTACAGTACTGCAGTCCACTGTATAATGGATGATCTCCACTACCTGGACTTCTCATTCATAGACGCACTAACCTGGCAGGCAGAGGGACCTTCAGTACTTTTAAAACGCATCTATCACCAAATCGTTCTTTTAGGTGTTTGCTGTACTCAATTTAGGCATACAAAGAAACTATTAATCTGACCAGACACTTTAGATATCTGTCATTGTAATAAGACCCAAAAAGAACATGCAGAGTCGTGTAGCCATGTCCTTTTCAGTTCCTATTGGAAAAATGCATTTGCTCCACGGTCCCTGGGTAGTGTCACCGTCCCTCTATACCACAGGTTACGGACCTTTAGTCACACATCATGCTCACAATAGAGTTGTGCCTATCCTAGCACACCTGCACAAGGTGAGACTTCTGAATCTACTGTGACCCTGCAATTGCTATTTTACCATACTTCCCCTATGAGCACCTTTTTCTCCCATTTTATGGTGCATTTCCTCTAGTATTGGCTTATCTCCTGAGCCACTATACGGCACATAAAGACGGCTTTGGAAACACAAGAGTGCTATGAATGCATGTCTTCCTGGCCCCACCTTCACCAGTACAGGAAGCCATTCTGCCATTGACTTCATACCGCCATCTTTATATGCTACTAGTAAGACTATAACCTGGCTCACCTTCATCATTTCCCTGGCTTTTACCATTGGCATCTCTTGGTCAATACTCTCCACCTCTTCGAGGGCAATGCACACCCAGTGCTGTAGATGCAGGAGGTAAAATTCCCGCACTTGCTCTTCATCAGCGGTGCCACTTTTCACTGCTGCTTTCAAGCCGGACAGTCTGCTCTCCAGCTCCTTCTTCTGCTTATACCTGCAATCCATCAGATAACAAGATCATTGTAAAACAATGTAATTCTAAAAGCAGGATGTACACACATTCTCTGCAGTGCCCGTGTATACGGAATACAGCAATAACGATGGCACCTTTGTATTTGCTTTTAGGTAAGTGTAACTTGGGTATTGCTTGAACATGTCGACAAAATGACAAGTGATCAGAAAACTAAAATGCTAATTTATTGGGATGGATCCATATTTATTTCCATTGTGCAAAAGCACACATTTTAGGTTTTCTGAAAAAATACAGCTGCTACAAAAAATATAAATGACATTAGGATTAGGAGGACTGAATATACCAGTACCTTATAGCAGCATACCTGAGGCACCCAAAAAATGTTTTCATTTGTTCCCCAGCTTGCTTTGTGGGGGATATAAATTACTGTTTAATGCATACCTTTTTGTGCTACAAATATATTTATATACATATACAGGGTGGTCTAAAAGTAAGTGGACAGTATGTGTAATAGGGTTATGACTTCAAAGCTGTGCAAATTGTGATGGAAAACAGTTTGAGCTCCTGCGTTGATAAAATGTAAGGGCTTTTGTATTATTATTCAGAATAAAATTTAATTGTAAATGTTATGCTTGTGTTAGTAAATATAATTTTCTATATAAATCAAAATAAATTTTATTATTTTCTGTCCACCTACTTTTGGACCACCCTGTATATAAAAAAAAGTTATGTTGCTCATATGGATGCCTAACAGGAGTAATTATCCGCTTCTGTCTTGTCCGCAGGGTTCCTGGGTGACCTAACAGGAGTAATTAACCGCTTCTGTCTAGTCCACAGGGTCCCTAGGATACCTAACAGAAGTTAATTAACCGCTTCTGTCTTGCCTGCAGGGTCCCTGGTGACCTAACAGGAGTAATTAACCGCTTCTGTCTTGTCCGCAGGGTCCCTGGGTGACCTAACAGGAGTAATTAAACCGCTTCTGTCTTGTCAGCAGGGTCCCTAGGATACCTAACAGAAGTAATTACCGCTTCTGTCTTGCCTGCAGGGTCCCTGGGTGACCTAACAGGAGTAATTAACCGCTTCTGTCTTGTCCACAGGGTCCCTAGGATACCTAACAGGAGTAATTATCCGCTTCTGTCTTGTCCGCAGGGTCCCTGGGTGACCTAACAGGAGTAATTATCCGCTTCTGTCTTGTCCGCAGGGTCCCTAGGATACCTAACAGGAGTAATTAACCGCTTCTGTCTTGTCCGCAGGGTCCCTAGGATACCTAACAGGAGTAATTAACCGCTTCTGTCTTGCCTGCAGGGTCCCTAGGATGCCTAACAGGAGTAATTATCCGCTTCTGTCTCGTCCGCAGGGTCCCTAGGATACATAACAGTAGTAATTAACTGCTTCTGTCTTGTCCACAGGTTCCTTAGGATACCTAACAGGAGTAATTATCCGCTTCTGTCTCGTCCGCAGGGTCCCTGGGTGACCTAACAGGAGTAATTATCCGCTTCTGTCTTGCCTGCAGGGTCCTGGGTGACCTAACAGGAGTAATTAACCGCTTCTGTCTTGTCCGCAGGGTCCCTGGGTGACCTAACAGGAGTAATTAACCGCTTCTGTCTTGCATGCAGGGTCCCTAGGATACCTAACAGGAGTAATTAACCGCTTCTGTCTTGCCTGCAGGGTCCCTAGGATGCCTAACAGGAGTAATTATCCGCTTCTGTCTCGTCCGCAGGGTCCCTAGGATGCCTAACAGTAGTAATTAACTGCTTCTGTCTTGTCCACAGGTTCCTTAGGATACCTAACAGGAGTAATTATCCGCTTCTGTCTCGTCCGCAGGGTCCCTGGGTGACCTAACAGGAGTAATTATCCGCTTCTGTCTTGTCCACAGGGTCCCTAGGATACATAACAGGAGTAATTAACCGCTTCTGTCTCGTCCGCAGGGTCCCTGGGTGACCTAACAGGAGTAATTATCTGCTTCGGTCTTGTCAGCAGGGTCCCTGGGATACCTAACAGGAATAACCGCTTCGGTCTTGTTCACAGGGTTCCTGTGTGTGTCTGACAGTGGGGAATTGGACCTGCTTCTGCTACAATGCAGCTTACATCCCACACTGTAAATGTACCACAGCATTAAGGCCCAGCACCAAGCATCACAAGTTTATGGCACTAGGGTTCTTTAGGGCAGTGATTTTCAACCAGTGTTCCGCGGCACACATGGTCGGGTGTGCCGTGGGGAAAAAAATCTATATTATTAACTATATGTATAATATGACTGTTTTAGTGTCATTTTGTGCTATTTTGGTTGGTGGTGTGCCCCAGGATTTTCTAAGTATAAAAAGTGTGCCGCGGCTCAAAAAAGGTTGAAAATCACTGCTTTAGGGTATGTGCCCACGACCAGGAATATTAGCATTTTGAAGGCAGCGAATTTGAGCTGTGTTCTTCATTACAAGCACAGTGGATGGGATTTATAGAAATCTCCTGTCCACTGTGTTTCTATTTAACGCTGCGTAAACTCACCTGCGGTGCGGGTTTATGAGCCGCAGCATGTCAGTTTCTGTAGCAGAGATGCTTGTCTCCTCTGTGTACTTTCCCTAAATAGACAGTCATTAGATGCAGTAAACACGCATACTTCTAAAAGACAAATGCGTATGTAGAGAGAAGAGTTTTGGACGCAGTGAAAATAAGCTGCATCCAAAACACTACTATTCCTGATCGCGGGCATGTACCCGTAGAGGTTAAAAGGGGCAAGTAGTGATGAGCGAGTAGCATTGTTGCTCGGCTCTCCCTGAGTATGCTCGGGTGATCTCCGAGTATTTTGGCGTGCTCGGAGATTTAGTTTTCATCACCTCAGCTGCATGATTTGCGACTTGTAGACAGGCTGAATACATGTGGGAATTCCCTAACAAACAGGCATTCCACACATGTATCCAAGCTGTCTAGCAGTCGCAAATCATGCGGCTGAGGCGATGAAAACTAAATCTCCGAGCACGCCAAAATACTCGGAGACCACCCGAGCAACAATGCTACTCGCTCATCACTAGTGGCAAGTAATATGGCTGCATTTCTTGTCTATGCTAACTGTTATATGGCTCATTTTGAGGAGACAACCATATACACCTGCTCTCTCTTCAAAGATAATGTCATAACGTGGAAACGCTACATAGACGATATCTTTTGCATATGGGGGGGCACGTTAGAGTCCCTATCAATTTTCCATGATTTCTTAAATACCGTACAGTCATGGCCAAAAGTTTTGAGAATGACACAAATATTAAGTTTTACAAAGTCTACTGCTTCACTTTTTCTAATGGCAATTTGCAAATACTCCAGAATGTTATAAAGAGTGATCAGCTTAACCGCAATTAATTGCAAAGTCAATATTTGGCTAGAAAATGAACTTTATCCCCCAAAACACATTTCAACATCATTGCAGCCCTGCCTTAAAAGGACCAGCTAACCTCTTTTCAGTGATTGCTCCATTAACACAGGTGTGGGTGTTGATGAGGACATGGCTGGAGATCAATCTGTCATGATTAAGTAAGAATGAAACCACTGGACACTTTAAAAGGAGGCTGGTGCTTGGCATTATTGTTTCTCTTCTGTTAACCATGGTTATCTCTAAAGAAACACGTGCAGTCATCATTGCAATGCACAAAAATGACCTAACAGGGAAGAGTATCGCAGCTAGAAAGATTGCACCTCAGTCAACAATCTATCGCATCATCAAGAACTTCAAGGAGAGAGGTTCCATTGTTGCCAAAAAGGCTTCAGGGTGCCAAGAAAGACCAGCAATAGCCAGGACCGTCTCTTAAAAGTGTTTCAGCTGCGGGATCGGGCCACCAGCAGTGCAGAGCTTGCTCAGGAATGGCAGCAGGCAGGTGTGAGTGCATCTGCACGCACTGTGAGGCGGAGAATCTTGGGGCAAGGCCTGGTCTCAAGGAGGGCAGCAAAGAAGCCACTTCTCTCCAGAAAAACCATCATGGACAGACTGATATTCTGCAAAAGGTACAGGCAGTGGACTGCTGAGGACTGGGGTAAAGTTATTTTCTCTGATGAATCCCCTTTTCGATTGTTTCGGACATCAGGAAAACGCCTCATTCGGAGAAGACAAGGTGAGCGCTACCACCAGTCTTGTCTCATGCCAACTGTTAAGCATCCTGAAACCATTCATGTGTGGGGTTGCTTCTCAGCCAAGGGAATCGGCTCTCTCACAGTCTTGCCTAAAAACACAGCCATGAATAAAGAATGGTACCAGAATGTCCTCCAAGAGCAACTTCTCCCAATCCTCCAAGAGCAGTTTGGCGATCAACAATGCCTTTTCCAGCATGATGGAGCACCTTGCCATAAAGCAAAGGTGATAACTAAATGGCTCAGGGAACAAAACATAGAGATTTTGGGTCCATGGCCTGGAAACTCCCCAGATCTTAATCCCATTGAGAACTTGTGGTCAATCATCAAGAGACGGGTGGACAAACAAAAACCTAAAAATTCTGACAAAATGAAAGCATTGATTGTGCAAGAATGGACTGCTATCAGTCAGGATTTGGTCCAGAAGTTGATTGAGAGCATGCCAGGGTGAATTGCAGAGGTCCTGAAGAAGAAGGGTCAACACTGCAAATATTGACTTGCTGCATTAACTCATTCTAACTGTCAATATAAGCTTTTGTTACTCATATGTTTGCAATTATATATTTCTGTCTGTGATAAAAACATTTGTCAAACACACATAAAAACCAGAGGGCAGCAGATCATGTGAAAATATAATATTTGTGTCATTCTCAAAACTTTTGGCCATGACTGTATATACTCGTGTATAAACCGAGATTTTCAGCCCATTTTTTAGGGCTGAAAGTCCCCCTCTTGGCTTATACGCGGGTCATATACGGGGGTCGGCGGGGGAGGGGGAGCGGGGGTGTCGGATTATACTCACCTCTCCGCCGCCGCGGTCTCTGCAGCCCCCCTGCTTCTCCCACGATCTCCGGCTCCTTCCTGCAGCTGTCACATGGCACCGCTCATTAAAGTCATGAATATGCACATATTCATGACTTTAATGAGCGGTACCATGTGACCGCTGTAGGAAGGAAGCGCTGTGGAGAGCGCCGGGAGAAGAGGAGAGGCTGCAGGGACGCGCGGCGGAGGGGTGAGTACAGTGATATTTACCTGTCTTCTCTCCACCGCTGTGCTGCGTCCTCGTCTGACTCCTCTGGCTGTGAATGATCAGCAGAGGGCGCGATGACGTCATTAGTGAGCGCCGCGCCCCGTGCCTGATCATTCACTGCCGAGGACCAGGAAGAGGACGCAGCGCTGCGGTGCAGAGAGGACAGGTAAATATCTCAGGTGCCGGGGTCCTGAGCGAGCGGTGACGCCGGCACCTGTCCCCCATAGCGCGCTGTTGTCCCCGCCTGCTCAGGACCCCGGCACCTGGCCCCCAGCGACGAGAGGTGAGTATGTCATTTTTTTTATTTTTTTGCAGCAGCATATGGGGCATAATCTGGAACATATGGGGGCATAATATGGAGCATATGGGGGCATAATATGGAGCATATGGGGGCATAAGCTGTGGAACATATGGGGGCATAATATGGAGCATATGGGGGCATAAGCTGTGGAACATATGGGGGCATAATATGGAGCATATGGGGGCATAAACTGTGGAACATATGGGGGCATAATCTGGAGCATATGGGGGCATAAACTGTGGAACATATGGGGGCATAATCTGGAGCATATGGGGGCATAATATGGAGCATATGGGGGCATAAGCTGTGGAACATATGGGGGCATAATATGGAGCATATGGGGGCATAAGCTGTGGAACATATGGGGCATAATCTGGAGCATATGGGGCATAACTGGAGCATATGGGGGCATAATCTGTGGATCATACGGGGGCATAATCTGTGGAATATATAGGGGCATAATCTGGATCATACAGGGGCATAATCTGTGGAATATATGGGGGCATAATCTGGAGCATATGGGGGCATAATCTCTGAAACATATTGGGCATAATCTGGAGCATATGGGGGCATAATCTGGAGCATATAGGGGCATAATCTGTGCAGCATATGGGGGCATAATCTGTGGAACATATGGGGGCATAATCTGGAGCATATGGGGGCATAATCTGTGGATCATACGGGGGCATAATCTGTGGAATATATGGGGGCATAATCTGGAGCATATGAGGGCATAATCTCTGAAGCATATTGGGCATAATCTGGAGCATATGGGGGCATAATCTGGAGCATATAGGGGCATAATCTGTGCAGCATATGGGGGCATAATCTGTGGAGCATCATATGGGGGCATAATCATTTTTCACCCTAGGCTTATACGCGAGTCAATAAGTTTTCCCAGTTTTTTTGTGGCAAAATTAGGGGGGTCGGCTTATACACGGGTCGGCTTATACATGAGTATATACGGTAACTCATGGCCAGGGCTGAGTTTCACAATTTCCCAGGACCCGTCCAAAATGAATTTCCTAGATACCTTAATCATGAAAGATACTGAGGGCTATCTAAGTTCAGACCTCTTTGTCAAACCCACCGACCGCAATAGCCTACTCCATTTCAACAGCTTTCATCCCACTGCCATGAAAAAATCCAATCCGAAGTCTCAGTTTCACCGTGTACGCAAGATTGTCTCTAACCAAGCCACTCAGGAGGTCCGCCTATCTGAGATGAATTCAAAGTTCAGAGATAGGGGTTACCCACAAAAAGTTTTGGACTCATCCCTCACACCCCATACTCATGAGAAACAGGACACTAAGGGCAGAATAGCCTTTGTACACTCATACCATCCTTTTGCTTATATACTGCACAAATCTATTCGGAAACACTGGCCCCTCCTACATACGGCACATCCAGACATCTCTGAGTTCGCAAAACCATTTCTTCCTTGCTTTTGCCGTCCACCCAATCTCAAGGACACTTTAATTAGAGCGGATTTGGGCCCAACTAAACCTAAGGGAACACAGAGATTCCTCAAAAGACCCAAATTGGGCACTTTTCCTTGCTTAAACTGCACACAATGCAGTAACGTACTAAAGGGTGAAATTATTCATCACCCCCACACAGGCAAAGCATACAAAGTTAGAGGTTTTTTCACATGCGACACTCCTTTTGTCATCTATGTCATTAAATGTCCCTGTGGATTATTGTACGTGGGGAGACAACCCAACCCGTTAAGGACCGTATATCCAAACACAAGTCCACAATCAGGTGTAAGAATACACTTCTCCCTATACCACATCATTTCTTAACCCAGGGTCATACCATAGCTCAACTGAGGTTCCAGGTCCTGGAACAAGTACCACAACCAAGGAGAGGTGGTGACCGTATACGACAATTAAAACGCCGTGAGGCCTACTGGATACACACCCTGGATACCTTATCTCCTAAAGGACTAAATAGGGATTACGATCTATTATCCTTTACGTAACCTACTTGTCACATACAATATCTGTATTCCCTTCATACCAATTGTGGCTGTTTATCAACTTATACCTCTGCTGTGTGTATATAAGCTCTTATATATCTCAACTTTATATTTAGAACCGCTGTCCATTGACTCCATATCTGTTTCTCACCCATAAGTTAAAAATGTGTGACATCATAATTAAGTAAATGTACTAAGTGTTCAAGTGGTTACTATATTTCTACTATCTATGCAATTTTTATGTCCCTGTTGAATGGTTTGGGATAAAACCATCCTGACGATACCTACATATATAGAACATAGCTTATGTATGAAGCTTTTTTCTGCTATGATATAATACCGCCTTAATAATAAAAGGACTAACAAATATTACCTTTCTGTTCTCCCTAGAGCCGCCTATACTAGCCTTTTGAACATGTTTCCTCACATGCCGGACACCTTACTTTGATATCCGCACTACCTGTTTCTACTTTACAAAATGCCTCCTCTCACAGCACCGCTCTTTAAGACCTAGGAGAATGCTGGCTATCCACTGGAATAAATCACCTGACAGTGACACGCACGGCCATTTACTTCCTGCCACGTCACTTCCTGTTCTGAGCTGGAGCCGCCTGATAGGCACCATAGCTACATAGTCCGCCTCTTCCCTTTATTTAGCCTGCACAATTGCATTCACTGCATGCACAGACTAGCGGCGGATACCGCGTCCACCGCAGGCACACTTTTGCTCCACCAGGACCCCCCAGGTTAGTTACTCGCTATCCAGTATATCCTTCATGGAATACCGCTCAGTACCGCACTCTGCTCATGTTCCACATGCTTTTCTCCAGGTAACTGCTGCCATATTTGATCACCTATATCGAACATAATTTAAACCTGGTAGGTTTATCTCTCACTTATCACTGATCCTTTTACTTAGCCACATTGTCTTACTATACCTTATCATTATACAGATATTCCGGGCATAGCCCCTCTTTTGCTGGGTCCACCTACTCACAGTAGTCCATGGTATGTTTTATTACCTATTACTCTCGCATCACATCCGTCCTCAATTTGTGATCTAGTTATGCTCCTGAATTACAGCATACTCCTGAACTGTTATTTTCGTTTGACCAAGATTTATTACTATTGTTGTACATACTTTGTCTCCCTTTTGTAAAATCCTTTCATTTTAATTTTTCTATAACCACACAGTGACTGATGAAGGTCCAAGTTCAGGACCGAAACGTTTCTGTTATTACTGTGGACACGATTAAAAATCATCACTCTACTGAAGTTGAGTTCTGTGTTTATTTGCTATATCTATGCAAATGGTGTGACTGTCACAAATAATTCTCCCGCAAATTAAAGTTACTCAAAGGTAATTAGATTTTCTTCATAAAATAAAATCACCATAGAAGAGAGAGAACTTATTTAAAGGTGTTTTCCTAACTTCTACAGAGCGCATCACTGCTCTGCCTCCGGCTTCCTGCTTGGTAATGAACAGTGTGCTCCTGATGATTGACAGATCAAAACAGCGGCATGGCTGCCCAATATGTGCGTCCATCAGTGAGAGAGAAGAGGCAGCTTTTCCTCTGCAGCTTAAAAGGAGCTACAGAAAAGAGCTTGTAAGCACTGAGATCCTTGTTTGGGAGACTGACCACTGCTGTTAGACTGCAGGGGTGGTCGGTAACCCAGGCAACAAACAGTAAACAAAATTACAGTATTAGTCTCATCACTACACTGGATGACCAGTGACTGGAAGCTACTGAGCATGTGCATCCATCACAGGAAGTGGACCAACATTCCTACCCCAGGACAAATCAGCAGGAGGCAAATCTGCACATTATTCCTGATGTGTGCATGATATGAGAACACTTCTTTTCCGCTCTGCTATTCAATTGTGAACAATATTAAAGTGAAAACATGGACACTGGCTCATTATTCAGGACTTCGTACCTTTCAATCTTGGCCTGTCTCTGCATCGCCATTGCAGTCAGATTAGGAGGCACCCCGGCACGGGTACTGCGTACTGGTTCACGTTCTCCTTGAGTGACTTCTTCCTGTCCAGGGAGGTTAAAACTGGAAACTTTGTAGTCCTGGCATCTTTTCAGGAAGTCTAGAAAATAGGAGCGAGCGGCCTCCAGGTGCTGCCGTCTATGGCTGAGATCCACCTGCTTCAGGGTCAGAGCTCCGAGAAGAGCGGGCAGCAGGACATACCGAATATCTGCAGAGGAAATCTCATCCAGATCCTCATTGGAGCTGCAGAAAACAAAACAAAGCAGAGTCAGAAGGGAAATATTACCAAACCGTATCCAGGAATGCCTTGTACCCCGCCACATCGTACAGAGCCCACACCGGGCACCGCCACATCCTACAGAGCCCAACACCGCGCACCGCCACATCCTACAGAGCTAACACCGCGTACCGCCACATCCTACAGAGCTAACACCGCCACATCCTACAGAGCCAACACAGCTACCGTCACATCCTACAGAGCCTGCACCGTCACATCCTACAGAGCGCGCACCGCCACATCGTACAGAGCCCACACCGCGCACCGCCATAGCCTACAGAGCCCGCACCGCCACATCCTACAGAGCCAACACCGCGTACCGCCACATCCTACAGAGCCCGCACCGCCACATCTACAGAGCCAACACCGCGCACCGCCACATCCTACAGAGTCCAACACCGCGCACCACCACATCCTACAGAGCTAACACAGCGTACCGCCACATCCTACAGAGCCCGCACCGCCACATCCTACAGAGCCCCACCGCGCACGCGCGCCACATCCTACAAAGCCCACACAGCGCACCGCCACATCTACAGAGCGCGCACCGCCACATCGTACAGAGCCCACACCGCGCACCGCCATAGCCTACAGAGCCCGCACCGCACATCCTACAGAGCCAACACCAACGTACTGCCACATCCTACAGAGCCCGCACCGCCACATCGTACAGAGCCAACACCGCGCGCCACACCACATCCTACAGAGCCCAACACCGCGCACCGCCACATCCTACAGAGCTAACACGCGTACCGCCACATCCTACAGAGCCCGCACCGCCACATCCTAAGAGCCCACACACCCCGCGCACGCGCACATCCTACAGAGCCCACAACCGCGCACCGCCACATCCTACAGCACCACACCGCGCACCGCCACATCCTACAGAGCCCACACAGCGCACCGCGCACATCCTACAGAGCCCACCACACGCACCGCCACATCCTACAGAGCCCACACAGCGCACCGCCACATCCTACAGAGCCCAACACCGCGCACCGCCACATCCTACAGAGCCCACACCGCGCACCGCCACATCCTACAGAGCCACACACACGCACACATCCTAGAGCCCACACCGCGCACCGCCACATCCTACAGAGCCCACCACCGCGCACCGCCACATCCTACAGAGCCCACACCGCGCACCGCCACATCCTACAAAAGCCCACACAGCGCACACGCCACATCCTACAGAGCCCACACCGCGCACCGCCACATCCTACAGAGCCCACACCGCGCACCGCCACATCCTACAGAGCCAATACCGCGTCACAGTCGGCGGGACACTGCCGTCCGCGTCACACAGTCGGCGGGACACTGCCGTCCGCGTCGCACAGTCGGCGGGACACTGCCGTCCGCGTCGCACAGTCGGGGGGACACCGTCGCGCAGTCGGGGGGACACCGTCGCGCAGTCGGGGGGACACCGTCGCGCAGTCGGGGGGACACCGCAGCCCGGTCACCCAGTCGGGGGGACACCGCAGCCCGCGTCACCCAGTCGGGGGGACACCGCAGCCCCGCGTCACCCAGTCGGGGGGACACCGCAGTCCCGCGTCACCCAGTCGGGGGGACACCGCAGCCCGCGTCACCCAGTCGGGGGGACACCGCAGCCCGCGTCACCAGTCGGGGGGACACCGCAGCCCGCGTCACCCAGTCGGGGGGACACCCAGCACGCCCGCGCACCCAGTCGGGGGGACACCGCAGCCCGCGTCACCAGTCGGGGGGACACCGCAGCCCGCGTCACACAGTCGGGGGGACACCGCAGCCCGCGTCACACAGTCGGGGGGACACCGCAGCCCGCGTCACACAGTCGGGGGGACACCGCAGCCCGCGTCACACAGTCGGGGGGACACCGCAGCCCGCGTCACACAGTCGGGGGGACACCGCAGCCCGCGTCACACAGTCGGGGGGACACCGCAGCCCGCGTCACACAGTCGGGGGGACACCGCAGCCCGCGTCACACAGTCGGGGGGACACCGCAGCCCGCGTCACACAGTCGGGGGGACACCGCAGCCCGCGTCACACAGTCGGGGGGACACCGCAGCCCGCGTCACACAGTCGGGGGGACACCGCAGCCCGCGTCACACAGTCGGGGGGACACCGCAGCCCGCGTCACACAGTCGGGGGGACACCGCAGCCCGCGTCACACAGTCGGGGGGACACCGCAGCCCGCGTCACACAGTCGGGGGGACACCGAGGCACAGGACCCGCAGCGGTCACACAGTCGGGGGGACACCGCAGCCCGCGTCACACAGTCGGGGGGACACCGCAGCCCGCGTCACACAGTCGGGGGGAACACCGTAGCCCGCGTCACACAGTCGGGGGGACACCGTAGCCCGCGTCACACAGTCGGGGGGACACCGTAGCCCGCGTCACACAGTCGGGGGGACACCGAGCCCGCGTCACACAGTCGGGGGGACACCGTAGCCCGCGTCACACAGTCGGGGGGACACCGAGCCCGCGTCACACAGTCGGGGGGACACCGTAGCCCGCGTCACACAGTCGGGGGGACACCGTAGCCCGCGACGTCACCACGAAGTCGGGGGGACACCGAGCCCGCGTCACACAGTCGGGGGGACACCGTAGCCCGCGTCACACAGTCGGGGGGACACCCGTGTGCCCCCGCGTCACACAGTCGGGGGGACACCGTAGCCCGCGTCACACAGTCGGGGGACACCGTAGCCACGCGTCCACTCCAGTCGGGGGACACCGCAGAAGCCTCCACCAGTACCTGAAGAGCTGCAGCTGAGTGACCATCCGGGTTGCCTGCTCCAGCAGCCCCAGCCCGCGCTTCACCTTGCCTGCACCTCCCGTACTCCCGCCGGCTGGCTGCTGTCCTCCACCTCCTCCAAGATCTGCCATCCTTTATCCAACAGCTCTGGCAACTTCGGGTGCTCAGGTTCGGATTCAGCCGCCATGTTTGTTGAACATGTCTGACTGTGCGCTCTGCAGCTTCCGTAGTCGGGAAGTGAGGTAAGGTTTACATGGCCGCCATATTGAATGTGCCAGCAGTGAACGTCTGTAAGAATGCGCCATGTTAGATGTGGCAGACGATGGATGTTTTGCTCGTTTGTCGGTAGAGGTCGCTGTATTGCTGAGAACAAGAGGTTGCTGCTGTCCTGTCCTCTGACATGGCGGCCTCTTCTCCGCACGTCGGAGTGTCTGTCATGATTTGATTTTATGATTTTAAGATTTTTGCAAGATAGAATCCTGTCCAACCAGTGGTACCTGAGTGTCCCATAACCAGTAATACCCAGTGTCCCCTAACAGTAATATCTCAGCTGTCCCATAACCAGTGGTAGCATGTGTCCCATTAACCAGTAATACCCCAGTGTCCCTTAACGAGTAAAACCTCACTGCCCATAACCAGTATACCTCACTGTCCCATAACCAGTAATATCTCACTGTCCCATAGCAGTAATATCTCACTGTCCCCTTAACCAGTGTACTGAGTGTCCTTAACATTTAATTCTCAGTGTCCCCATAACCAGTAATACCCCAGTGTCCCCTTAACCAGTAATATCTCACTGTCCCCATAACCAGTGGTAGCTGTGTGTCCCCATAACCAGTAATACCCCAGTGTCCCCTTAACGAGTAAACTCACTGTCCCCATAACCAGTAATACCTCACTGTCCCCATAACCAGTAATATCTCACTGTCCCCTTAACCAGTGGTACCTGAGTGTCCCCATAACCATAATACCCCAGTGTCCCTTAACCAGTAATATCTCAGTGTCCCCATAACCAGTAATACCCCAGTGTCCCCTTAACCAGTAATATCTCACTGTCCCCATAACCAGTGGTAGCTGGTGTCCCCATAACCAGTAATACCCCAGTGTCCCCTTAACGAGTAATACCTCACTGTCCCCATAACCAGTAATACCTCACTGTCCCCATAACCAGTAATACCTCACTGTCCCCATAACCAGTAATATCTCACTGTCCCCATAACAGTAATATCTCACTGTCCCTTAACATGTACCTGATGTCCCCATAACCAGTAATACCCAGTGTCCCCTTAACCAGTAATACCTCACTGTCCCCATAACCAGTAATACCTGTGTCCCCATAACCAGTAATATCTGTGTCCCCATAACCAGTAATACCTCAGTGTCCCCTTAACGAATAATACCTCACTGTCCCCATAACAGTAATACCTTGTCCCCATAACCAGTAATACCTCAGTGTCCCCATAACCAGTAATACCTCATGTCCCCTTAACGAGTAATACCTCACTGTCCCCATAACCAGTAATACCTCACTGTCCCCATAACCAGTAATATCTCACTGTCCCCATAACCAGTAATATCTCACTGTCCCCTTAACCAGTGGTACCTAGTGTCCCCATAACCAGTAATACCCCAGTGTCCCCTTAACCAGTAATACCTCACTGTCCCCATAACCAGTAATACCTGTGTCCCATAACCAGTAATACCTCAGTGTCCCCATAACCAGTAATACCCCAGTGTCCCCTTAACCAGTAATACCTCACTGTCCCCATAACCAGTAATACCTGTGTCCCCATAACCAGTAATACCTCAGTGTCCCCATAACCAGTAATACCTCAGTGTCCCCTTAACGAGTAATACCTCACTGTCCCATAACCAGTATACCTGTGTCCCCATAACCAGTAATACTCAGTGTCCCATAACCAGTAATACCCAGTGTCCCCTTAACGAGTAATACTCATGTCCCCATAACCAGTAATATCTCACTGTCCCCATAACCAGTAATATCTCAGTGTCCCCATAACCAGTAATACCTGTGTCCCCATAACCAGTAATACCTCAGTGTCCCCATAACCAGTAATGCCTGTGTCCCCATAACCAGTAATACTCAGTGTCCCCATAACCAGTAATACCTCAGTGTCCCCATAACCAGTAATATCTCAGTGTCCCCATAACCAGTAATATCTCAGTGTCCCCATAACCAGTAATACCTCAGTGTCCCCATAACCAGTAATATCTGTGTCCCATAACCAGTAATACCTCAGTGTCCCCATAACCAGTAATATCTCATGTCCATAACCAGTAATCTCGTGTCCCCATAACCAGTAATATCTCACTGTCCCCATAACCAGTAATATCTCAGTGTCCCCATAACCAGTAATACCTGTGTCCCCATAACCAGTAATACCCCAGTGTCCCCATAACCAGTAATATCTCAGTGTCCCCATAACCTGTGATACATGAGTGTCCCCATAACCAGTAATATCTCACTGTCCACTTAGAGGTGGGACCTGAGTGTTCCCATACACAATGGTACCTGAGTGTCCCCATAATCAGTAATACCTCAGTGTTCCCATAACCTGTGATACATGAGTGGCCCCTTAACTAGTAGTACTTCAATGTCCCCATAATCAGTAATACCTCAGTGTTCCCATAACCAGTGGTACCTGAGTGTCCCCATAATATTGAGGGTAAGCCACTGGTGAGAGGGGGCTCCATTCAGGGGTGGACATATCATTGGTGCCACCTATGCAGCCGCACAGGGGCCCATTTATACCTCCAAAGCAGTTACAAATTTGCATTTTTTAGGAGATCTTGGGTTGCAAAGGGCCCATATATTGTTCGAGAGAGAGAGAGATCCGGCTCCCATAGACTTGTATTGTGTGACCAAGCCTGACGTGCCGCTTCAGGCGCTGTCCGTTGTTTCCGGCAGAAAAAAAACGTTACATGATGCGTCCTGTCCGGCCGCCGGAATTAAAATCTATGACGGATCCGGCAGAAAACGGACCAAACGCAATGACATGTGGCGCGATCCGGCGCTAATGCATGTTAATGAGAAAAAATGGATTCGGCGATAAAAAAATAAAGGATCCGTTTTTTTCAAAAGCTGCCGGATTGCGCCTGACGGCGAAAAACTGATGTGTGAAAGAGGCCTTAAAGGGATGTGTTAAAGTAAAGGGTAAATTGGTGTGCACACAGTCAACAATTCGAGGTGCAGGTGTAGTGGACAGTAGTCCTAGATATGGTAATATGGAAGTACACCACACACTCTAAAGTATATATGCAAAAGTATTTATTTACAGTATAAACATAGTAGGGGAGCAAATAAAGTGAAAGCGACTAGATATACATGACGTTTCGACCCGGGTCTTTTTCAAAGAGTCGCTAGAACAAATCTCCTTGTGGCAAATAGACAGTTTTAGACAAATTTCAAAGTAGAAAAAAGGGGGGTGGTTGCTGTTTTATAGGAAGCATAAGAATTAATCAATGGCAATAGAGTCCAAATTAAATGGGGACCTAATAGGGGTCCTATGGCAGCGCGCTCCCGTGCCTTGCTGAGTGAGGCGGGAGTGCCACTGCCATAGGACCCTTATTAGGTCCCCATTTAATTTGGACTCTATTGCCATTGATTAATTCTTATGCTTCCTATAAAACAGCAACCACCCCCCTTTTTTCTACTTTGAAATTTGTCTAAAACTCTCTCTATTTGCCACAAGGAGATTTGTTCTAGCGACTCTTTGAAAAAGACCCGGGAGGTAGAAACAACATGTATATCTAGTCGCTTTCATTTTAAAGGGATGTGTCATGGCAGCAGTGACCCGGTCCGTGCCCTGGGCGTCCAATAAAAGGGGAATATTTACAGGGGATGATAGAGTTTGTAGTAAAGTGTTCGTGACGCCACCTGTTGTTTCTGGTCAGAGGTGACCAGCCCTGCAATGCAGATCCTCTGAGACTGATTGTGTGATGAAGCAGAGCTGGAATAGCTTCCCACAGGTGAAGCAGGTTGTCTCAGGGCAGAGAGATGTTGTAGAAAGAGTAATGGTGCTGGGAGATGTAGCAGAGTGGAGTGTGCGTCGCATGAAGAACTTGAGGAGACAGTCAGTTGCAGTTTCCAAGGCTTTACTCACAGTTCCGGTGTGCACAGGTGCCCGCTTGGTGCCACGCTCTCCAGGTGAGGAGTCCAGCCAACTCCCAGGTGGATGGAGAACACCAGTCCAAAGCTCCCTGTCAGTGAGACGGCCAGGGAAGGCATATACTGTGCTGATTCCCACTCCTTTCTTCCTTCCCAGCACCTCGCTAAGCAGTGTCCCAGTCCGGTAGCTGCGGATCCTGTAGGACAACGTGACCCAGGCGTTTCCTTGATCCTATATAGCTTTCCTTCCCAGAGAAGATGCTTGCGATCGTGGCTGTGATCCCTAAAGAGATCGCAGCTGTCGGCTTGCTAGCTGAGTCATAAAGTTCTCCACTAGGCTAGGGGCCGAGTCCCTTCTGCGACCTGGATTCTCCCTGCTGACTTCCGTCAGTCCTGGAACGAGCCCCATGGATAGCCTTCTGCTCAGCCGTGTCTCTGAGAAATCCCTTTTCCCTTCCAGGGAACCTTCCTTCTTTCTTTCTCTCTGTGAGCAGCTCCTCAGGACATGGAGCGTGCTGCACGGTTCTATCTCTTTCCCCTCTCCCCTATGGGAGAGCTGCCTTTGTGCGTCTATCTTCTTCCTCCCGGAAGGGAAGACCGTCCTCTAACTTCACTCTAACTCCTGCTCTGACCCACAAGATCCACCCACCATCTGACACCCTTTCCTAGCTGCAGACAGGCTAGACGAACTCAGCTAGTGTGTGTGATGGATGCAGTGATGCCAGAGCCAGGTGTAGTGTTTCCATCTTACCTGAAAGGTGAAATACCACATCTCTGGCTGAGATGCAGTACCTCTGTGGAGACTGAACACTCAGGGGCGCCACATTACCATTATAGCACATTATTGTTTTTCACCCAAATAAATCTCACCTACATCTAGGTGCAGAAGTGAAGCTATGGGCAGCAGCCTGCACTTCCGTAAGTGTCAGTCCTATTCCTGGAAACAAATGCCTTCCGTAACCTTCGTGGTTGTGCTTCACCATATGCATTCGGAGAAAAGGAAGAATGATGGCCCTCACCATTGACTTAAGACATCGACAGGAGTGGTGGGCAGGGGGTGTGCGGGAGTGTGAAAACTGGACAGCGGCCATTTCGCGCTTACTAGAACCCAGTAGAGCCTCCATGCTACTGTATGCAGTGACGTCTGTGGAAGATTATTATAAATCACCCACTGACTTAGATGCACTGAGTGATTGATCATCTACTATACAAGAGAAATGCAATAATTTAATACCTCTATATACAAATATTATGCATGAACCATACGTACTAGAGCATGGGGGAGATGATTCTGGCACCATATGGCTGCCGAAACAACTGGGCCACCCTTTCTCTCGGCTTTATTCTCTCTCAACATCTGGAGGTCATCAGCATTAGAGGTTTCCTTTAAACAGAGCTTCTCACACTGTCAGGATCCCACTAGTTTTTGCTAAGTCATATCCAAGGAGGTAGTTTTTGCAGATGTAATAATGAATGGCGCCGTCCCTTGTATGGCTGCAGTATTTTCCACTTTAGCAACGTAATTGACTCATTTTATATTATACTGAGCGAAGGAGAAATTACAATGCCACCAACTGATAAGAAGCAGGGAGAAAAGAGTCTGAGCGAAGATTTAAAGGAAAACATTTATTTAGTCTTGAGTAGAGACATCTGCGGGACATTTGTAAAAACACGTTAATGTCCATACAAAAAATACTTTAAAAAGCTTCATAAAATATTCTAAAATGAAATGGCATTCATTCCACCTGGAGACAAAAGTTTCAATCTCCATACAGGATAATAAGAAGAATACAGTGGACTCACTTGTCACATTTATGCTATTGCGACTGTCATATATGCAGTGTAAGGTTTCTTAGGGTTAGGTTTGGTCTATGATGCAGACATGTTTGCACTTCTCGGCTCTTAGAACCTGCTAGTTTTGCATCTGCGCACACAAAGATTAAAAGTCACATTGCCCCTCCGTAACACCAAACCATCACAATGCTTTGTCTCCAAAATAGTCAAGTGCTGCTAAGAAACCTTCTCTGATTTATAGGTACCACGATGCTTTATGGAGGAAGCATGCAGATTGCCTGCGAGGTCATTATTGATTCTGTCCGCAATCTCTCTGTACCACTATATAAGCTCCACGCACACCATGTGTCTTGTTTATAAGCAGGGCTGGACTGGCCATCTGGCAATTCTGGCAAATGCCAGAAGGGCCTGTCTGGTCGTGGGCTGCCTTGTCTGCTACGTTCTTAACAGAATTGTTGATCTCAAGACACCCATATTGTTAAGAGTTGTGACAGAGCACAAAGTCGCTGACTCCGTCACTTACCCCAGCAGGCCACGGGTATCGTTAGAAATATTGGTCTTCTAGTAAATCTTGCTTTCCTCCATCCAGGGTAATATTAGTAATATATCCCATCTGGTGCTCGGGGACGGGGACAACATGGGCCTGTGTGATTTCAAATGCCAGGGCTGAATTTCAGCCTCAGTCCCTACCTGTTTGTCAGTCAAAATAAAGAGATCATCCTTCATTGGGTCATCATTCCTCACAAGTAGCATTCTTTGGCCACTGGGTGGAGCACCTGGTGGTTGAAGGAGTTATCCCAAGAGAAAACTTTTTGCAATATATCAAATTTGTTTTAAAAAAAAAATGTGCTTATCCATTTTCTAGCCTCAAATGTTAATCAGGACTGTAATCATTATAATTTTACATCTTACAGTCAATACTGCTTACATCAACATTATCATAATTATGGGCTGTAGAAATATTTCTTAAAGAGGACCTCTTACTTGCTCCAAAAATCCAGAGAAATAACTTGCAAAAATTCCTGAGCTCCCCGCTCTTTTCCATTTCCAGCTGCGTTGCTACTTTGCTGGAATACTAACATTTGTTTCTTCTGGAGCACACTGCTGCAGTTTCACCCCTCCTTCCTAAATGAAGCCAGTCACAGCTTTGGTTTGGAAGCATCTGGGATGGAGAGCTGAAAGTGCACAGTCCATAGAATATGCTGAAGAAACTCCCAGTTGGACGTCAATCTGGGACATACTGTGCTCCAAAAGCAAATGTGGATATCTCTGCAATGGAGCGACTCAGCGTGAAACGCAAAAAAGAGCAGAATCTGGGGAGCTTAGGGATTTTCACAAGGTATTTAACTAATTTTGTGAACAAGTGACAGGTCCTCTTTAAAGTCCTAAATTAGGCCAGGGTCACACGAACATTTAAATTGGACAAATGCTATCTGATTTTTTATCGGATTGCACTCGGACAAATGTTATTCAATGGGACAGTGCTGA
Source organism: Oophaga sylvatica (assembly GCA_033576555.1). Taxonomy (NCBI): domain Eukaryota; kingdom Metazoa; phylum Chordata; class Amphibia; order Anura; family Dendrobatidae; genus Oophaga; species Oophaga sylvatica. The sequence goes on along the minus strand of JARQOD010000008.1, from coordinate 95,464,588 downwards.
TTACTGATTTTTTTTCTCAGAGAGATTTGGTCTGTAAAAATCGTAGCATGTGAGTCTATGGGTGCGTGGAAAACATCGGACTGCACTCAGATAACATCTCAGTGCAGTCAAGTTTCCGGGAATTCACATAATAGGGAAAATTCAGAACTTTTGTTCTCCATATGCTCCTCACAGTGTGAACCATAGGTTCTCTCATCCACGCGGATAAGCGTTTGACCTGTCTCACTAGGATAATCAACCCGATTCTCTCAGATGAGAGTCTACAGTCATGTGATCCTGGCCTTATAGGTTTTCCAATGTGTTCTTAAATATTAATCTGATTTTTAGATAAGTCTTCCTAGAAAAATTAAAAATCAAGTTGGCCACCACTACTGTCACCGTTATAAGTGATATGTGTTACCTGTGACAGTAACAGCAGAGGAGGCTCACCATGCACACCGAGTGTGACCGAATTATCACTTTACTGCCACAATCCTCTTCAGCCTGAACCTGCTGTTCAGTAGTATGTCCCAGATTCCCCAACACGTGTGCCTTGTTAGGGCATATGGCACACGCTGAAAATGTCACCTGGTACGTCTGAGAGTCAGGACATTACTCGTGCTAGAGCTCAAAATTAAACGCTGCAGTTTAATTGCTACCGAATTGCAAAACAAGGGAGAGGGGACATACTCCACCCCGGTGAAATATCAGGGAAGGTTTCTCTGCTTTATCGCATTATGATTAAATTCTTTGATTTAAAATAATGTTGAAGAGAATGGATATCCTGAACGGATTATTAAACAGCTTCCAAGGCCTTAGTTCCGTTTCTTACTTATGACGCATCATGATTTATTTATTTTTTAAATTCCCTCTTTGTCCAGTGCCGATGGTCACACTTCCAGAATTTCAGTTCTCCCTGCCTGTTCATCACGTACTCAGGCAGCAGTTATTCCTGCCATTCTGCAGGCCAACCTACGCTTCTGACGGGCTCTGACCCCATCAGGTGGATGTTCAAAAGGAGGAATCAGAAGGACATGAGCATCTTACAATATGTACTGTACATAAAAGGAGGTTTAGTTATTTCAATAAAATATATATATATTTTTTATAATGGGGCAACACCTTCAAATTATTCGGTGCCATCTTCTAAAGGGGTCTTTTACACAAACCGACCAGAGTAACTAAAATGACCACAGATCCATAGTTACACAATAACCTATTTACACAAGACAATAATTTAAGAAAACTCAAAACTTATTTCAATTGATGAGCAAGTGTTTTGCTCATTTGTTAGGCTATCCGCAACCTGTTGACACTGAAAGGTTAGTGAGAAATGGAAGGATCATTGATGACAATCAGTGTGAGTGTACCTTTATAGAGTCAGATACCACAGGAGCCGTCCAGAGGTCTTTTGGAGTCAAAGCCTCAATAAAGCTGCAGTTTTGGTAACATAAGGGGGAAGTATAGAATATTAGGCAGGAGGTTTTGAAGGTTACAGCTGACTTGTCTACCATTTGACAGGAATTTTTGGTGTAATGTAACGGCCAGGAGTTTTGTAAATCTGTATATACACTTCTAAACTAATCATTTTGTTTTTGTGCCAATGTCAAAGGTGAAGTACAATGTGACAGATCATACGCTTGTCCCCGCCAACATCTTTCAGGAGAGAGTCCACAGGTCCCCCAGTACATATAACATTGCCTGTACCACTAAAATTAGCATGTTTGACAGTTCTCCGTGTATGGGCACCTTTAAAACATGGCTATGTATTCTTGTACATTATCAGTGATCCAGTCTGTTCTGAAATGCCATGTTACTGTTAACAAAAAAAAAAAAAAGCACAAAAAAAGGTTGACACCGCCATATAATTCAGTGCATACCCAGAGATGTGATGCTCAAGTCTAATGAGACAAGAACGACCCCCACAACTCCAGTAAGGAGCCTTGCTCTATATCAACATTATAAAAACACAAAAAGGATATAAGGTCCAAGCACTTTCACTGAGCTGCATTGATTCCTTTAATGACCCCTTTGTCCAGCAGCCATAAGACAGACTTTAGCACTTAGACCTTGAGATTCCTGAGTATGGACATGAGGCTAGAACCCCCACAGAGTACAGCTTGAGGTTATAGGACAGCCATAAATCAGACCAAAGGGTTGAGGGGGTCTTCTTCCATGTGTATGATGGCTGTGCTGGAGTTTGCAAGTATTTGAGAGATATTCCTGGAAGCTCATTCCTTGCACAGTGGGAGGGAATGAAGATTGGGTTTTCCAACTATGCCCCACAGTGAACTGGCAACTGGGAAGGGACTTTTGATTCCAAATAAAACTTCAGGTGTTTTGAGCTGTAAAATGTTGGAATTCTGAGGATTACATGCACCCAGGGTGTATCTAAAGACCTCTTGCCCAGATCTCCTATGCCATAGTGAACGTACAGCAGCTGCACTTGGACAGAAGCACCTGCTAAACCATCCCCCATACAGCTGTCAGACTGCACCCCCCCCACAGGTGCAGGGATGGCAGTGCTGAAAGATCGGGCAGCTCAAGTACAGTGGACAGAACAGCATACCGATTGTCACCATGTCTCTGGGGTAACAATGCAGTCTCACTAGAGAATTAGATCCATTGGACAGGACTGCAGCAGCGAAAAAAAAAAAAAAGGTTTTATTAAAGAAAAAAAATATATATATGTATATAATTACAATTTACAAAATATGTACACAATAAAACAGTCAAAATTAAGACCTTTTTAACATATGCTTCATGTAGAACAAGTTCAGTTGGAGATCATGTCCATATTTTCGGAGCACTGCTGCAGTGTCTACATCCCCATAGCTTGTGCCAGTTTCATGTATCGTCTCCATTCTTGCCATTTCATGGCGCTCAGCATTAATCCAAGAGTTCTAAGTGGGATAGTTGTCTTTGGAGCAGATCAGTTCCTGTAGATTGTCCCTTTTTAGTCCAGTTACAAAGGTTTGGATTTTCAGTACCTGCTTTCAGACCAGATGCATATTCATGATTAGACAGTCGGATAATTAGGCCATTAACAACTGAAAATTCGCTTCACTTGCAGACGTATCTTTCTACTGTCCGCTCACATTTCTTACACATGACATAACAGCACCAGTAGTATTTGCACTGGCAGCGCTCCACAAGAGTTTCGGTATAAACATTGTACCCACGACCACAACACATCAGGTTACAGCTGTCACTGCCCAAAGCAGTTTTGTTGCAAAATCTGAGAGACAAAAATAAAAAGGGGAGAAGAGAAACAATGAAAATATAGACAGTAATGTTCGTAGTTTGCGTGCTTAACTATGAATTTTAGCTTTTTTTTTTCCTCCAAGATGGTTGACAACAGGTTTTCCAGAAAGTCACATGGCGCCATCCCTAATATTTGCAGATCTCAGTAGATAGTTAAGCTAAAACATAACATACAGTTGTGCGTAAAAGTGTTTACCTCCTTACTGATTTCCTATTCTGTTACATGTATGTTACACTTTAAATTTGTTTGATCTACAATATTTAAATATTAGACAAAGATAACACAAAAAGCAGTTTTTAAATGAAGGTCTTGATTATTAAGGGAAAAAGAAATCCAAACCTACAGGGCCCTGTGTGGAAAAGTGGTTGCCCACACACAAAACATAATTATCTGTGGTTTATCACATCTTTGGGAAGCAGAGTTCAAAATTACCTAGCCACACGCAGGCCTGATAACTGCCACACCTGTTCTAAATCAAGAAATCACTTAAATAGGACCTGCCTGACAAAGTGAAGTAGATCAGAAGACCTTCAAAAGCTAGACATCATGTTGTGAGCCAAAGGAATTCTGGAACAAACGAGAAAAAAATAAAAATAAAAATTAATATTTGATATCTATCAGTTTGGAAACTGTTATAAAGCCATTTCTAAATTTTTGGGGGCTCCAGCTAACTAGAGTGAGCCATTATCCACAAATGGCAAAAACATGGAATAGTGATGAAGCTTTCCAGGAGTGCTCAGCTGATCAAATTACCCCAAGAGTGCAGCGACAAACCATCCAAGAGGTCACAAAAGACCCCACAACAACATCCAAAGAACTACAGGCCTCACTCAAGATCAGTGTTCATGACTCCACCACAAGAAAGACTGGGCAAAAATGGCCAGCATGGCAGAGTTCAAAGACAAAAAACAATGAGCAATAACAAAGGCTCGTCTCAGTTTTGCCAGAAAACATCTTGATAATCACCAAGACTTTTGGGAGAATACTCTAGACTGACAAGACAAAAGTTAAACTTTTTAGAAGGTGCATGTCCCATTACATCTGGCATAGAAGTAACACAGCATTTCAGAAAAGGATCATCATACAAACCATAAAATGTGGTGGTAGTGTGATGGTCTGGGGCTGTTTTGCTGCTTCAGGACCTAGAAGACTTGTGGTAAATGGAATCATGAATTCTACTGTCCACCAAAAAAATCCTGAAGGAGAATGTCCAGCCATCTGTTCGTGACCTCACGCTGAAGCGCACTTGGGTTATGCAGCAGGACAATGATCCAAAACACACTAGCAAGTCCACCTTTGAATGGCTTAAGAAAACAAAACAGAATGGAGTGGCCTAGTCAAAGTCCTGACCTTAAGCCGATTGAGATGCTGTGGCATGACCTTAAGAAGGCAGTTCATGCTCAGAAACCCCCAGAATGCCTGAATTTCAATAATTATGCAAAGATGAGTGGGCCAAAATTCCTCCTGAGTGTTGTAAGAGAAATGAGCCATTTATCAAACGCTTGATTGCAGTTGTTGCTGCTAAGGGTGACCTAACCAGTTATGTTTAGAGGGCAATCAATTTTTCCACACAGGGTCCTGTAGGTTTGAATTTCTTTTTAAAAGGAGAAAATCCAGCTCAACGATGAAGTGAAGATAAAAAAAAATATTCACTTGTCATTCCAAATACAGAGAAGTATCAGCATAGATGGCAGCAGATGAATGCGTTATCAACGCGTTTCAGGTGACGCAGCACCCTTAGTCATGACATAACGTTACAGGTACAGCCCTTAGTCATGACTTAAGGTGCTGCGTCACCTGAAACGCGTTGATAGCGCATTCATCTGCTGCCATCTATGCTGATACTTCTCTGTATTTGGAATGACAAGTGAATAAAGATTTTTTTTTATCTTCACTTCATCGTTGAGCTGGATTTTCTCCTTTTGCAATGTTCTACGTCTGACAGCGGTTCCTTGCTCCGATCCCTGGTATGCTGCACTGGTGAGCTGGACTTTCATTTCTACTTGGATTTCTTTTTCCCTTATATAATAAAGACCTTCATTTAAAGACTGCATTTTGTGTTATCTTTGTCTAATCTTTAAATTTGTTTGGTGATCTGAAACATTTAAGAATGACAAACATGCAAAAGAATAGGAAATCAGGAAGGGGAAAACACTTTTTCACACAACTGTACATGTACTACTTAGAATCAGAAGGTACATGATAAATCCAGAAGTAAATATTGGGTTAAGAACCACATCATGTATGAGTTTGCAATTTCGACTTCTGACAAACCCGAGTTAAATATAGCTTCAAGTACTAGCGATAGCTTGGGACTCTAGCACAAATATTGAACACCAAGGTTGATGTGCGAGCACTCAAAATCTAAGTATTAAGGTGTCACAAAATGGAGATGGAACGTTTGCTTACCGATCTTGTGTTCCGTATGATCCCAGCTTAGGATTTCTGGCACAGTAGTCAGGTGAGCTATTCAAATACACCAACTCAGACTCCCTAACTGGCCTGATGTCTAACTCCTTATGGACCAAATGTTTGCGGGTCCCCATTTGTCTATGAATGACTTTGGTTGCAGCCAAGTACTTGGACTTAAGCTCATCAGCTATATGGGGCAAATCCTGGAGACCCTTCCAGCAAGTCTTCACTGAACATGATCCAGACACTCCGTGGCACTTGCACTTAGTCTCCATTGAGTCCATTAGTACCTATATGAGAAGAACAACAAATGAGTGTACTGCGCCCACAAAGAACAAATGGTGCCAACTAAAATGCTACAAAGGTGCAACCATCTTGCATCTATAAGATGTGCTACATGAGCTCAACCAGTGTCATGTTAGGTCGATGCTAGTGAAGAGCGAGTATGCTCATTGCTCGGGTTTTCCCCGAGCATGCTCAGGTGATCCCTGAGTATTTGGGCATGCTCGGAGACTTAATTTCTGTTGCCGTAGCTGCACGATTTGCGGCTGCTGGACAACCTGAATACATGTGGGGGTTCCCTAACAAACAGGCATTCTTCACATGTATTCAAGCTGTCCAGCAGCAGCAAATCATGCAGCCACGGCGACAGAAACTAAATCTCCGAGCACACTTGCTCATCACTAGGACGCATCTCAACCTTGCACCCGAGAGAAAATGAAATCTTGGGACTCAAAAAAAAAAAAAAAAAAAAAAAGCATCATGGCCCCAGTGCTACTTGTGTATACAAGATGGAGAATCCCCTCAGACATTGTAAGAAATGCCATCTGAGGTGAAAATAAATCAATTTCATGACACACAGGGAATGTGCAAGGTCTTTGCAGTTGTAACTTTAATTTATAAGCCATTATATAGTTTGCCAATTCTTCACCCCTTACCTGTCTACCAACAGCATTGTTATGTAAATTCATCAGCTTAGTAGCTTGCGTTCCAAATCTGCTAGATTTCATTGGGGCATCAACAAAGGCAGATCCCATTTGAAGACCATAACGCATGTTGTCTCCGCATCCCCCCCACCGAAAGCTTGGTCCAGGAACTTCAGCAGGCGTGGCACCACAGGAGCATGTGGGTAGCTCCCCTGAGGCACAGGCTCTGGCAATGGTGTGACTAATAGCAGCAGAGGCCAAGGCATACACAAAAGCAGATTCTCGAGTTCCTGAAATGGAAATAAAATGTAACGGTAGATATGACATTGTTAAATTAAACATACCAAAACTGGCACAAAAGTGTTTTCAAAGATGGAGCCAGACACTTCAAAAACTGAAAAAGACAAACCTGCACCTCCAAACAGAATAAAGCAAGTGTGAACAGGCATGAGCTGCCATGACTACGTAATATGCAACCAAAAGAATACAGAGCCTCTAAGCGCCAAGATGTATGCAAACATTGAATATTTGAAGTTTGGACTGCATTACTGTAATATACTTATTGGCCAATTCAGGAAAGCCCACCAGTAGGGATGAGCAGACCCGTGGAAGTTTGGGTTCTGGTACCCAAACCAAACTTTGGCATAAAGTTTAGCAGAACCTGAAGTTCCATGGGTTTGCTCATCCCTACTGGTGGACTTTCATGAACTGTCCACCAAAACTGTACCCAATCATTGAGAACAATAGGGACCCGAACTTTTGAGCTAAATGTTTAGTGTTCAGGCACCAGTTCAGTGGCCTAGTCAGAGCTTGTGTCCAAACCCCCTACAAAACAGGATTCAGACGTATGCACGATTGGGCCATAGACCATAATGGTGCCGACTGAGTGAACGTGGCGCTCTGCCGTGCATCATTTTCGAGCATATACGCCTACTAGAGGCGGGCACCCAGATGTGGTAGAATGTCTCCAAGTGTCCGCCTCCAGTAGGCATATACTCCTGAAAATGATGCACGGTAGAGCGCACGTTCATTCTGTTGGCACCATTATAGTCTATGGCCCCATTGGCGCATACGATAGAATCCTGTTTTGCAGGGGGTTCAGACAAGCCCTGACAGGACCACTGCACTGCTGCTGCTCTGTGAGTGTGTGCGAACAAAAGCAATCTGTTTACCTTTGAGCAAGTCTGGAGTGAAGTTTGGAGAAAGTTCAATCGATGAACAGTTCCATCGCATGTCAGAGAACGTCATCTGACATATTAGTTTGGTCTTCTTGGCTGCATTAACCACACTCTGCATCAGTTCCAGGTTTCTCTTGCAAAGTTGTGTTTGGTCAGGAACCAATCCTTCAAGTAGTTTGCAGTGTTCGCTCTCATTCCAGCCTACTGAACTGCCATTTACTGTGAGACCACTGGAAGAAAGGGAACAAAGGATGAGATTACAAGGCAAGACATGCTCATGAAAACCAATTGTTTGTTATGGAGAGTAATAACCCATTTTACCAAGAAGGACATGTGCTGTCAATCAGTCCTATGGAAGTTAAAGAGAACCTGTCGGCATGATTTCGTAATGTGAAGTACTGATATGGCTGTAATGGTGCTGCAATATGGATTACATTGATTCCTTTGGTGAAGAAATTTGCTTTGTGGTTCTTCTGTAATCTGCATTTGAAGATTTCTGCCAATTAGACTTTGATGCACAGGGGCCTAGTCCTCCCCTGACTGTCTGATTTCCCAGGCTTCTGCCTGCCTCCGGTCTCCAAAATCTCAGCAGTGACCTGTCATTCAGAGGCCGGCGGAGGGACAGGGAGAAGAAGACCCCAGTGTGCGGTCCAGGTCCTGTGCACTGAAGATTAATTAACAATCTTCAAAATGGTGATAAAAGAACAATGCGGATTTCTTCACAAAAAGGTATTAATGTAATCAATATTACAGCCATGTCTTCACTTTACACTACAAAATCGTGCAGATAGTTTCTCTTTAACGGAGTGGTGGTCACATGCATATCACCACTATTCACCAAGTGGCCTATGGGACCTGCCTTCTCAGGATTGGTGGTGGTCCCAGAGCTCAGACATTTATCACCCATCCTGTGATTAGATTATTTCACCAACAAAAACAATATATAGCATCAGTATATTCCACAGCGCTATACAACTGGAGATAGGACAAAATCATAAAGAAGAAGTGATGGAAAATAATCCCTGGCCATAGCTGCTCACCATCTAGAAGGCATCGATTTTAATATCAATAGAAGATTATTGATACTTAGGTTTGTCTCATGTTGGTAAGATTCCAACATATGCCTCTGTATAATTATACCAGAAAAAAAAATAGGCACCAATTTATTAAGATTGGAGCTGTACACGCCAGACTTAATGAAGGGCTCGCTGGAGTATAAAGAGGTGCACCTTGCCAGAAATATGCCAGGGGCTTTTAATGAGTTTGACAGGCAGGCATAGCCCATTTTGGGGGACTTGCTTCAAACTGGTGTGAAAAACGCCAGATCCAGCAAAATTATTGCAACTTTTCTGGCTGAAAGCTTTAATGAATGGGCCCTTATTTATTTTTTGCAGTGGGTTTCTGCACTGCCACATAGTTCAGGTGGGAGACAAAAAAAACAAAAAAACACACAATACATCTTGTCAAGTTTTTAATTCTTGCCCAATCTTAAAACCTCTGCAACAAATGATCCATCCAGCCTCCACAATAATGCAGGGAGGACTACTAATCAAAATGCAGTGTTATATGTAAGAACTGATGAGACAGAGGAGCTTCGTGAATGCAGTGTTCACTTGAAATGAAAGGCAAGGCTCTATTATAGGGGGTCACTAATCAAATCCTTCCATCCCCCCATCATCCTCTGAGCACTGCTAAGATGAAGTGTAAGATGCCAAGGTCTACAGATCAGAGCGGTGCTGCCAATGGGGAATGCCAGCCATAACAGCACTGCTGCCATGATGAGACCCCCTGGAAACGCTGAAGAGTGGTCTCGGCATATTTCACAAGACTACAGAGAGAAGTATAAAGTGGGACGGGGTGATCTGCCTCCTAGGAGAGAGGGTGTGTGGAAGCAGGGTATACTCACAGCCAGTGGATGGCGCCACAGGGTCCAACACAGCAAAAAAGTAAGAAGATCCAGAAATGAAGTGAAGCCATCGCGGGTGTGAGAATCCAGGTGATAAGTGAGTGATGTGCGGGCGGGTGATGTGCGGGGCGTCCTCCTCCGGTGATTACATGCAGTGCAGTGCGGGTGGGTGTCAGTAGGTCGGTGCGGGGATGGTGACTAGGGACCAGCGTCCATTACTCCGCTGACTCTTTATCTCTGCGGATCCTCTCTGCTGGAGAGCTGCTCCCTCTCGGATTTAAAGCCCCCGTGACGTCATGGGCCCCGCCCACAGCGCCGGCTCGGCCCCTTACCTGGTGATGCGGGCGGTGTGGAGCTCGGCACCGGGCCGGTACCGTGTGTCTGCGGTCATGCCGCCGGCACCTGGATGTGACACTGCGCCAGCCCATGGCATTGCGCCATCCTCCTCTGACTGGGTTGTATTTTGCAAAAGTTGATGCATCTGTTCTGTAGTCGCCTGGTGGCATCAGGTCACCTGCATGTTATGGCCAAGTCTTTGGCGCAGTGTCACAGAGAAGCGCTCATCAATGTGCGCAACAGGGCGTAACTGTAAGGCCACGTTCACACGGTCAGTATTCGGTCAGTTTTTACATCAGTAAGCGGTGCACCTGGTTCCAGCAGCGTGGATGGGATTTATAGAAATTTATTAAAAAAACGGACACAAAAACAACGAAAAAGTGCGAGTAACCTAAATAACATAATAGGTGCAGAAAATCTGCAACGTGAGAAGCTCATCATGAGAACGAAGCGTGGGGCGCCCAACGGTCCGATATTAGGAGACCAGTGTTATTACACAGCCATGAAACGCCCTGACGGAGATTTTCTATTAGGGTCCACAATACTCTTCAGGTTACACCACTGGATATGGGGTCGGCAGGGGGATTTTTATCTTTCTTCTGGACGGCTTATATGAATATTCCAGACAGACAATATTTTTTACAGAAACTTTAGAAATCCAGAAAAAAACATTACGATTTTCTGGGCTGTTTTGTACGCACCGTACTTCTGATATAAGGACACTATTGGTGCACACGGTGAGCTGTGGGATTAAAGTCAGAATTATCTGCACAACTTTCTCCAGCTTCATGGAAAAACAATTTATCGTTTACGGACAGGGAAAAAAGGGCCGTAATTTTACGGACTGTGGAAGAACATGTGGATGATTTACCACCCTGATATGTTCTGGATGTGTCCAGGGTATCGCATACATCTACCTACACAATGCCTCTAGTTTATAGATGTGTGATGTCATGCATTTCCTTCCCAGGATGCCACTCTAATCCTAGCAGGCAGTGGCAGCCCCCAGATTAGCATTGACACCTCTCCCCTCACACAGCGGAGGTGCTAACTGCACCACTCCCATTCCCATCACTGCTTTGAAAGTAGATTGGTGTCACTTCAGATCTATTTACATGTAAAGAACTTTTCAGATCCACAAAGTCAGAAGCCTTGGGACAGCAGTGCAGGGACCCCCTACATTGGCCTCAGTCAGTACAGGGACCCCCCTGCCCCTCGCATTCCTTTATGACTGCACACATATAGTGACTGTCGAATTACAAAATGACAATGAAAGGCTCAGAAAGGAGATAGCAGAACTCAAAATACAGAGTCCTCAATGTCTGACCCAGCAGGGGGCAATGGAAACAAACCAGAGTGCAGAAAACATGGCCTCCACTGACCAGAATGTGGAGACCCCAAACAACAACACAGCAATAACCTATAATATGAATAATACTGAAAACAAGAAAAGTGAGCCAGCGAGAAGCGAACCAACCACCAGCAAAGCCAGCATCACAGACCCCCACCATCAGCCACTTAACCCATCCCAGACACCACAAAGCCCTGATATCGTCCTAATAATGGACTCAAATGGGAAGTACCTAAATGCACAACGGCTATTCCCAGGAAAACGGGTCAGAAAAATCCACTGTGCAACTATTGAACAGGTGACAGAGGTCATCAATAATCCACGTTTTACCAACCCAAACCATATTATTATACACACAGGTACAAACAATCTGCCAGACCAGCACAAGCAGATCGCAGCACAACTGGCCCAACTAGCAAAGAAGGCAAAACTAAAATTCCCAAACAGCAAAATCATTCTGTCATCTCTGCTCCCAACAAAGGACATATCCAGGCAAACCACCCAAAGCATCAATATGGAACTGACAGAAAAGGTCAAGACTGTCCCAAATGTGACCCTGGCACAACACCTTTCCATAAACCACCATCACCTATATGATAATAAGCACCTCAACAAACAAGGGGTCAGCCTCCTGGCCAAAGAGCTGAAAGACATTGTACTAAACAGAGGACCCAGGCCCGGATTCAACAGTGACCAACATCACACCGAAAGACCCCTAACCATAAAAAGACAGAAAACCCAAATCCTATCTCCAGAAGCTGGAACACAAGCTCTTCACCCAAAATCAGACCATCAGAGGAGGAGACCTCCATGGAGGGGTCCACCGACCCCACACAGATACACGCAGAGCAGAGATACGGATGAGGTAAAGACCTTGCTCAGCGCACTATGCAGGAAACTAATGTGACTGGATGGAACCAAGCACACCTACAAAACAGTCAGAAATCCAGTTTGTCCTACACAGCCATACTCATTACAAGGTATATACACACAAGATAAATAGAAAAATGACTTCACTTACAATCAGCAGCTGGAATATTCAGGGTCTCAACACCTCGACCTTTGGATGTAAAACAAATGACCCGGACTTTATACAAAGACTGAAAAATATAGACATCCAGATCCTCCTGGAAACATGGACCAGAGCCGAAAACGAATCCCTGGCGCCCATCGGATACAGGGAAATCTCTGTCCCTGCCCTGAAAAATAAAAACATCAAACAGGGCCGGAGCTCAGGAGGAATACTGATCTGGTATAAAGACGAGCTCCACCAATACATCAAACCGGTGAAGAGAGGAAGCAGCCACATATGGATCAGGATCAGCAGCTCCATCCTCACCTCTCAGTCTGATGTCCACCTCTGCGCCACCTATATACCACCGCCAGAGTCCCCCTACTTCAATCCAGAGAGCTTCGAGATCTTACAAAGAGAAGCCGCCCACTATCAGGCCCTGGGCAAAGTTCTCATCTTTGGAGACCTCAACGCAAGAACAGGGAGAGAAAACGACTTCCTGACCACGGATGGGAACATCTACATATTTGGAGCAGAGAATGACGGCCAAGACTCAGTACACACAGAGAGAAACAGCTATGACAGTACAGTCAACAAAAGTGGTAAAAAGCTCCTGAACGTATGTAGAAGTTTAGGACTTCATATTCTTAATGGACGTACCAAAGGAGACTCTTTAGGGAGGTATACACTAAACTCCCATGTAGGGAGGAGTGTAGTAGATTATGCCATTACAGACATGAGCCGGGCAAATATCAGCGCCTTCATAGTCACCCCACAAACGCACCTGTCAGACCACAGCCAACTTCTTCTGTACTTGAAATCTACAGAGAAACCACCCACTCAAAAGCCACAGCATAGCGGCCTCTTCAACCGGCCTCCATCATATAAATGGTCCAAAACGTCGGCACTAAAGTACAAAGAGGCTCTCAGCAGACCCGAAATACAGCGGATGCTCCACCACTTCTACAACCACGAGTACCAGCCTAACCCAAAGGGAGTGAGTCAAGCTACAAAAGACCTCAACAATATATTCTATGCAATGGCCAGACTGTCCGACCTTAAAAAAGTTGACTACAAGAGACCAAAAGAAAAACAGACCAACGGTTGGTTTGACAGAGAATGTAAAGCCGTACGGAAGACCCTGAGAACAGCCTCAAACAAGAAACATAGAGACCCCAACCACCCTGGTCTGAGGGAAGCCTATGAAACCATACAAAGACAGTACAAAACCATCCTCAGGAGGAAGAAGCAGAGTTACATCTCTACCAAGCTTAACCAACTCCAAGATGCTCTTCAAGACAATTCCTTCTGGGAACTATGGAACCACATGGGCACAAAAGACAAGAAAAACAACATCCATATCCAAAATGGCAACATCTGGCTCCAGTACTTCAAAGACCTCTATAAAGACATCCCAAAGGAAGAACTAAACCAAGAACAGGAAAACATAATGGCAAAACTAAAAGCAATGGAGGAAAAAGTAAAAAATTTCCAAAACCCAGTGGATACACCTATTACATTACAGGAAGTAGCAGAGAGAATCTCTTCCATAAGATGTAGAAAAGCCGGTGGCCTGGATGGAATCCTACCAGAAATGCTGAAGTACAGCCCACCAGAAATACAGGCTGCAATGGTTAAACTCTTCAATATTGTGCTAAGTGCCGGCTACTTCCCTCGTACCTGGAACCAAGGCCTCATCACACCCATCCACAAGAATGGGGACAGGTATGACCAGCCAACTACAGAGGCATATGTGTCAGCAGCAACCTGGGGAAACTGTTCAACAGCATCCTGAACAAGAGGATCCTCAGTTTCCTCACCGAACATAACGTCCTCAGCAAGAGCCAAGCAGGGTTCATGCCAAACCACCGCACCACTGACCACATCTATACCCTGCACAGCCTCATTCAGAGACACGTCCACAAATAAAACGGGAAGATATACGCCTGTTTCGTGGACTTTAAAAAGGCCTTTGATTCGGTGTGGCACCCGGCTTATTCCTGAAACTGCTGGAGAGCGGAATAGGAGGAAAGACCTACGATGTTATCAAAAGCTCCTACACCGAGAACCTCTGCAGTGTGAGTGTGAACGGTAAAAGAACGGCTTATTTCCAGCAGAGCCGTGGAGTCAGACAAGGCTGCAGCCTAAGTCCAACGCTCTTCAACATTTACATCAACGAGCTGGCTACCGCTCTGGAATCTTCCACAGCACCAGGTCCCACCCTCCACGACACCCAGGTGAAATTCCTGCTGTATGCAGATGACCTGCTGCTTCTGTCACCAACCAAGAAAGGCCTCCAAGACAACCTGAAAATCTTAGAGAAATTCAGCTCCACCTGGGCACTACCGGTCAACCTAAAGAAAACCAACATCATGGTGTTCCAGAGGAGAAAGAGAAAATTAGACCAGCACCCTTCATTTGTCCTCAACAACTGCCCCTTAGAGGAACAGACAAATATACCTACCTGGGCCTAGAGATTCACCGTCAGGAAGCTTCAAACAAGCCATAGAGACCCTGAAAGACAAGGCATGTAAAACCTTCTATGGCATCCGAAGGAAACTTTACCATCTGAAGCCACCAGTGAGGGTCTGGTTAAAAATCTTCGACTCGGTCATCGCCCCAATCCTCCTGTATGGCAGTGAAGTTTGGGGTCCTCACACCTACCCAGACTGGTCAAGATGGGATTCCAGCCCAACAGAAATATTCCACCTGGAATTCTGCAAGCACCTTCTCCAAGTCCATCGGAGCACCTCCAACAGTGCCTGCCGGGCCGAGCTGGGCAGATTCCCTCTACACCTAACGGTTCTAAAGAGGGCACTGTCATTCCAGGCTCACCTACGTAGGAGCAATCCAAGCTCCCATCACAATAAAGCCCTGACACACGTAGGTGAAACAGAAAAACTAGGACCCTCGGAACAGCTCACCCAAACCCAACCTGACCAGAACACCAATCACAACAACCTGACAAAAGCCGAAATCAGGAAGATGGTAGACGAAGGCCAGGAGAGGTATGTCAGTGACTGGAAGAACGACATCATCAGCTCCCAGAAACTGACCATGTACCGGAGTCTACAGAGAGACTACAGTCTGGCCCCATACCTGGAGAAACTCCCGGACCCCAGAGACCGCCAGATCCTGAGCCGGTACAGACTCAGCGCTCACAGTCTGGCCATCGAATCCGGCTGACACAGGCAGAGCTACAAGCCCAGGGAGGAAAGACTATGCCAACACTGTGACCAGGAGGCCATAGATTACGAAACCCACTTCCTGCTACACTGCTCCAAATACTCAGCAGTGAGGGACACTCACTTCAGGAGACTCTCACATCTCTTCCCGGATTTCATCACCATGAAGGAGGAAGAGAAAACACATATCTTGCTGGGGGAAGAAGAGAGAGCAGCGGAGATAGCAGCGCGGTATGTGAGCGAATGTCATAGACTGCGAGAAAGAGAACTATGATATGCCATGGACTTCTATAGCCCCCACCCTGGATCTGCCCCCATCACCCCTCCCTATGCCATGGACTTTTATAGCCCCCACCCTGGACCTGCGCCCCCATCACCCCTCCCTATGCCATGGACTTCCATAGCCCCCACCCTGGATCTGCCCCTACTCAACATCCCTATCCCTATCCCCTTTTGTACACTTGCTTTGGCAAAACTAATGTGTATTTAGTCCTGCCAATAAAGCTTCTTTGAATTTGAATTTGAATTTGACTGTCACTATACATTTCCAATAGAAATTAGCAAACAAACTTGCCCACTTCGATACTCAGTGTGAACATCCTTGGCCAGGACTCCAGCGCTGACATCCTGGTTCCTCTTGTGATTACAAGGCTTTATGCAACATCATGACATCGCTGGGGGCCAAAGGCCAGCATTCACGTTCCGGCCAAGGACGTTCGCGCTGCCCTGGTCTTTTTGCCATGGAGTACCAGTGTGGTCACCAGAACAAGGCAGTGTGAATCACTTTTATTTAGCGGCCTTTGGCTCAATCTCATAGAGTGACAGAATGTTAGAGTTGGAAGGGACCTCCAGGGTCATCGTGTCCAACCCCTGCTCAAAGCAGGATTTACTAAATCATCCCAGACAGATGTCCATCCAGCCTCTGTTTGAAGACTTCCATTGAAGGAGACCTCACCACCTCTCGTGGCAGCCTGTGTCCACTCATTGATCACCCTGTCAAAAAGTTTTTTTCTAATATCTAATCTGTATCTTCTCCCTTTCAGTTTTATTCCATTGTATATGTCATTTGATGATGGCGAGTGCTAAAACTGTGTATCTTATCCATAGATATATTGGAATATACGAAACTGCAGAAGACAGTATACGTGTGGAGCTGATGACTCTTGTGGCTTCTGCCTTCAGGAAAGAAGGGACCTGGTGTGTCTGGCTGCAATACACAGGGCTATTGTCCATGGAAGCCAGGTGATAAGTCCCACTGTACAAAGTAGCATTGGTCTATATAATTAACATAGCATATGCAGCTGCAGATCCCAGGGGCATTGCATTGTTTAACCCTTGCCTCTTTGCTTAGAAATCAGTCAGGAAACAGTAGCTTTTGTAAACACTTTAATTTGTTTGTTCACTTACAAATATTTTAGCCGCTTCCATGTGCCTGGCTTTTTCCTGGTTTTCGTTGTTTTCTCCTGTGTCTCCCATATCACAATCTATAGGACTTTTCACATGTCGGAATTTTTCCCTGGACTGAGTGATCCATGCTAAATTGCGGAGACATGTCCTAAATTTATCCGGGTGTCCAATCAAAATTGGGAATGCAGATCTATGAGTCAGGCCGGGATCACACATGCGAGGAAATCGTCCGACACTCGCATGTGAAATCCCAGCTCTGGCGACGGCACTCGGGAGTGGAGCGAGCGGCTGCATGTAGTTCTGTGCAGCCGCTCGCTCCACTCCCGAGTGCCAGGGCCAGAGCTGGGATTTCACATGTGAGTGTCGGACGATTTCCTCGCATGTGTGATCCCGGCCTCAGTGAAAAAATCTGACAGCATTTGGATCACTGGTCACTGAAGGTTAATAATAATAATAATAATAATCTTTATTTATATAGCACCATCATATTCCGCAGCGCTTTACAGTTTAGATAAAATGATACCTTGATATCTGTGACCTGCTGTCTTATTCCACAAAAATACACATTTTTCTTAATATGTAAATGAGCTGTTAACCCCTTTACTACCCAGAGATTTCCCACTTTTTCGTTTCCATTTTTCCTCCCCTTTTTCCAAGAGTCGTAACTTTTCTTTTTTTTTCTGGCCATATGAGGATTTGTTTTTTTGCAGGACGAGTTATGCTTTTCAATGGCATCATTCATTTTACCATATAGTGTACTGACAAGCAGGAAAAAAATTCCAAATGTGTACAAGTTGCAAAAAAAGTTCAATTCCACAACAGTTTTCTGGGTTTTTTATTTAGCTTGTTCACTATATGGTAAAACTGACCAGGTAATATGATTCCCCAGGTCAGTATGAGTATGCAGATACCAAACATGTATAGTTATTTTTTTATTTAGTTGGTAAAAAAAATCAGAAATTTATAAAAAAAAAAAGTTGTTTTTTTTTTTGGCATTTTTCGTTTACATTTTTCAGGATATGGGGCTGGGTGAGGGCTTATTTTCTGCACCCTGAGCTGACATTTTTAATTGATACCATTTTGGGGTAGATATGATCTATTGATCGCCTCTTATTTAATTTCATTGCAATGTTGAGGTGGCCCAAAAAAACTAATTCTGGGGTTTCAATTTTTTTAACGTTATTAATTTATTTTATATTTTAGATTGATTGGATATTTCTGAAAACAGCGATACCAAATATGTGTATTTTTTTTAAAAAAAATGTTTATTTATTTTTTTTAATTGAGGAAAAAAAGGGGGTGATTTGAACTTTCATGTTTTTTTATTTTTTTCAGTGGGAAAAATTAATTAAATTAAATTTCAACAAATTCTTGATGCAAACATAACACCATCTGTAAAAAAAAGCTGAAAAGAGGATGGCTTCTACAAATGGATAATGATCCTAAACACACAATAGACTACCTTAAAAGGTGCAAGCTGAAGGTTTTACAATGGACCTCAAAGTCCCCTGATCTGAACATCATTGAAAATCTGTGGCTAGACCTCAGAATAGCAGAGGATGCAGGACAACCCAGGAATCTCACAGAACTGGAAGAATGAATGAAAATCCCTCAAACAAGAATTGCAAGAGTCTTGACTGGCTACAAAAAGTGTTTATAAGAATTGATACTTTCAAAAGCGGGTGCTACTAGGTACTAACCATGCAGGGTGCCCAAACTTTTACATGCCGCTGTACATCTGATATTCCCCTACAGTATTCTATATAAATAGTGCCTAAAGTTTCAGCATTAGGCCGGGGTCACACTTGCGAGAAACTCGCACGAGTCTCGTACCTCAATACCCGGCACTCGGACCGGAGCGTTCAGCTGCATAGAAATACATGCAGCCTCACACTCCGGTCCCGAGTGCCAGCGGCAGTGCCGGTATTGAGGTACGAGACTCGTGCGAGTTTCTCGCAAGTGTGACCCCGGCCATAAAAGGAAAGTGCCATGTCCCTAAATGTTATTAACCTATATTGGGGTTATGGGTTAATGCTGTCCAGCCACCTTACTGAAAGGCGAGGCACTCCGCTGTGCACTGAGCGGAGACTGTTCAATGTGATGGCAGCCATTTCTGGTGTTTCTCTTATACACCGGTGCTCTCGCTCAGCCAAGTGTTCCTGCGTTCTTTATGAGAAAGCCACTGCCAGACTCCTCTGGGAGGACAAAAGGATCGACAATCTGAAATCAGAACCGGATCTTTAAATTTCCTTACAACTATTGGCCGATCACGTCATTATCAGAAGGTTTGGTCGACATTAATTTAATGTATATGGGGTACGACACTTAGGTAGATTTTGGAGGCTTTTATCATTCAGGATAGAACAAATATGATTTTTATTTTCAGTTCTGTGTTGATACTAGTTATTAATGATACATAGCTTTGTCCTTGCATCTTATACTTGACCGTATAAAATGAAAATATATTAAGATACGCAGACACTGGCTATGTGACTGTTCTGCTAATCACTCAGCAGATCCTTAGGTCCTACACATTCCTGTGATAGTAACATAAGCAAGGGTTTATAGGAGCAGCCTCCCGCTGTGAGCTCACAATGATAATCCCCATCTCAGCAGATGGAGCACACATCACACGTGTTCCACTCCCTCATTAGTTTCTTAGGGGCAGGATTTCATTGAACTTTTAATATTTTACATTTTTATATATTATAGAACCCCCTCCCTGTATTCACTGATGTTCATCATAGTCAGTCTCTTCATCTTGTTAGATGCAACGGTAGAATTATATTATTCATACATTGACTTTACGAGTGTTATTTATTAAGGAGAAGTCATAAATGATGTTTCCTTTCCTTATTAAAAATAGCATTTGTCATGCACATCTAGAATGACTCACGCTTGATTACAAGTGTCCATGTACTTTGGATGTTCTACTGTGTATATGTGTATATATATACGTCTTATATGGTTTTCCTATTTAATTCAATGAGTGTTATGGGACTTTACTACACAATACATGAATGTGTGGTCACAGTCAAATAGAAAAATACACAAATTATTAGCAAGAGCTGGGTTTCCTTTTATCAACAGAGGTGGCTAGGATCCAGAAGTCAAAGCCTACAAATGTCATGGGTGCATCGCCACGAAGATCGTCGCGATTGCACATTCTGACTTCTCACAGCTGAGCTGCTGTTTCTTTGTGTTTGGTAATGAGAGAGTTAATTTTACCTAGCTCTTTGCTAAGACTAGGTCCAGCCTCGCCCGGCTGCTTTGGATTATGTTCTAATTAGTTTCCTTTATATTCCTGCCAGTCTGGGTGTTGGATGCCGGTGAAAGCATTCATATAGTTTAGCAGACTGGATCGGTTCTGGGAATACTTAAGCTAAGAGCTCCTTAGTTGTTTTTACTCTTACAGCTTATAGTTTTTTCTCTGAGACCTAAGGTGTTCCTACTGTGTGTGAGTGTTGTATGTAAGACTTTATTTACTTTATTTCTTATCTTTCTTGTATGTCTTTCTGTTCATTAACTGTTACCTGGTCATTCCCTTTGGTGGTATTCAGGGTCCTCTTAGGACTAGAATACGGTTGGCAGGGATTGATAGGAGACAGGGTTTACGCTGGTGGCCTGGATCTCTGTACCTTTAACAGTACCTCCAGGTTGAGGGATTAGTTAGGACCCCAGTTAGGGTCAGCTTAGACCCCGGTCACCCTCTAGCCGGAGACAGCGTATAACGGATTCCGTTTTGACCCACTGGACTTTCTGTCAGGTAAATCTATGTTATCATATAGCTATGCGCATGTTATATAGTATGTTGCCCTTTTGATATAGATTATTGTCATCACATATATATATCTGCTATACAGCGTGACATTTTCACCGGCCCATACTAAAGATTCTCCCCAGCTATCATGGATCCAGTAGCCCAGCTGGCCCGGCAGTTGCAGGGATTGTCCATGGAGTTGGCAGACATTAAGTCCAAGGTTTGTTCCCCCCGGAGCAAACCAGATCTGAACCTAAGGTTGCTCTCCCGGACAGGTTCACTGGTGGGCGGGACAAATTTTTTACTTTCCGGGAGGCATGTAAATTGTACTTTCGGCTACGGCCTCGGTCATCTGGGAGTGAAGAGCAGAGGGTGGGAATTGTTATCTCGCTCTTACAAGGGGATCCTCAATCTTGGGCGTTCTCTATTCCTCCAGGCTCCCCAGATCTCCAGTCAGTGGATCGATTTTTTACTGCCCTGGGTCTGGTATATGATGATCCGGATCGAGTCTCCCTTGCTGAAACAAGGTTACGTAAAATACGGCAAGGAAATCGTCCAGCGGAGGAATATTCTTCTGAGTTCCGTAGATGGGCAACAGATACTCAGTGGAATGACCCAGCTCTTAGGAGCCAGTTTTGTCAAGGGTTGTCTGACAAATTAAAAGATGTGTTGGCTCAGTATGATTCTCCTCCATCACTGGAGGCTGCTATGGCCCTCGCTATTCGCATTGATAGACGTCTTCGGGGAAGATGCAGGTAACTCCGCCCCCCGTGATGACTCCACCTACTACTAAAGTCCCTTATACTGAGGTTCCCCTGGTCTGTTCTGAGGAACCCATGCAGTTGGGAGGGACATCATTTTGTAGGAGGGAATCAGCGGTGCGCCGCAAGACTAGAAGGTGTTTCTTTTGCGGGAGAG
This sequence comes from Oophaga sylvatica, assembly GCA_033576555.1. Taxonomy (NCBI): domain Eukaryota; kingdom Metazoa; phylum Chordata; class Amphibia; order Anura; family Dendrobatidae; genus Oophaga; species Oophaga sylvatica. Next base: position 95,442,953 of record JARQOD010000008.1, on the reverse strand, counting down.
AGGGACATTTTGTTGGGGGGTGTCCATCCCGGACCTCTTTGAACCAAGGAGTTAACCTGGGAGTGTGTATTTCGTCCCCAAATCCCTCTCAGTTTCTCGTGCCTGCGGAGGTGGTGATTGGTACTAGAACTGAGAGGATTTCTGTTTTTCTTGATAGTGGGTCCGGGGCTAATCTGGTGGACACTCGGTTTGCCCAGGTGCATGGTATGCAACTGAGTGTATTGGCCAAACCGGTCCCTATACTCTCTATTGATTCTAGACCTCTTGGTCAAGGTAGCTTGGTACAAGCTGTTCATAACATTGATCTTCGAGTAGGGGCAATACATAAAGAGCAATTGTCTTGTTATGTGTTGGAGGGTCTGCCTGCTCCTATTGTGTTGGGACTTCCTTGGTTGGCTAAACATAACCCAGTGATTGATTGGCAATCCAGAAAGATAAGCCAGTGGGGTGAATTTTGCAAGAATAACTGCATGAGTACGGTCATCTGTGCGGTTGTGCCTAGGACTTTGCCTCCTTTTCTGGAGGACTTTGGGGAGATGTTCTCAGAGGTGGGGTGTAAAGAGTTACCTCCTCATCGCGCATATGACTGCTCAATAAAGTTGCTTCCTGATGCCTTATCTCGTACTTTCCCAGGGGCCGGGAAGACGGATAATCCGGTTCCTATTCCTCAGGAGGGAGTTGTTGTGTCAGCTGTATGCTCTGAGTTTGAGGGGAGGTATTGGGGGCTCAGGGGGACGCCCCTGTGGGACTTCCAGGGAGACTGATAGTTCCAGATCGCTTAAGACTGAAGGTTACGGGGAACCGTTACAAACGGATGGCTGATAGGGGGAGAGTTTCTGGTCTAGATCTGAAGGTGAACGATCTGGTTTGGTTGTCTACCAGGAATATAAAACTTAAAGTTTCCTCCTGGAGGTTGGGTCCCAGATTCATCGGGCCGTACAGGATCAGTTCCATAATTAATCCTGTGGCATTTCGTCTGGACCTCCCTCCTACGTTCAAAATTCATAATGTGTTTCACAAGTCATTACTTAAAAAGTATGTGGCACCAGTCATACCGTCACCTCTACCTCCTCCTTCAGTGGTAGTCAATGATAACGTGGAAGTTCATTGGAGGGGTATGGTCCTGAGGAGAGGACGTGGGTCCCTGCGTCTGATGATAACGCAGAGCGATTGGTTCGGACCTTTCACACAATTTACCCGGACAGACCTGGTCATGAGGGTCCGGAGGCCCCTCGTAGAAGGGGGGGTACTGTCATGGGTGCATCGCCACGAAGATCGTCGCGATTGCACATTCTGACTTCTCACAGCTGAGCTGCTGTTTCTTTGTGTTTGGTAATGAGAGAGTTAATTTTACCTAGCTCTTTGCTAAGACTAGGTCCAGCCTCGCCCGGCTGCTTTGGATTATGTTCTAATTAGTTTCCTTTATATCCTGCCAGTCTGGGTGTTGGATGCCGGTGAAAGCATTCATATAGTTTAGCAGACTGGATCGGTTCTGGGAATACTTAAGCTAAGAGCTCCTTAGTTGTTTTACTCTTACAGCTTATAGTTTTTTCTCTGAGACCTAAGGTGTTCCTACTGTGTGTGAGTGTTGTATGTAAGACTTTATTTACTTTATTTCTTATCTTTCTTGTATGTCTTTCTGTTCATTAACTGTTACCTGGTCATTCCCTTTGGTGGTATTCAGGGTCCTTCTTAGGACTAGAATACGGTTGGCAGGGATTGATAGGAGACAGGGTTTACGCTGGTGGCCTGGACCTCTGTACCTTTAACAGTACCTCCAGGTTGAGGGATTAGTTAGGACCCCAGTTAGGGTCAGCTTAGACCCCGGTCACCCTCTAGCCGGAGACAGCGTATAACGGATTCCGTTTTGACCCACTGGACTTTCTGTCAGGTAAATCTATGTTATCATATAGCTATGCGCATGTTATATAGTATGTTGCCCTTTTGATATAGATTATTGTCATCACATATATATATCTGCTATACAGCGTGACAACAAATTACATCTCAGAACAATAAAAAGTACCACTGCTGAACGCTGGCTGGAAGCACCGCAACAATCCACGTGAAGTAACTTTTTCCATATCCACCAGAAGTAAAACACATGCAAATCACACTATCAAATGAGGTTTCCCACACTTTATGTGGTAACAAGGAGAAATGATTAAAGTACCCCTGGAGGAGCTGGATACTGTATTTGTTGTGAAAAAAACAAAGAACAGAATTCCACGCCTGATGGTGCAGTTTTGGAAGGATAATGAGCTTCCAGTTCGAGTGGACTAGTAAGGTGTTTTATGCATTTTAATTAATTTGTTTCTTGGTTGGGGTGTGACCCCTTGACACATTAATCAACAGAGTCAAGAAAAAGCCACAAAACTATTACTGGATTACCAGAGTTACTGGTGCTTTCATGCAAGTTGAAGTGCTAGTACCACAGGTCAACCCAAGCTTTACCACTTTTGAATGGGGATGATCTGCAATACAGAGAAGGACCTAGTAGTTGGACCACCAGTGACCACACAATCATGGTATATTCAAAGTATAGTCCATAAATCAAAATTACTGGAGAACCTCTTTATTTGGCTTCCTATGAAATTGGGTGACGACTGCATGGTTTAAAATGTGAATATGTCAGGTTCCCTGCTATTTATATTGTCATAGATCAGATGTCATTGGACAACGTCTTCAAACTTATGATCATTTCACTGGTGACAAAGACATGGCTCGTACATAGTTTGGTCTTTACTGTGTTAAAATACGGATGCAAAACTTGGACGATAAGGAAACAAGACAGAAGAAGAATTGATGCCTTCAAAATGTGGAGCTGGAGAAGGATGTTATCAATAACGGATGTCAAGAAGAACAAATAAATCAATTTTAGAACAAATCAAGCCAGACATGTAACTCGAACTAAGGATCATCAACCTACAACTTACCTACTTTGGATACATCATATGAAGAGAGCAATCACTAGAGAAGGACATCATAATCAGGAGAATAGAAGAAACAAGGTGAAGAGGAAGACTGGCAACCTGATGGTTTGATACTATCAAGATAATGATGGAGAAGACCTTGGTGGACCTATCTAGGCTTGCACAAGATCGACCGTCCTGCAGATAGTTCATCCGTCAAGTCGCCATGGCTCGAGTTCCAGCTAAAGGCCGCTAAAAATATATATCACATGTACAAAATTCCCAGACAATGTACTACTAGTGATTACTTGACCAAGAATGTTTGCCTCCTACTGTAAAATTCCTAGAGTGGAAGCAATCTCAGAATTAAGGAATTATTTATCATCAGGAAAAAAATATATTTGAGATTAATGTTGCTGTGTTTTTCATTCTTGTTTTTTTTCTTTTTAAATGTTGGGAGCACCAATAAATGAATAGCCATTTTCTTCCTTTTAAAATACATTTTAATAAGAGGCTGGTAAAAACTACAAATGATGAAGCTGCCCAGCAAACTGCACTTCTGATCGTGGCTGGTACCCAACCATATCACAATGACCTTCAGTGAGATTACTGGACTGAATGTCTGGTTTGTAGTAACAAAACCCCTAAGATCACAGCTTTACCTCTATTATACTTCAAATTTAATTAAATCAAGACACATATTCTTCATCCATTGGTACAGACTCCATGTAACCCACTTAATGCAGATATCTGTATAGATATATGACAATACATTTTGAGAAAAGTACATGAAACCATTTAAAATAAATAAATAAGTAAGTTGGGATTCATTAAGTACATCCTGGCAATCTATTTGTGTTGTATGACTCACTGACTTGTTAAGGACTGAGTGTGTGGAATTAGCAGCCTTTGTTTTGTTAAGACAATAGAGCTGAAGTTTCACCTTGACTTGTATGAGTTTTGGGGCTCGTTCACACATAGTTTAAGTCAGAGTGCTGTCCATGTAAAAAACTGACCCCATATGAACAGCACACTGACAGCACACTTTTCACACAGACTTAAGGCACATTTGCATTGGCCAATAATCCGACAACGACCCATCATTAATGCTGATTGTGTAATCTGATTGGGTTGAGGCACGGATCAATGTGTAAGCAGGTAAAGAACTAAATAGGTAACTAACGAGGGATCGCCGGCGTGGAAAGTAACCTACAATTTTACGTATATAATTCACTTACCACAGGATTAGGGATGGGGAAACAAAAGTGTGTGAATTAAAACGCTAACGGGATCCAATTGCTTAACACAAGATTGACAATGAGAATATATTCACTACGTATGGAAAAGATGTTATTAGCATCACCGGAAAATCACAATTGCTGAAATACAGATTGGAATATGCTGGTTTATATACTATAAAGAATCTTAGGATTTACAGTCCAACCTGGCCCTAGTTGGGATGGGGCAAACACCATGTTTGTCGGGAACGGTATGTAAGGTTCTTTGTCTCTGTTGACATGTTCCTTGAAACTCAGTTTTCCGTCGGCCATTTTGCTTTCTGTCTTTCTGCAGCTCTTGCCCTCAGTTAATATGGAGTTTCCAGTTTTCATGTTCCCGCCCTGATTCTTCCCTCTTGCTTCTTAAGCAGCCTCAGCTGAACAATCAGTGCTCCTGAATCAAGCCTCAGTCAGTCTGTGACCTGACTCCTGGAAGCCTTGGACTTGTACTCCAGCTATTCCCTACTGAGGAACCTTGGAACACTTTTGGACTCTGGAAACCTGCTGTTTGGTGAATCCATGTTTGCAGAGGAATTACGGTACAGAGAAGAGATCCTGAACCTGCTTTGGAGATTTATTGTAGTGCTTGAAGTTACTCTGGCCTGCTGTGTCTCCTGTCGCTGTTCCTGCAAACTGTGTGAACTTTTCAGCATGCTTGTATGAAGTAATACAAGTCATTTCATTTCAACCTATGTCTCCTGTGTTTTCGTCGCACCCAAGCACAAGACGCTATAGGAACTGTACACTATACATGACAAGATTCAGGAGCCAATGTTTAGTGTCTGCTGGGTCTGGGAAAGCCGTGTCTGCTGTGACTGTGGATATCAGATGTCCGTTTAATACCTTATGTGATGACAGTGGTTATGACTTCTCACAACCATTCCAGGTGAGCGCATTCCCTTAAAATTTTACTCTGGAGTGTTACCACAGGTAAACACTATTGTTTTTTTTTTTTTTCCTTTCCTCTTCTCCTTCCAGCACCTCTGCCTTAAAAGATCTGGAAGATGGAGGCCCGCATAAAGGAACTTTGCGGAGTGACTGATACAATCCTTTCAGATGTACAGACTTTAAAAACCCGTTTTGCAAGCCTACAGGACCTCACTAATCATAATTTGCAAGTGTTTGGACAGACTACCCAGGAATTGCGAGCCAGGATTGAGGCTCTAGAGGAACGAGCCCAGGCTCCTGCCATAACCCCAAGTTCTGGGATCCCCAAATTACCTCCTTTTCGTTTGGCGGTGAACGTGAGAAATTCAGGGGATTTATTAATCAATGAAATTTATTTTTCTCTGCACATGCTTCACAATTTCCCACTGAACGATCCAAAGTGCTTACTATAATCATGTTGCTTACCAATAAGGCTTTGATGTGGGCAAACCCTCTGATTGAGACTGAGGATGATTGTTTGAATCACCTTGATGCTTTTATTTCAGCCATGGGGCAGGTGTTTTATGACCCCAATCGAGGTGCAACAGCTGAAGCAGCCATGTTAACTTTGCGCCAAGGTAAGCGTTCAGTAGCCGAATATGCCCTGGATTTCAGGAGATGGGCTCTTGATACCACTTGGGACACTTCCGCTAAAAAATCTATTTTTCGGAAAGGGTTGTCTCCACTGATTAAGGATGAACTTGCTCGTGCCGACCCTCCCACTGCGTTAGGTGACTTTATTAACTATTGTATCCGTATTGATGCTCGTCTGACTGAACGCAGACAAGAGAGATGGTTCGAAAATAATCGCACTAACCTTTTACTACCTCCCTCCTCAGCTAAGGAACCTTTGAGTAGGATCACAAGGGAACCAGAACCTGAACCCATGCAGGTGGACTCTTTACAAAGACGGGTTAGTGATGCACGCAAAGAACATCGTATAAAGGAAAAGCTATGTTTCTACTGTGGTAAGTCAGGGCACTTCATTATAAACTGCCCCAGCCGTTCTCGTAAGACTACTGCAGCAGTCATTCACTGTGAGTGTTGCGAGAGGAGCTCTGTCATGTCCGAGCCTCAGGCTCCAGAGAGATCTGCTGCAAGAGATCTTGATTTCTCTGACTTAAACTCTGTTAGTTCTGGGGACGATGACGGTATAAACGCTGCAATTTTTCAAGTTTCCTCAGCGGTGTCCCAGCTGAGTTGTAAAAGAAACAATTCTCATTGCTTCCTTTCCATCAAACTCTGGGTTGACTCAGTTTGGGTGTCTAGCTCTGCTATGATCGACTCAGGAGCAAGTGGAAATTTTATGGATATCTCCTTTGCTCTGAAACAGGGGATACGTTCAGTGAAGAAGGCTACTCCAGTACAGATGGAGACTGTGGATGGCTCTCCACTGACTTCTGGACCAGTGGATCAAGAAACAGAGCCTTTGAGGGTCCTTATGGGTAAAGATCATCAGGAGAAAATGTCTTTTTTGCTTATCTCTTCTCCCCACTTTCCCATCATTCTAGGGCTACCATGGCTGCAGGCGCAGAATCCTACGATTAACTGGAGACCAAGGAATTACACTTTCCGGAGAAACAGATGAGTCAAGGAGTTTCAGCTTGCTCTGTTCCTAAAGGAACCATGTCAGTCCCTGACCTACCAGCTGTATACCAGGACTATGACGATTTATGTGACAAGAAGAACGCTGATCAGCTTCCTCCTCACTGTCCATATGATTGTCCAATTGAATTATTACCCGGAGCCGAAATACCTTTTGGTAAGATCTACCCCCTAGCGGGGCCCGAGCTAAAAGCTTTGAAGGATTATATAGACGAAAATTTAGCCAAGGGCTTCATACGCCCCTCTTCATCTCCCGCAGGTGCACCATCTTCTTTGTGAAGAAGAAAGATGGATCTCTGAGACCCTGCATAGACTATAGGGAACTCAATAAGGTTACTATTAGAAACCGTTATCCATTGCCTTTAATCCCTGAGTTGTTGGAGAGAGTGCGGCATGCCAAAATTTTCTCTAAACTGGATCTCCGTGGGGCCTATAACTTGGTCCGTATCAGACCTGGGGATGAATGGAAGACTGCTTTCAGGTCACGCTATGGACACTTTGAATATCTAGTTATGCCTATTGGTCTGAGTACCGCCCCAGCCACTTTCCAACAGTTCGTGAATGATATCTTCAGGGATCTCCTAGATACATTTGTGGTGATTTATCTGGATGATATTCTAATTTTTTCTAACTCCACAGAGGAACATCATGGACATGTGAGAATGGTCTTAGAACGCCTAAGACAAAACCATCTCTACATCAAACTTGAAAAATGTGAATTCCATAGGACCGAAATTCAATTTCTGGGGTATGTACTATCTACGCAAGGGATTAGTATGGATGGAAGCAAGACCCAAGCCATCAAGGATTGGCCAATTCCTAGAAATGTGAAGGAGGTGCAGCGTTTCATCGGTTTGCCAACTTCTATAGACGTTTCATTAAGAATTTTTCTGAGGTAGTGTCACCTATCACCCAACTTACCCGGAAACAGTCTAGGTTCTCCTGACCCCGCAAGCTCAGGAAGCATTTTCCTGTTTAAAGGATAAATTTACCACCGCACCTATCTTAGTACATCCCAACCCCGAGCTTGCCTTCATAATAGAGGTGGATGCTTCAGACTGTGCCGTTGGAGCTATACTCTCTCAGAGAACAGGTGAGAAGAATGTCTTGCATCCCTGTGCCTTCTTTTCCCAGCAGTTGTCTTCGGCTGAGAGGAACTACGATGTTATGTTTCGGTAGCTGAGGAGTGCAGGTAAAAAAGGCAATACACCAGAGCAGTTGGAATCTATGAGATTGCAGTACCCTGACTAACCACCACAACTAGAGGCAGCCGTGGAGCGTTCCTACGTTGGTCCTAGACGCCTCGTCACAGCCTGAGAAACTAACTACACCTAAAGATAGAAATAGGAAAGCTATCTGCCCCGGAGCAGAACCCCAAAGATAATAGAAAGCCCCCAAACATGTAATGGCGGTTAGACAAGATGAAATACTGACACAGAAAGAAAATAGTATGAGCAAACGCTGGGGCCCAAACTAACTAAATAGAAAAGGACAGGAAGGGTACTTACTGCAATCCAAAAAACCCCTGAAAAGCACCAACTCTCAAATTTAAAAAAACCCCCTGAGATCACAAGACCCTTCCCCTAAATTAGTTTTCTGGTGTAACAAAATCCAAAAAAAGCACCACTGAAAAAAAATGGAAAAAACAAAAATTACAAAACTCAGTGGGTGAACTAAAACTAGGGGCAAAAACCCCCCAAGGGGGCCCGAAAGGCCCCCCCAAAAGCAGGGGAAAAATGCAAAAAAAAAGCCCCAAAAAACAAAAAAGAAGAAAATGTTTATCTGTTAGCAGGGGGATGAACACCCCAGCAGGGGTACAAGGGAAACAGGAGAAGGGGTTTAGACCCGAACAATTGATCCCGGCAACCCCGATGGGAAGGACTCCCCTATAAAGACCACCCGTAACACCCGATTCCCAATCCCACAATCTTCACAAAATTACTGGACAGACCCACCGCTTGTAACCACTAGAGGGAGCCTCTCTCAAACCACTCAAACCCATTCCAAAAGTACCCCCCCCCCTTTAGGGGGTCACCCACCCCCTTTTTAGGCAAACAGGCGGTCAGGATGAGTTCTATAACCCAGGATAAGTCTCCTAGCAGGATGCCCCAACAAAACACCAAGGGAAATTTTCCCCGACCAAACCTCTCCATTTAACCAAAAAACTGGGGTTTCCCTCTAAAAAAACGAGAAAAAATATTTTCTCAACCCCAACTCCAGATTGCCCTAAACAAACAGGGGAGGAGGCACAGCAGCAGGGCCCCACTGGTCAAAAAACCCTTCAAACCCGGCTGGGAAAACGTTTTGGGGGTCTTTAAAAGTCCCTGGAAGAAGCAAACGAAAGAAACAGGATTAATACTCCAAAGATCTTAAAAG
>JARQOD010000008.1:95392601-95433756 GCA_033576555.1 Oophaga sylvatica | reverse complement strand
TCTTATCACTAAGCATGAAGCTCTAGCAATGCCTCGGACTCCGGTGTCCGGTGAATTAGTGCAGGTAATCTGGTACCTGAAGCACTTCTCTGTCCTTCTCCACTGCGCCCTTCGCCCTGCTCTCGCTCTTAGCATAAGCACTTGTAGCTTTCGATGGAAAAGTCAGCTTTCTCCAGAGCTCGCTGAGAAGCTCTCAGTATCCTCCTTGTTTCAGCTTCTGCTGAGGTACTGATTAAGGGTAGCTCTGACTAGGCTAGGATGATGCACTTCACCCGTACTAGCCTCCACTTCTTTGTCAGGTGAGCTACGCTAGCTCTGCGAGGATTCAGTCCTCTCTTCTCTCCAAGTCCAGACTGAACTGGCACTGAACTGCACTGTCTGAAGACAGGAAACTGACTGATCTGAGCTCTTCTCAGACAGGAAACTTGAAGGATCTGCACTGTCCTAAGACAGGAAGCTTGAATGAGCTCTGCTACATGTCACTACCTCCTATACCCCTAGTGGGTGTGTCTGAAAGTGTGAGTGAAGTGCATGAATAGCAAGCTTTTGCGATTACCTTCCTGTGCATTCTCCTGGATTTTATGTGTGCCTGCATAGCTGGGCCACACATCCCCCCTTGATTAAACACAGCACTCCCGGGCTGTAAAAGAGAAAAAGAAAACATTTTTGTTTTGCATTAAACATCAACATTATAACTCATCCCATCCGGGAGGTACGACTTCTTGAACGTTACAATTTGTACAATGAAGAATACAAAAGTATCAAAATATCAAGACATTCTCATAAATACAAGATACTTGTGGAGGACCCGCACCAAAACCCTCCCACGTGGGTCCTGGGTGGGCTGCAGGACTTCTGACTGCAGACCTCACTCTAGGCCCACCATACGGGTTTTTCTTCAGAGGTAGATAGTAAATATATGCAGTATGACTACGACACATGATGGAAAATTACACCAAAATTATCCATGTGTCATAATGGATGTTATGCAGCTTATCACCAAGGGGACTATACCAAAAAACTGAGAAAACGATGATCAAAAGCTATATAAAATATAAATTTTATTGAAAGATATATATACTTCACGCTCACCCACAATTTCTTCATTTTCAAGGGGTCTTTCTACCTGCAGCTCCAGGGAACAGCTATGGGGGCCACATTTGCTCCATCTTATGCCAACCTGTTCCTGGGGCTGTGGGAGAGAGACCTCTCCCTTCCGGATCAGGTGTCCCCGATGTGCCGCGTCCTTTCATGGACGCGGTACATCGATGACATATTACTGATCTGGCAGGGGCCTAGTGATAAACTTCATGCTTTCATGTCATCTCTCAATATTAATGATCAAAACATTCGCATTACATATAAATGTGATGCCACATCCATTGAATTTCTGGATGTTTTTTTGAAAAAAGATGCACAGGGTGAATTGCAGACCAATATCTATCGCAAGCCTACTTCGACCAACATGCTTTTGCATGCCTCGTCCTCCCATCCTGACCAATGATCCAGTCAGTCCCAACGGGGCAGTTTCTGCGATTGCGCAGATTATGTTCCACTGAGGAAGACTTTTTTGAACAAGCAAATGATTTGAAGTCACATCTACGGGAACGCGGTTTTAGTAACCGCATGGTGAAAAAGGCTTTTAACCGAGCCAAATATTCATCTAGGGATACACTCTTATACGGCGTAAGACCCAATAGAACGTCTGACCAGGTACGATTTGTCACCAATTTTCACTCACATTTTCCATGGATGAGGAAAATATTGGACAAATCGTGGCACATTTTGAAGGTAGACCCAGTCATATCGAGATTCCTCCCTGAGAGGGTATCTATTGCAGCAAGAAGGTCGAGAAATCTACGAGACCGTTTGGTCCGTAGTCATTATACTGGTATTCCAAATATGACCTTTTTAGATCAAGTGGCTACTAGATGTGGTAGCGTATCTTGTGGCCGTTGCGTTGCATGCCCGAACATTGATAAAATCGATACTTTTCGTAACCAAGATGGTACACGTGAATTTAAGATCAAACAATTGATTACCTGTTCTAGTAGAAATGTTATATATTATGCAGTATGCCCATGTGGAATGATCTACGTGGGCATGACTACTAGACAGTTTAAGGTTCGGATACGCGAACATGTGTTGGGCATAGCAGCAGCAGCGGCCACCGATGATGTAACAACACTCAAAACGATTCCACGCCACTTTAAGAGATATCATGACTGTGACGGTAAACTTCTCAGGATAAGAGGCATTGATATGCTGCAAGTAGGTATCCGTGGGGGAGCCGTTACTAAACGGTTAGCACAGCTTGAGTCCAGGTGGATATGGACACTTGGTACGGTCCAACCATCTGGACTCAATGAGAACATCAGTTATGCGTCATTCCTTTGAAATCTTCGTTTTTACTTTGAGATTTATTTTTGTCATGTGCATTTTTTATACATGTTTTTATATGTTCTTAATTTCTATTTTATTTTCAGCTTCTAGTTTTTCCCTTCACTGCCTGAAACACGGTGCACGATGTAATGCTTGAGTTTACCGATGACGATCTTTTCAAGATATACATTTTTTAGCGGTGGATGAAATACATCACGATTGCAGGACCCGCATCTATCAACTAGCTTTTGTATTATGTCATCTCTTGATGTTACTATGCATTGCACGTTAATAACCATGATTCCCTTGTTATGTCTATTGGTGGTATGCACACTGGTTTGTTTTTTATATACAATGTTTGCGCTCACCTTTACGATTGGTCTCGGGTGCTCCAGCCTTGAACGCGCCCCTCCCCGTGTCTCCGCTATTCCGGCTGGTCCTCAGCGTCTCCACGGGATGGTTGTGCCCGCCCCGGCTCCTCCCATCCTGTGACGCTGGGGGCGGCTGGCGTGGCGGCGCCATGGTGATGGTGCGCGTCATTTCCGGTTGGCGCGCCCGACTTCCGGTCGCGCACGTAACGACGCGGCGACTTTAACACTATTTAAACAAGGGTAATGTGGCGGTGCATTAGGTCCCCTGAAGAAGGTAGATTCGAAACGCGCGTCGGGGCGGACGCGCTCACCCAGGCTCCGTTGACAGTCATTTCCCCACCAGTTCCGGCACATTTATTGGTAATTATACCCGATGGGGCTATGTCCCTTGTATCTTCATTATGGTCTATGTATGTAGTGCTGGCGGTGGGTGTACATGCGCTTTAGATACAGCTTAGTTCTGTTACGTGGTAGACATTCTTATCTGTTCCCACATACCTATTAGCTTAGGTGGTAGGTGGGATATGCGCATTAGATACTATTCAACGTAGGTACTAGTCAGACATTTGTTATAGCTGGTACATATACTATGCTATTCAGTAGCGATCTACATTTAATATGATACTCTGCATTATAATACACATATAGTGCTGCTGAGCTTTACCAATATACGCTACATTGTGTTGTATTTATTGTCACTTTCCTGTGTGAGCGTGTTGCTTCACGAATGCACTGGCGATTTATTTCTCTACTTTCCCATTTTCCCTTTGAACCTTTGGTCCATGTTGTTAGTTTTTTATATATATCTTTCAATAAAATTTATATTTTATATAGCTTTTGATCATCGTTTTCTCAGTTTTTTTGTTAGAGGTAGATAGTAGTGGTTTCATGTAAAACCAAGATAAGGCACCGCAGTGCAACCATCTACAATGAAAGTTCTTGGGCTGGCACAGTCCACAGCCACGCAGTCCACTGGCATGGTCAAAACACATTTCAAATAATTACATTAATACTTTTTCAAACTTTATACAATTTGTCAGTGACAATAAACCCTGTCTGGGTCTTGCTAGACTAGTTTACTAGGACTACTCTTGATAGCGAATTGGTAATCTTCCCTTAGTGGTTCGTTCTGACCTACGTGGTGTGGTGTCAGGTATAGTATTCTCTGGTCTATCTGTTCTGCGTACTGGCAAACTATAATACTGTCTCAACCTTTCTATGGATCTGGCAAGTGTACTGGTGGCTGGGCGAGGCGGTACTGCTTCACCAGCTTCACCAGGGGATTCCACTTCTTGTGGTGCTGCTTCTTGCGGGTCCACTTCTTGGGGTTCTACTGGTTGAGGGTCTGCCGGAATAGGTTCTTCTGGAACTGGCTCAACGGGCACAATTGGTATGACTGGAGGTAGAGACTCCTCTTGCGGTTGATAAAACTGCAGCACAGGAATAATTACAGCGTCTCCCAATCTGGGCCAATCCGCAGGTAAATCTCCCAAATCCGTGTGTATGACCGCTTCAGCATTTTCTTTCTGAAGGACAACAGGGTTTTCTTCACGGAGCTTTAATGGGCCAGGACACAACTTTAGATGATCTCTAGACACAGTTGCAGTCGTTTTTCCTCCATCCTTGCTGATGGTACAGACCTTTCTGTTATCAAAATTGGAATCTTGCACGACATACGGCTCCTGTTCCCACTGATCATCCAACTTGTGCATTCTTCTTTTCCTTTTGAGCACCATTTCTCCAGGCATTAAAGGCTTAGCGGGAGCATTTTTGTTATAGTTCTTCTCTTGCTTTTCTCTTACTTTGTTGAGACTGTCTTCTACGCAGGCTTGTACTCTCTTGTACTGTTCCTGTCGAGTTGTGTCCCAATCTTCAGCACTGTCATCAGCCTCTGGTTCTACCACTCCCAGTTCCAAATCCATTGGCAGCCTTCCCGGTCTTGCTCTCATAAGGTAGGCTGGAGTGCAGTTGGTAGAGCTTACTGGTATGTGGTTGTACAAGTCAACCAGGTCAGGTAACAAGTCTGGCCACCGATTTCTTTCTTCCAGGGGTACAGTTTTCAGTAAATCCATGACAATGTGATTCATCTTTTCACAAAGGCCGTTGGTCTGAGGGTGGTATGGTGTTGTTCTGATCTTTTTACATCCATACAATTGACAAAATTCCTGAAACAGTTCAGCTTCAAATGCAGGACCTCGATCAGTCAGTACCTGCTCGGGATATCCGTGTGGTCTGCAGAAACTTGCTTGGAAGGTTCTTGCTGCTGTCTCTGCTGTCATATCTTTGACAGGGGCGACCACCAGAAACCTGGAATAGTGATCCACCATGGTCAGGGCATATGTGTATCCCGACCTGCTTGGGGACAACTTGACGTGATCCAATGCCACGATCTCCAGGGGACGAGTCGTCCGGATAGGCTGCAAGGGTGCCTTTTGACTACAGTAGTCTTTCCGTCTGAGGCCACAGGGTCCACAGTTCCGGCACCACTTCTCGATGGAGCTGCGCATCCCTACCCAGTAGAACCGACACTTCAACAGGGTCTCCAGCTTTTTCCAGCCAAAGTGTCCTGCTTGATCGTGGTAAGCTTCCAACACCATTTGGATGTCTGCTTTGGGGACCACTATCTGCCAAACCATTTCATGGGTCCTTGGGTCGACGTATCTCCTGCACAACTTCTCACGGTATATGAACAACCGGCTTCTCTCATTCCACAGGAGCTTCGCTGGTACGGGTGCGTCTTTCTCCAAGGAGGAACCTTCCTGTCTTATCAGCTCCTTGATACGGCTGACCACTGGATCGCTGTCCTGAGTCTCCTTCCAGCTGTGATGAGGTAAAGGGTTCAACATCTCACCACACCGCTTTCTGTAGACTCGTTGCTCTTGGACCATCCCATTTCGGTGGAACGCAGGTAGCTCGATTTCTTCCAGATCATCGGATTCTTCCTCCGTGTCGGATTCATGCGGCATTCTGGACAAGGCGTCCGCATTAGCATTTTTACGGCCTGCCCTGTACTTGATGGTAAACTGGTAATTTGACAACCGAGCCATCCAACGTTGCTCCATGGCTCCCAGCTTGGCTGTTTCCAGATGCGTCAAGGGGTTGTTGTCTGTAAACGCAGTGAACCTGTTGGAGGCAAGGTAATGTTTGAATCTTTCGGTGATGGCTCAGACCAGCGCCAAGAACTCCAGTTTGAAGCTGCTGTAGTTTTCTGGGTTTCTCTCAGTTGGCCTGAGCTTTCTGCTTGCATACGCGATGACTTTTTCTTGGCCGTTCTGCTTCTGACTGAGGACTGCTCCTAATCCTTCGTTACTGGCATCTGTGTATAGCAGGAACGGTTGGCTGTAATCTGGGTAGGCTAAGATTTCATCGCCTGTCAGGATCTCTTTCATCTCTTTGAATGCCTCAGCTTGTTCTTTTCCCCAATTGAATGGAGGGTTTCTGCTCTTGAGAGGTTGTCCGACCAGGAGGTCCTGTAAAGGTGCCGCTTTCTTAGTGTAATCTTTCACGAACCTCCTGTAGTAACCTGTTAATCCCAGGAACTGAGCACCTCCTTTAGATTCTTCGGCTCCGGCCATTTCTGGATGGCTGTGACCTTCTCGGGGTCCGGCGCTACTCCTTCGGAACTGACAATATGTCCCAAGTACTGTACCTTCTGTTTGAGCAGGTGGCATTTAGAGGGCTTTAGTTTCATCCCATACTTGGACAGTGACTCGAATACCTCTGCCAGGTGCTTCAAATGATCTTCATATGTCTTGGAGTACACAATCACGTCGTCCAGGTACAGCAACACGGTTTCAAAGTTGAGATGTCCTAGGCAGCTCTCCATCACTCTCTGGAATGTTCCTGGGGCACTGCTGAGGCCAAACGGCATTCTGTCAAACTCGCAGAGTCCCATTGGGGTGGTGAAAGCTGTTTTCTCCCGATCCTCCTCAGCCACAGCTACTTGCCAGTACCAACTAGTAAGGTCGAGGGTAGAAAAGTAGTTAGCCGTTTTCAGAGCAGCTAAGGATTCCTCTATGCGTGGTAATGGGTATGCATCTTTATGTGTTATACGATTTTGCCTATAATCTACACACATTCGCATGCTACCATCCTTTTTCTTAACTAGAACTAGAGGTGCTGCCCAGGGGCTACAACTATCCCTTATCACCCCGGCTTTCTTCATGTCATGCAGCATTTCCTTAGCTTTCTGATAGTGGGCTGGAGGTATAGGCCTGTACCGCTCTTTGATGGGAGGATGACTGCCTGTAGGGATATGATGCTGTACTCCCTTAATTGCCCCAAAGTCAAGTGGGTGTTTGCTAAACACTTGTGCGTACTCTTGTACCACCCGTAGTACCCCCTGTTTCTGGTGGACGGAAGTGGTGTCTGTCCCTATATGCAGCTGCTGACACCAGTCCGCTACCTGGTTTGCCGGATCATTATCCTCCGCTGGTTGGCGGGAGGCTAAGGACTCGGTTGTGAGGATAGAATTGTTATCTACGGCATGTAATTTAGCAACTGTAGCATAACGTGGCAAATTTACTTCATCGTCCCCCCAGTTGAGAAGTCGTACTGGTACTCTCCCATTTATTACTTCCACTACCCCTCTAGCAATCATGAGTGTAGGTCTGTGCTCTGAACGATGGGGCTCTACTACTGCTTGGTAGTTCTGTCCTCTCAGACCTATGGCTGCTCTACACCATATTAACATTTCACTCATTGGGGGTATTACAATGGGGTTCGAGTCTGTGACCCGTACATTACCGATTTCACCATCTGTAAGCTTCGCTTGCTGCTGGCACATCAGGGCCCGGATCTCCCTCTGGATCACTCCCTTCTGCTTTGGCTTGGCAACTTCAGCGAGCTGTTGGAGCAAAAACACAACTTCTCCCAGACAGTTACTGATAACGTTAGTACCTAGTATCACATTTAAGGCATTCTCCTCATTTACAGTCTTTACCACTAAAAGTCCCTGATCCTTCAGCTCCACCCTGCCCACTTTTACGTTCACGTTTTTGGCTCCAATTACTTCAACAGGGGGACCATTGGTGGCGTACACTGTCAAGTCAGGGTTTGGGGGCTGGAGACTGTCCATGGACCAAAATTTATTGTAAAGGACATCAGGTATGATGGTCACCTGAGATCCAGTGTCCAGCAGTGCAGGGATTGCAATCCCGTCCAGAATCATGGACAGGTAGGGTCGTCCACCCACGAACCTGCGGTTCCAGTCTAAGGGGCCTGATGAGTCTACTCCTGGGTGTTGGCCCTCTGACCCAGGATTGGCTCGTTTAAAGGACATTGCTGAGCCATATGACCTTTTTGGTTGCAGCGGTAGCAGATGATCTCCCGGCGAGGATGGTGTTGATCAGGAGTCCCTCCTGGGGGTGGCGTGGTCCTCCTCCGGTGAGGCGACGTCCTCCATTTCCTCCGGTTCATCCAAGGGACATCCTCCGGACAGTCGGCTAGTAGGATCTTTCCTCCTTCCTCTTTCCGCAGTTGCAGGGCATCCATTACAGTGGCCAAGTTCTTAGTCAGCTGGCGCACTTCTGAGCGCAGATATTCCAACTCACTAGGGGGTGCCACCTGCGTTTTAGCTTCTGCCACCTGCGGGGAAAAGGTGGGTACTGCCGGCTTAAGAGTGGCTTCACCCGGGTGATACTGATTTGCCACCTCAGGCTTTTCCAGGGGTCGCAGTCCTTTTATTGCCATGTCCTTTAGGGTATCAAAGGTGGCATCTGGATGATCCAAGGACCACCAGTTTACAGTCCTGCTTTCCTCTGGAGACCTCAGTCCCCGCACGAATTGCTCTTTCAACATTTGGCTCTCATCAATGGGACTTGTAGGGTTAGCCTGTTTAAGAGCTCGCAGGGCCCCCTGTAGTCAGCAGGCGTAGTCCCTAATACTGTCACCCGGTCCCTGGAAGCACTGATAAAATGCCATCCGGAGATCCGTTTCTGTGCGGTCCTCAAAGATGGCCTGTAGCTTTAAGAGAATCGCAGGTACTGACTCCTGGTCTGCAGTGGGCCAAGTCTCTACTTCTCTCTCAGCCGCACCAGCTAACTGTCCTATTACCACAGCAGCTTTTTGCTTTTCAGTCATTGAGTACATATCCAAAATACTACATATCTTCCGTTTAAATCCTGGCAGGGTGTCTGGCTCGTCGCTGTACTGGGGGAGCCACTTCGCTCCAGGCATGTATGGGAGCGTTAGGGGCATAAGCGGGACCACCGGATCAGGTGAGGGGCCTGCACCCCCATCCTGCGGTACAACGCCAAGCGGTGGGCTATTGGGGCCTCCGGCGGGGGCCGCTCCGTCTGCCGGTTGATGCGACATGTTGATGCCCCCTTGGTTAATCTGAGCCTACCTCTTTCACAGGCTGCAGCGTCGCAGGTACAGCGGTGGAGACAGGACCTTCGTTGCAGGCACAGCGGTGGAGACAGGACCTTTGACGCTGGCGCTCTGATGATGCCGCAGTATCTTGGGATGCAGTTTGCGATGCGGATTGCAATGCAGATTGTGATGCAGTATGCGATGCAGATTGCGATGCAGATTGCGATGCAGTTTGCGATGCAGTTCGCGATGCAGTTCGCGATGCGGCTCGCGATGCAGATTGGGGTGCAGGTTGGGGGCGTGTCCAGGAAACTGCGCGTTATTTTAGGTACGCCCCCCTTCTTCACCAGCGCCTGAGGGCGCGAACATGGCGGTAAAATGGCGGAATTTGGCGCCAAATGCAGCAAACAGTCTTTTTCACCAAACAGTTCAATACAGGCACACAGGACTCACAATTGCAAGCTTTCGTATCCTGTTCGTGACGCCAAGTTTAGTTGACTCGCCCCACAATTGTGGATACCAGGGCTATGGGGTACTCGGAGCCGAGCCCATAGAAGTCTATGGGAGTTGTCACTGGCAGCGGGGCTCGGTCCGTGGCCCTGGCAGTCAAGCGTTGGGGGATATTTACAGGGGATTATTAGGATAGGTAGTTCGTGACGCCACCTGTGGTATCTGGTTAATTGGACCAGCGCTGCTATTAGGATCTTCACAGGGGATGTTATTGGGGCAGCTGGGTGGTAAGTCTCTCACAGGTGAGACTGGTCCCTGGAAGTCTATGGTGGTGATGCAGGGTGTAGATAAGAATTCAGTCACACACAATGCAGCTTCTTTTCATACCTTTACTGGTAGATGGTTCAAGCAGATCCCGGGGAGCTGGTCGGGGTGGAGAATGCACATTCGGGTAACCGCTGAGCAGGTTAGAGGCCTCCTTAACTTCAATATGTATCTGAGTCCAAACTTGCGTGAAGCGAAGCTAACTCTTTCAATAGCAACTACGCCCGGCCGACATAGTGGTAGAGCCTTTTCAGTGGTAGAACTAAGTCTATTTCTGCAGCGTCCCGCTAGACTCCTGTTCTCCTGACTCCAGTTACGTATCGACACATTGAGCTGCCTTCTGTGACCTGTAGTCCAGAAAGTCTCCGGTTTTCTTATCACTAAGCATGAAGCTCTAGCAATGCCTCGGACTCCGGTGTCCGGTGAATTAGTGCAGGTAATCTGGTACCTGAAGCACTTCTCTGTCCTTCTCCACTGCGCCCTTCGCCCTGCTCTCGCTCTTAGCATAAGCACTTGTAGCTTTCATGGAAAAGTCAGCTTTCTCCAGAGCTCGCTGAGCAGCTCTCAGTATCCTCCTTGTTTCAGCTTCTGCTGAGGTACTGATTAAGGGTAGCTCTGACTAGGCTAGGATGATGCACTTCACCCGTACTAGCCTCCACTTCTTTGTCAGGTGAGCTACGCTAGCTCTGCGAGGATTCAGTCCTCTCTCCTCTCCAAGTCCAGACTGAACTGGCACTGAACTGCACTGTCTGAAGACAGGAAACTGACTGATCTGAGCTCTTCTCAGACAGGAAACTTGAAGGATCTGCACTGTCCTAAGACAGGAAGCTTGAATGAGCTCTGCTACATGTCACTACCTCCTATACCCCTAGTGGGTGTGTCTGAAAGTGTGAGTGAAGTGCATGAATAGCAAGCTTTTGCGATTACCTTCCTGTGCATTCTCCTGGATTTTATGTGTGCCTGCATAGCTGGGCCACACACATTCACCGTGCCAAACGCGTTGATCCTATGTTTCGGAGAGGGCATTTTTACAGTCTCTGAAATATTGAGGTATCTGCTTTACTTTATTGTTCAGCAATTGATTTTCCAAGTGACAATCAGGGCCCATAAAGGATATAGCAGCCTGTAACATCTTTACATAATAAGCCTATTATTGTGCCATAAAATTCCTCTGTAAAGCAGTTTCCAGCGAATCCTGACCTGAGTGCCGCTTTACCATCACTGTTACCTGCATGCTAATTATAGGTGTGATTTACACACTTTGTCTTTTATCCAAAGGAAGTTTTTTCCTCTTAGTGATCAAAGTCAAGGCATTTTGATGTCCGTGATTTGGATTGTGTCCTGCAAATAGTTTCCATGTGGTTACACAGCAATATCTTATAAATCAAGCTCCCCGTCCTCCTTCACCTGGCGGTTAGATTAGCTCATTACTTCAGTTTGAGCTACTTTAAGCATTAGAAAATGCAAACCACCGTGATAAGTGAGTATTGAGTGTTCATTTTGGGAAGGTCTACAGCTTTGGATTTAACAAGTCTGCTGTAAATGAAGTGCCAAAAACAGATACAGTAGGTGATATCAGGACAAGACAGTGCTTCCTGAAACCACTCCAAATGACAGAGAAAGTTGCAAAAACAGCACCTATACAAAGTCCAATTACTCTATGCAGGTTCACTGGTGGTCTCTCGTCAACTTGGTGTAATAATGATGGAATCAGCCATCACAACTTTTTAGAGAAAAAGGCAGTTGCAGTCCAGCTTCTTAGAAGTGAAATTCTTTATTTCCAATATGATAAAACATCACAAACGGTGTCCTCCAAAAGTGTACATCAAACAGAGAAGGTGGCACCTAGTAAAACAGCGACGCGTTTCGACCACCAAGGGTCTTTGTCAGAGCTCACAACTTTTTCCATTATCATCAAAATATTAATGTCCACGATTCCTCAGAAATAGTGCCATGGATGCACAAGGCACAAGATTGGCTTTAAATGAGCTTATACCGCTATAGCCCCAACCAATCTCTTTAATAGATGCTTTTACTTTCAGAATCCTGGAGGTTCCATCAAAAGGGGAAGTTTGGTAAACTTTATGTTTCTCATTGTAATTCTTTGGGAACTTTTCAGCCTCCTTAATTAAAATATTTTGCAAGCACTGTTCTTGCTAGTCTTTTTTCTGATAAGTTTAGGTAGTTGTCTATCAATTGAGAGATGATTTAGTGGAGATCTGGCAATGCTACTTTCATCAGCGCACACCTTGGAGCACATTTGTAAGGACTGTATAGAGCTCATTTTCTGTGTGCTGCATTTACCAACATGATGCATATGTATCAGGATAAATTCTGCTTGTATCTTGTTTGTGGAAATGTGTGGTTAAGAATAAATCTGGGCTGGTAAGTCACATCTATGTCCTGACCCTAAAAGCTTAACCAGAAAATTGCATGAAAATGTATGATCAGTATGGACACCATCATTATTAAAGTCCACTTCGCTTCGTTGGACTGATTTACACATTTTTGACATATCTTTCTTTTGGTGATGGAATACCTCTTTTGTTCTTGGAAAAGTATCCAAACCCAGACTTTTAATAACTAGGATAAACCCCTTTGAGAGGCATCAGCCCACATCTTACTGTCGTACTATAGTTGGAGAAATTTGAGCCAAGCACATTATCAGTTGCATGGCTCTTAAGAAATGTTTATGGAACAGTTCACCCCAAAGTCTGGTGTAAACTGCTTAGTATATATTGGCCAATGACTTTAATTACAGATGTTTATCATCTTTGTTATTAAATAGTGAACAGCTTCTACGTCTTCTGGCTTCCTGTTTGCCAGGGGGCGGTGCATTCCTGAAGATTGACAGTTCGGGCAGACGGCATGACTGAGACATTGGCCTAAACTGTGCATTTTCCAGCTTTGCCTCTGCAGCACTGGAGCAGCACAGGCACTCTGAGGCTAGCTAAAACCAAGCATCCGGCCAACTTTAAAGCTGTGCTTGAAAGCTGTATGGTAAAGAGCTTGCAAACCTGCTCTTGTTTAAGAAACCAGCCATTGCAAAGGCCCCCTCTTATAAAGCTTCAGTTCTTTACAGATACCCTGTTAGTCTCAACAACACATTATAATTGACGTTTTTAAGTTTTCTGTTTCATTCCATTAGATGCAAGATTACGGTTATTCCTCCTAATATCACTGTATAGTAACTCAAGGAGTGTAGTTGTCTCATTACAGCCATACAGAGGTTTGTTAACCTTTCTATAGAGTTTAAAAGTAAGTTTTAATAAACATCTAGTTCAACCTATAATCATATCAGGCAAAAATAAATCTCTATTGTATAATTCCAATTGACTTCCATTTAGGCTACTTCCACCTTTTATTTTTGGCCTCTATGTAGGTTATACACATGTTTAAAACATAGAAAAGCACAGTAAAACAAACGTATAAAAGTACTCTACTGTAAAAAAGTAACAGTAAACAGCAAGTGCTAGTAAAAAGATGATAATACACAGGGCATTTGGTTGATAAGTTTTTGAAAAAAATGTATACTAAGCCGCTCTACCAAACGTCAAGGTATACCCGTATCAGAGCAGTCCCTGACTAATGTATTTAATCTCTAACTGATGTATTTAAAAACCTGGTCATGTGTATAGTACCTATATAAGCAGGATTCAGAAAGGTATTGTCCAATGTGGATACGCTGCAGAGAACGGCCCTTATGTGCATGGCTCAAAAAGGAGGGGTGTAAAAGCTCCCTAATCTTGCAAAAACAAGAAACCAATTAAATACAAACACATGAGCTATGCACACAGTGAACAAGCCTCTAGGAACATGTCACACCACCGGAAGTCTCATTACAGCCATACAGAGGTTTGTTAACCTTTCTATAGAGTTTAAAAGTAAATTTTAATAAACATTTAGTTCAACCTATAATCATATCAGCCAAATATAAATCTCTATTGTATAATTCCCAATTGACTTCCACTTAGGCTATTTCCACTTTTATTTTGGCCTCTATGTAGCTTATACACATGTTTAACGGATTTCTCAGATGGCTGCCATGCAGTTGCAATCAAAATTATTCAACTCCAAATGCAATCAGGTTTATTAGCAAAATGTATAAACTTTTTGCTCTTTGAAATAAACCAAACAAGAAAAACTTATCAAGGTCAACCCAACTAATATAAGAAGTGATTTCTCCATTTCTCCAAATTCATCAAAAAACGTCACTTTTAATGAATACTACAATTTTGAAATATTCGATCCGTTCATACCAAACATCTTTAATACTTAAAAAAGTCCCGTTGGCTGTTGTGACCTGCTGCAAACAAGTTGCATAGTCAGACACCAGCTTCTGGCAGCGCTCCCGAGAGATCTTAGCCTTTCCTCACTGGCAATGGCTTCTAGTTCACTAATATTCTTGGGTTTCTTCAAAAATTTTTTATAGGGTTCAAGTCAAGCCAATGTGATGGCCACTTCAGAATCTTCCTGATCATTTTCTGAAACCATTCTTTGGTGTACCTTGAAGTATGTTTGAGAACATTTAAAAATGTCTAACATCAAAAGACGCTCAAGCACCCTCTTCCCCACAGAAGACATTATGTTTTCTCCAAGGATTTCTTCATACTTGTTGTTAGTGTATACTTTTCATCTTACCACAGAATAGAATGGCAATTTTCTGTGGCTTATTTATATGGTTTTAAAGCATATTGGATTTGACAATTCTGTGCGTTTGGTTCAGGACAGGTTTACTGGAGTTTGATCATGAACACATTCAGCATTTAGCATGCTCCATACTCTGCAAACTGGAATCTCAATGCCTGCTGCCACCAAGTCTTGCTGCAGGTCTTTAGTTATTACTAGAGTTGAGCGATACTTTCCGATATCCTAAAGTATCGGAATCGGAATGGTATCGCCGATATCACTAAAATATCGGCGATACCCGATACCGATACCGGAAGTCCCATGTAAGTCTATGGGAACAAAATATCGCAACTAAAAAAACCCCATTCTTTCCTTGTAAACACTAAATATACACACATAGAATACATATATATATATATATACATGTCATTGTGACATATATATATACATATATGTATAGTTTATACACTTCTACATAGTAAAATATCCTCTGATTCAATTGCCGGGTAAAGCCGGCTTCAGTGAAAAGACAGAAGCACCCGACATGAAATGACACTTGGTGTACATAGGGTTAACCATGTCTTTTCATGTCGTTTGCTATCTGATTTGCACAAACAATTAAATCAGTCTATGTGTGCAAAATTTCACACCTGTAGGGGTTAATTAAAGGTGTAAATTCGTTGTAAAAAAACGGACTTTTTTGCTACGAATTTACACCTTTAATTAACCCCTACAGGTGTGAAATTTTGCACACATAGACTGATTTAATTGTTTGTGCAAATTAGATAGCAAAGGACATGAAAAGACATGGTTAACCCTATGTACACCAAGTGTCATTTCATGTCGGGTTCTGCATTTTCACAAAAGCCGGCAATTGAATTAGCGGCTATTATACTATGTAGAAGTGTATGAACTACAAATATAAATATATATATATATATGTGTCACAAATTCAATGACATGTATATATATATATGAGGTGTAAAATTGCTGAAAAAAAATGCGTGGGCTCCCGCCCTATTTTCGCAACCAGACAGACAAAGCCAGTGAGTGGGGGCAGATAATAATAGCCCAGAGAGGGACCATTATTTTTGCCCCCCCCGGCTACTAACATCTGCCCCCAGACACCCCAGGAAAGACAAATCTATAATTAGATTCGCCCTTTCTGGCACTTTGCCCGTCTATTCCCATTGCCCTGTAGCGGTGGCGAATGGGTTAATATGGGGTTAAAGCCACCTTGCTATTGAAAGGTGACCTTAAGCCAGGTTAATAATTGAGAGCTGTCAATTAGACAACTATCAATTATTAATCCTATTGCATGAAATAAAAATAAAACACACACACTTTAATTAAAAATCATTTTAATGAAATAAAGACATGTTTTTGACCATCTTTTATTTTACTGCAAAAACCATTTCCTGTAATAAAAATAAAATAAAAAAGCAAAATTATTCTTACCTATCCCATGCACAGTCAGGTCCCACGGTGTAATCCTTCAGAAAGGGTTAATGTTTACTGCAGGGACCGCAGCTAATGCTGCAGCCTCACAGTAAACCCCAAATGAATGAGTTCCTCTCCTGCCTGACAGGAGAGTAAAGGCTGGGTGTGACATAACGATACACCAGCGATCCCGACAACGATATGCACTTGTCAGGATCGCTGGTGTATCGCTACATGATCGCTGCTGAGCTGCCAAACAGGCAGCTCAGGCAGCGATCTGGGACAGCGACACTGCGGGTAACATCGCTTAAGGGCCCGTCTCACATAGCGATATCGCTACCGAGATCGCTGCTGAGTCACTAGTTTTGTGACGCAGCAGCGAGCTCACCAGCGATATCGCTGTGTGTGACATTCAGCGACGATCAGCCCCCCTGCCGGGTATCGCTGATCGTCGCAGAAATGTCAGGACCTTTTTTTGATCGCTGGTTTCCCTCTGACAGGCACGCATCGCTGCGTGTGACAGGCGGGAGACCAGCGATCCGCTGGTAACCAAGGTACACAGCGGGTTTCCAGGCACCGCGCAGCGCTTGGAAACCCGCTGTGTACCTTGGATACCAGCTCCCTGCATCAGGGCGCTGGTATCCAAGGTACACAGCGGGTTTCTAGGCACAGCCCCGCGCCTGGAAACCCACTGTGTACCTTGGTTACCAGCGGATCGCTGGTCTCCCGCCTGTCACACGCAGCGATGTGTGCCTGTCAGCGGGAAACCAGCGATCAAAAAAAGGTCCTGACATTTCAGCGACGATCAGCGATACCCGGCAGGGGGGCTGATCGTCGCTGAATGTCACACACAGCGATATCGCTGGTGAGCTCGCTGCTGCGTCACAAAACTAGTGACTCAGCAGCGATCTCGGTAGCGATATCGCTATGTGAGACGGGCCCTTAAGTGGAAAGCTTAATTGATTGCTTTCCACTTTCACTTCAGGTCAGCCAGGGACACAATCAGTGACGTCAGAGGGAACTGATTAACAAAAATAGGGGTTCCCTTCGAAAAAAAAATGGCGTGGGGTCCCCCCTATTTTTGTTAACCAGCCAGATGAAGCAGACCGCTGAGGCCTGGATTTTCAGGCTGTTAAGGAGCCAAGATCCATGGACCTTGCCAGCCTGATAATACCAGGCCACAGCAGTCTGCATATCTTGGCTGATTAACAAAAATAGGGGATCCCCTCGAAAAAAATTGGCGTGGGGTCCCCCCTATTTTTGTTAACCAGCCAGATGAAGCAGACCGCTGAGGCCTGGATTTTCAGGCTGTTAAGGAGCCAAGATCCATGGACCTTGCCAGCCTGATAATACCAGGCCACAGCAGTCTGCATATCTTGGCTGATTAACAAAAATAGGGGATCCCCTCGAAAAAAATTGGCGTGGGGTCCCCCTATTTTTGTTAACCAGCCAGATGAAGCAGACCGCTGAGGCCTGGTTTTTCAGGCTGGTAAGGATCCAATATCCATGGACCTTGCCAGCCTGATAATACCAGGCCACAGCAGTCTGCTTAGCTTGGCTGGTTAACAAAAATAGGGGATCCCCTCGAAAAAAAAACGGCGTGGGGATCCCCCCTATTTTTGTCAACCAGCCAAGTAAAATGCAGACTGCTGCGGCCTGGTATTAAAAGACTGTCAAGGCCCATGGATTTTGGCCCTCAACAGCCTGATAATACCAGGCTACAGCAGCCCCACATTTGGCGCATCAAAAGATGTGCCAATTGTGGCACTTTACCCGGCTCTTCCCACTTGCCCTGTAGCGGTGGCAAGCGGGGTAATAAGGGGTTAATGTCACCGTTGATTGCACGGTGACAATAAGCACGGTTAATAATGGAGAGGTGTCAATAAGACACCGATCCATTATTAATCCCAAAGTTATTAAATGTATAAAAAAAAGACAAAGCAAGAAAAAAGTATTTTAATGAAATAAAAGAGACAACACAGTTTTCATTAATTTTATTGTACTCTCATTCCTGCGACGCCATCGATCTCCTGTAAAAAAAGAAAAAAAACAAACCAACAGTATACCACCTGTCCGACGCAGTCCATAACGACAGTCCCACGACGATCCAACTCTGCTACATCGCAATGACAGGCAGAGCCTGTCATCGCGACGCAGCACAGCTGATTACCTGCTTCCCCGGCGGTGACGTCATCGGACTGACTGCTTTACGGCCGGGATTACCCAGCAGTCACTGCAGCTATCGCGAGAAACTGCATGTGACCGCCGGGGAAAGAAGATTGCGGCCATGAAGCAGTCCAGGACGTGACCGCCGGAGATCTTCTGCCAGGTAAGTGCCGCTGACTCCTGACAGACCCGACCGACGGACACAGACAGTGACAGTGACAATCCCGATTCCGGTATCCGATAAGACGAAAATATCGGTACTCGGAATCGGAATTCCGATACAGCCAATATCGGCCGATACCCGATATTTGCAGTATCGGAATGCTCAACCCTAGTTATTACAAATTC
Organism: Oophaga sylvatica; assembly: GCA_033576555.1. NCBI lineage: Eukaryota > Metazoa > Chordata > Amphibia > Anura > Dendrobatidae > Oophaga > Oophaga sylvatica. The sequence goes on along the minus strand of JARQOD010000008.1, from coordinate 95,415,334 downwards.
ACCTGCCTCCTCAGAAATCTGGCAGAAGCCAGGTAAAGCTTCCTCTTCTTGCCAAGTCAGGTAGTATAGCAAGTTTCCTTTAACTTGTGGACTTTGTTTCCAACTGTATCTCTAGACACATTCACCGTCTTTGCTATCTTTTTGTATACTTTTCCTTGTTTGTGCAAGACAATGATCTCTTAACTTTTTAGATCACTCTATTGACAATCCATAAGGAATGGGATCCTCAGGAACACTTCCAGAAGCTGATGTCTGGCTATGCATCATGTTTACAGCATGTTATAACAGCCAGAGGGGCTCTACTGAATATTAAAGACACTTGTCAAGAAGGGGTTGAATAATCTGAGACTGCAAAAGTCAGTAAAAGTGGCATTTTGTACTGAATTTTTAGAAACAGCATGTTAAATTAGTTGTGTTAATTTATTTACGGTAAATTGCTTTTGTTTGGTTTATTGAAAACAGCAGAACGTTTGTACATTTTGCTACTACACGTAATTTTCAATGAGGTTTTACTAATTTTTAATTCAACTGCACTATGTTTAATGTATTTTTTATACTAGATTACCCTTATTTAGCATGATACAGGGGCGTATCCAGGGGGGCGCTGTTGGGACGCCTGGTGCGGCAGTCCAAGGTGTCTCTAAGGAGTGGGATTCAGCTATTTTCTGATGGAAGTCTGCAGAGACGAGCTGTGGATGTGAAAAGTTATCATGGCATCTGGACAAGATGGAGAAGAAAAGAAAGACATGACTTCAATCAGAGAAGATATCATCTATAAAGATACCTGGATGTAAATATTTGTGATTGTAACCTAACTATGTCTCATCAGTATCATGACTGTTACTGTGAGTTATAGGTTCATGCAATACAATTATATATGGTGACCTGACACGACAATTGAATACTGTGCTAAGTTTTGTGGTCTATTCATGTACTGATTGTAGTTCTGGTGATGTATTTCTGTACTAATGGTGGTTCTAGTGATGTATTTCTGTAGTGATGGTGGTTCTGGTGATTTATTCATGTACTGGTACTGTTGTGGTTGTGGTGATGTATTTCTGTACTAATGGTGGTTCTAGTGATGTATTTCTGTACTGATGGTGGTTCTGGTGATTTATTCATATACTGGTACTGATGTGGTTGTGGTGATGTATTTCTGTACTAATGTTGGTTCTAGTGATGCATTTCTCATTTCTATTCTGTTGGTGATCTGACATTACAATTGAATACTGTATGGCAGCATGGTGGCTCAGTGGTTAGCACTGCAGCCTTGCTGCGCTGGAGTCCTGGGTTTCAAATTCCACCAAGGACAACATCTGCAAGGAGTTTGTATGTTCTCCCCGTGTTTGCGTGGGTTTCCTCTGGGTACTCCGGTTTCCTCCCACATTCCAAAGACATACTGATAGGGGATATAGATTGTGAGCCCCATCGGGACAGTGATGATAATGTGTGCAAACTGTAAAGCGCTGAGGAATATGTTAGTGCTATATAAAAAAAAATATTATTTATTATTATTACTAAGTTTTGTAATGTATTCATGTATTCATTGTAGTTCTGGTGATGTATTTCAGTACTAATGGTGGTTCTTGTGATGTATTTCTAAACTGATGGTGGTTCTGGTGATTTATTCATGTACTGATGTGGTTATGGTGATGTATTTCTGTACTGATGCTGGTTGTGGTAATATATTTCTGTTCTGATGGTGGTTCTTTTGATGTATTTCTGAACTGCTAGTGGTTCTAGTGATGTATTTCTGCACTGTTGGTGGTCTGGTGATGTATTATTTTGCTGTTATTGGTTTTGACCCTGTAATCATAAAACAATCCATAACATGTCAGATAACTTGATACATGGCTATAATAATGTATTGTGCCATCTGAAGAGTTAAGGGTTACTATATCTGTATTTATGTTAGGAGCATTAAAGAGGTTGTCCAGTTTGGGATGAAAGTCTGCAATTACTCTATTTGACTGCTGACTTCTGAATACTTACAGCATGTGCATTGCGCGTTGTTAGGATTCTCTGCTGTCGGCAGCAAGAGCAGAGGGTCATGTATCTGCTATTATGTAATCTACATACATGTGGTCAGATGCTGGCTAGATGTGTTCTGTCTTGCTCAATTTACTTGTATTAAGTGAGACTGCATGGGCAGAAATATGCAAATCACATAATTTCTGTCATATGACTGCCTTCTCTTGCCGCCGGCACAGGAGAATCCTGACAGCTTGCAGTGCATGCATTGTGAGTATTCAGAAGTCTGCCGTCACATAGAGTGACTGTAAACTTTCATCACAAACTTGGACAACCCTTTTCATTACAAAATTCAGCACTGTAGCATGCAGTCCTAAATGTAATATTCTCACAGTCAGGATTCAGCTCTTCTTGCCTATACTATCGGTCTTTTCGTGACCACTCATATGCGATTTCCATACTTACAGTAGACTACCTTCTCTTCCTGCTTCTCTCTATAAAGAAGGGAATCAAGTATTTCACTGAACATCGAGAAAATTGGGAAGAGCAGCTCGTCTACATGTGACTGTAAGTGTCCAAATCACGTATGAACCATTACATGATAACTATTCAAATCGCCTAAACTGTGGATAAGAGGGGGCACCAAACTGAATTCTTGCCCTGGGTGGTGGAAAACCTAGATCCGTCTCGGCATAATGGTTTAACTACCCTATTTTATCTTGTTTTTCTTCATATTTTCCGATGATTACCGGTCAGAGGCCAAAAGTTAATTATTTTGGCCTCCATCTGACTAATCCCTATGGTCAGGTTTAGAGTGTATGTCAGAGCTTTGCGGTCATACACATAAAACATATGGCAAGAAAGGCATTACACAAGCAGTCATAGGGAGACATCTTGCTATCTCACTTATGGCGATTACAACAAAATCTCTAGTTCAATTTTCCATCTTCAACACACAAATAACTTATAATATCATGTCTTATAACAACTCACTCATTTGAACAAATAAAATACAATTTTACATTGATTAACCCTTGTAGGATACTTATAGGAAACCTGTGATGATGGGGCTAAGAACATTACGGTATGTTAATTTGGCCTGTAACAAATTGATAGTGAAGCTGTCCATATATATTAGATATCTGTTGGCTGAATGGTCACTCCTGTGTTCTCTATGAGAGACCCCCCTGCTAGACATGTCTGGCCATATCTCTGTGCCAAAAAAGGACCACTTGCTAAGAATTCATTGGGCTGGATATCTCTTCCCCCAACAATATCATACGAGGACAGTCAAGAGGCTCCATATATTTTTAATGATAAGCCGAACCCTCCAAAATTGGTAGGTTCAGATGATTTTTATGGGGACCTTAAGCCTTGACTGTTAATTATGCATTCTTCTCAACCTTGAAGGACTGTATGCACCTGCAATCCCACTCCTGTAGGGAGAGGTCATTAGCATATGCTTAACACATTTCCTTGCCTGGAAAGGTTTGTGTTGTGGACATAACATCCACCTGCTACAATGAATAAAGTATGCGTTAGCAGCAAATTACAGCGAACCTTCACACTAAAGTAGTAATAGAAAGTCTTGTATTTGAGTAGAACATTCCTTCATCCGTTACCTGTTTAGGTAGATTCTATGGCATTACAAACCTCTTGATGTATTGGATGTTCCCTTTGTTAGGGGTACAGGAACAGGAAAATAAAGAACCTTAAGGCCCCATCACACATAACGAGATCGCTAATGAGATCGTTATTTTTTATGTCACGATTTTGAGATTGCTGGAGAGCCGTATCGTGATCGTTGGGGAGCTGTCAAACATGCAGAACTTCCCAACGATTTCAGCCGCCCCAGCGATCTAACTAACGATCTCGTTGCTCGCTGGGACGCTTTCACACAGCAGCTATTTCAACGATCCACACCTTGATAGGGGCTGTACTGTGTCACCAATCATCTCCGATTGGTGGACGCTACTGCGTTCTGATTGGGCGGCAGGTTTAAAATAAAACCATGTTGTAGCAGTTCCGTCCCTTTGTTCCTGTTTGTGTTCTGGTTTTGGATCGTAGCAGCGTTCTTCGGCTGTGACTCTGTATCCATTCATCTGGGCTTTGTTCCTGACAAGCGTTCTGGTTTGTGGATTGTAATGTTCTTCAGCTGTGACTCCACACAACCCGGAGAATTCTGCAAAGATCTGCAATCCAACACGAGGTCAGAAACAAAGGATGGAATCGCTATTCTGTTGCTTTCTTTATGCACGGCGGGAAATGAGAATGCTGTAGCGACCACCAATCGGGGACGAGGAGCGCAGAAAAGTCCAATTTATGCACGCCTACGTGTCTCAGTTCTGAATCGCTAACGAGGTCGTTGGTTAGATGTCAAATACAGCGATGTACACTGCCCAGCGGGAGCGCAACGACCCAGGAATGGTCCAGGAAGCTTTGTAACGATCAGCGATCTCACAGCAGGGGCCTAATCGTTGCTACCTGTCAGACGTAACGAGATCGCTAGCGAAATCGTTATTGCGTCACAAAACCCGTGACGTATCAACGATCTCGCTAGCGATCTCGTTATGTGTGACGGGGCCTTAAGACTGATGTCTGTATGAGCCTCTTGCGTGCTTATGCATAGGTCACCCCAATCTGTCCTTTTTCCAGACAATAAACTCAGTTTTGCTATTGGCATCCTAATGATTAATCCAATATGCCCGATTGCTGAATCTGCTCTTGAGCCCTCACTTATGTCTCTTATGTATTCTTAATGCCCTACTAACCAAAACTATTCAATTTAGAGTTTGACTAGTTATTCAAATGAAGTCAAAATAATGTTTTTGTGAAGTGCTTTCAGGCTACTATCAATATATCCTAGGAGCTTAGCGGCAGCTACCTGGCATTGGCTGCTACATTACAATAATGCATGGGTTCCTCAACTAACATTTGTCAGATTATGTTTTACATGGATAGTCATCATACACAATCCAGAATCTGTACTTGGGCATATGTCTATATGGCATGTAGGAGATGGTACCTCTGTAATGCAACATCTCATGAAGAACAAAGGAAAGAAAGAACATGCCTCTGTACGCATGTGCACAAAGACAAAATACAGTAAGGCACGGTACATCTCCATAGGTGCATTATTACAATTGCATCCAGCTGCATAGTACAGTTATACAGTCATGATTAGGGCCCATATACCATATAATAAGTGACTATGAAACATCTCAATCTGGAGTTATTTGCTGTCCCACCAAATATTTCATACTTTGTACTCGCATTCTCACTGAATAACAATGGCCAGAATTTTCATCATTTGCACTCGGCACATCTGCCAATGTATCGCTGAAGCCCTAAATCTTTAAAATAGTGTTCTATCCCTAAAGGTTCATTTACACTGCACGATTATTGTGAACAAGAGTCTGTAAGAACACACATTTCCCGATAATTTAGCAGTATAAACAGAAGGAGTGTACTGATCACAGTCACAGAGGGTACAACTGCGACCAGGCCCATGGAGTCAGGGGGCCCGCTAACGACAGCCCCATTTTTAGCCGAGTCTAGTCATTACTACAGGTTGGGGCACAGGACAGGTGCCATTATTACAGGATGAGGCACAGGATTAATGACATTATTACAGGATGGAGGACATTATTTAATGATGGGAGTTAGGATGGGGGCCATTAGTACAGTAAGGGGAACAGGACGGAAGACATGATTAAGGATTTGGCCAGCAAGGGGGACATTATTACGGAATGGTGCCAGGATGGAAGACATTATTACAGGATGGTGACATTACTACAGGATGGGGGTAAGGATGGGGCGACATTATTAAATTATTATTACATCTGACCAACATGCTGGTGGGGGCCCAAGTCAAAATTTTGCACCAATGCCCGCCCCATAGTACTCTATTTACGCCACTAGTGAACAGGCTGACGATCACCTGATGAACAAGAAAAACACTCGATCATTGTGTAAAATGTTCTTTAGTGCTGCATAAGATCTTCAGTAAATAGGATTCAACTTGCCGAGAACAATGGTCACCCATGGTCACAGAACCTTCTATTACAGATCGCTCAGGTCACATCTGAAGGTAGTCGGCCTTTGTAAACAGGTTATTAAACAACCTCCGGTCTGCGGGTGTCTAACACTGAGCGTTGCGCAGTACAGACAAACTCTAACTCTGAGATTTGTCAAATATTAAAGAAAGTGAAGCGCGAAAAACAAGCCGTAAGGCACAGATATTCATGTTAATTTCATAAAAGATTGACTCAAATGATCATCTCCATACACAGAAAATGTATAACAACCTGATAAAGTTTTATATATTATTCTCCGACAGTGTAGTCTAGTATAGTATAGTGAATTCTGCCATAAATCAGAGCAAGATCTAAATACACAAAGGAATATATAATGACAATTTTATTCTATACTGTAGATGATACTTTTTCTTTTTCTTTTAGCTCAGTAAATACTTATAAAAGGAAAAAAGTAATAAGACAAATTGCCCATAGCAGCAGTTACTTGCAATGTGTACCCACTCATCACTGGCAATCTATTATATAGCATTCTGCAGACAAAGGAGCTCCATGTTCTCTGCAGGACGCCATTTATTCTTCTACTTTCTCTTGTTGCGCAAAGCATCTTTGCATCAACTCTTCTCACTCAGTTTATACAGTCCTCAGGCTGTGTGCAGATCATTTCCTTGCCCGAGGGGCCCGAATATCCCAGCAGTGTTACTTGCTTTTGCTCTCCTTTAAAACTCTGTATTATTTTGTGACGTCATTGGAATAAATGCAGATGTGTATTTCAGTAATATTAACATGATCGTCACACGAGCTAGAATTGGTGGCCGGTAATCAGTCAGCTGTCCTTAGATTGAGCATAAGTAAGTACATTATATTTATGAAATTGACTTGCTCCAATGAAAAGGAGAATACAGAATTTGTATCTTTGTTGACTCTTGTTTTTTTGCCTTGAGAATTGAGCTTGTGCGGCACCGAAATGCGTTGGTGAAAAAAAAAACCTTGTTTATATTTTCTAGATCTCCTCCTTTCCATAGGCGCAGCCCGCACATTGTGGTAATCTCTGATTTGCCAAACTGTTATCTAGACCATACTCTCCTCCAGCCACGGGGCTACAGCTAAGGCACATCAGTCTTCTATAGGTGTTATGTTCTTACACAACCCTTGTAAGGCTACTTTCACACTTGCGTTTTTTTTGCGCAGCGCATCTTGCGCTATCGGACGCATGCGCAATGTTCCCCTATCTTTAACATGGCGGGCGCAGGGTCTAGCGCTTGCACGCATTCATGTGCGTTTGTCGTCCGCTGCGCATTTTCCCAGTGTGCGCCCATACGCGTCAGACGCTACATGTTGCATTTTTTTTCCGCCCAACCGCTTTAAAAAAACGCGTGCGCACGTGTGCGCATACTATGCGCAAAAAATAACATTGCAGTCTATGGGGGCGCTGGCGTGCGCATGGCTTTGCGCTCGTCAGCGCTTTTGCACGCACGCATTTTTCTGTAAATAATGGAGCCAGAGATGATGGAGGCAGAGATGATGGAGACAGAGATGATGGAGACAGATGATAGAGACAGATGATAGAGACAGAGATAATGGAGACAGAGATGATGGAGACAGAGATGATGGAGACAGATGATAGAGACAGAGATGATAGAGACAGATATGATAGAGACAGAGATGATAGAGCCAGAGATGATGGAGCCAGAGATGATAGAGCCAGAGATGATGGAGACAGAGATGATAGAGCCAGAGATGATGGAGCCAGAGATGATAGAGCCAGAGATGATGGAGGCAGAGATGATGGAGACAGAGATGATGGAGCCAGAGATGATAGAGCCAGAGATGATGGAGGCAGAGATGATGGAGACAGATGATAGAGACAGAGATGATGGAGCCAGAGATGATAGAGCCAGAGATGATGGAGGCAGAGATGATGGAGACAGAGATGATGGAGCCAGAGATGATAGAGCCAGAGATGATGGAGGCAGAGATGATGGAGCCAGAGATGATGGAGACAGAGATGATAGAGCCAGAGACGATGGAGCCAGAGATGATAGAGCCAGAGATGATGGAGGCAGAGATGATGGAGACAGAGATGATGGAGCCAGAGATGATAGAGCCAGAGATGATGGAGCCAGAGATGATGGAGACAGAGATGATGGAGGCAGAGATGATGGAGACAGAGATGATGGAGCCAGAGATGATAGAGCCAGAGATGATGGAGGCAGAGATGATGGAGACAGAGATGATGGAGCCAGAGATGATAGAGCCAGAGATGATGGAGGCAGAGATGATGGAGACAGAGATGATGGAGGCAGAGATGATAGAGCCAGAGATGATGGAGGCAGAGATGATGGAGACAGAGATGATGGAGGCAGAGATGATGGAGGCAGAGATGATGGAGACAGAGATGATGGAGCCAGAGATGATAGAGCCAGAGATGATGGAGGCAGAGATGATGGAGACAGCTGATGGAGGCAGAGATGATGGAGACAGCTGATGGAGGCAGAGATGATGGAGGCAGAGATGATAATGTGACAAATAGAAAACGCATGCGCCAAAAAAACGCAAACGCATGCAAAAACGCATGAAATCGCAGACAAACGCTGCGTTTTTTTGTCGAAATGCGCATGCTGATGCGACTAAATATTGCAGCGTTTACAAGCGTTTGCATGCGTTTTTAATGCGCTTCATGTGCGCTCGAAACGCAGCGCAAAAAAACGCAAGTGTGAAAGTAGCCTAAGTGAGTGCTACCATCACCCTCACAACCATCCTGCTCCTTACAGTACTGCCCTATATGTGTGCATTTGTCCCATCCAAATCTTCCCAGAACTTGCATCTTCGCTCTCATAGAACGGTGCAGATGATTGCTCATATATCATCAGCAGACAACCTGAAGATATAATTGGATTTAAATTGATATTTCAAAGTGATCTATTCATCTGCTTTCCACAAGTTTCCATTTTCAGCAGTGAATTCTAAGTAAATCAATTCAAAAGAAAGTACGATGAAAATTTAGAAAGAAGATTAGGTTTTATCCAGAAGGGATAAACTCCTATTGGCAGCTAATTAACGTTCCCCTGTATGGTGTTATCAGTAGCCATGTTGGCCAGTCAGGAGAGGCTAGCAACAGTCCACGTTGGTGTTGTAATAACTGCCATGTTAGTTTTCACACAGCTTTCCCAGGAAAATATATAACTTTAGGGAAAAGAACAAATCTAGTTTTCTCTAGGGTGACTCAAAATGGTGATAAAGACTAAGAACAAAGGTAAGGGTGGACCTAGTGAAAAATGGGAAAGTAGTGAAAAATGTAAGCACATGATTCATTCTGAAATTCTGCCCATCTTTTTTTTCAAAAACATTCTCAGCAGCTTCATAATTATACCATTTAGACCAAACATCATATTTCTCTATGTATTAATTCTAAAATAAAATAACTAAATTAATAAGAATTGCTCCATTTAATAACACTTTAGAGTGATTTTCTTTTGTTTTTATGATTGGAAACATTTAGGCAAATATATATCTTTCTAATATTTTTTATGTTGCCCGAGACAAAATGTTGGGGCACATTCAGGAAACTTTTTGTGTACTTTTGAAATTTCTGACACAGAATTATTGAGAAACTTCTTAATGTTTTGTGTTATGAATGTGCTAGAGATGGTTTCTGAGCAGAGGCTCCCTCTGGTGGTTACAGACAGTACTAAACCTTTCAGCGAGGAATGGCAATCTGGGTTCACTGACTGGTCTGATATAAGGGAGGTTCCCTCCCATGATGGTTGCCGGTGTTCAATTGTTCTTGTCTCAATTGTGGTTCCTGGTTCATTTGGGAGTTTGCTGGAGTCCTGCCTGCATCTCCTGCTTTCAGATAAGATATTTTTTGCTTTTCTTTTTGTGCTTGCTTTTTGCATTGTTTTCTGCACTTTTGTGGAGGTCAGCCAGGTCCCCTCCTGGGGCCTGAGCTCCTCACAGTTTATCTGCAGCCACTGTTATTTGCTCATTTGCTTTTTCCTGTTTTTTCAGCGGCTGCAGCTTGGTTTTGTTCACACTGAGATCTGATTTAGCGGGTGGCGAGATCGTGTGATCTCAGTATTTTTGTAATCAGAATTGTTGGATTTTTGTAGGGTTTTCTGGGTTGCAGAAAGTAATCTCTCCTTTCCTATCCTATTTAGTCAGCTTGTGGCCCCAGCGTTTGCTCAATCTATTTTCTGCCTATGTTTGTGTTTTCATCTTGTCTAACCACCATTATATGTTTGGGGGCTTCCTATTTTCTTTGGGGATCGACTAGGATCAACGTAGGAACGCTCCACGGCTACCTCTAGTTGTGTCGTTAGTTTAGGAATCTGCAACCCATCAGTTACCAACATCTCAGGTGTTCTTCTGCCCTGCTGTTGTTCCTGTCCTCAGCTACCGAAACACAACAGTATGTTGGTAACTGATGGGTTGCAGATTCCTAAACTAACGACACAACTAGAGGTAGCCGTGGAGCGTTCCTACGTTGATCCTAGACACCTCGTCACAGTCTGAGAGATAACTACACCTAAAGACAGAAAGATGAAAGCTATCTGCCCAGGAGCAGATCCCCAAAGAAAATAGGAAGCCCCCAAACATATAATGGCGGTTAGACAAGATGAAAACACAAACATAGGCAGAAAATAGATTGAGCAAACGCTGGGGCCACAAGCTGACTAAATAGGATAGGAAAGGAGAGATTACTTTCTGAAACCCAGAAAACCCTACAAAAATCCAACAATTCTGATTACAAAAATACTGAGATCACAAGATCTCGCCACCCGCTAAATCAGATCTCAGTGTGAGCAAAATCAAGCTGCAGCCGCTGAAAAAACAGGAAAAAGCAAATGAGCAAATAACAGTGGCTGCAGATAAAATGTGAGGAGCTCAGGCCCCAAGAGGGGACCTGGCTGACCTCCACAAAAGTGCAGAAAACAATGCAAAAAGCAAGCACAAAAAGAAAAGCAAAAAATATCTTATCTGAAAGCAGGGGATGCAGACAAGACTCCAGCAAACTTCTAAATGAACCAGGAACCACAATTGAGACAAGAACAATTGATCACCGGCAACCATCTTGGGAGGGAACCTCCCTTATATCAGACCAGTCAGTGAACCCAGATTGCCATTCCTTGCTGAAAGGTTTGGTACTGTCTGTAACCACCAGAGGGAGCCTCTGTTCAGAAACCATCTCTAGCACATTCATAACAGTTTTGTGCCCCCGAAAAATATTATGTGCACCATGATCAATACTTTTTATTTTTCGGGGGGGGGGGAGTGTGGGGTGTGTTTAAAAGTAGACATGGCTAGGTGGAATAATAAATAATAGCCCTGGAATAAATTATTGCCATGTGCCAGGTTTTTGGGATACATTTATCTAAACAAAGACAACTAAGAGTTGGCATATGTATATATAGGTAGCTGAAAAGTGACAACGTTTATCAAGGTGAGCAAAATCTATAACACAGAGATAAATTTGGTGGATCTTCTGCTTGCCTGGACTAAGTTTATACTGTTTACCAGGGTTACTAAATGTGCCCCATTATCCGTACTAAAATGTACATGAAGCTGATACTCAAGACAGCTGTAACCGGTCAATATAACGCTAGCACAAACCCCAATTCATCAACATCAGTCCAATACTTGTCCGTTATCAATCATCATCTATTGTCCCTATCAATCAGTCCCAGTCACCCATAATAATTTCCAGCTGCTGGCCGGTAATGAGATGCATTCAAGCTCTAAACAATTTTTTAAAGGGTAATAACATGGTAAGTGTGCTCCGTGCTGTTGTCTTGTTTGCTGCAGGAGCCTTTTACTCTGGCGACTTTCAGCAACACAATTCCAAATTCATAAACCAGAAAAATCAAACTTCTGGGCAACACGTGCTTTTATATTTTTCAGCATTGCTCTCACAAGTGGCTGCTGTTTTTGCTCATAAAAAATGGCTTTTTTCTGTATAGCCTTAAAAGCCATGTTACATGATATGTCACATAAATCCAATTAAATGAAGAATAGGTCTATAATTTTTGTTGGGTGAGAATGCATTAAAAAAAATAATTTTATAATTTGTAATTGTGAATGAAGAAAATGGATATTAATTATTTAATATTCCAGTAAATAGATATTCATAGAGGTTTGAAAATGTGATGTAAAAATATAGGAAAGTGTGGGAGAGGAAATCATGACCGTGGGACTATTTGGATGAAAGAATGAGATGGAATATGGTAGATGGGTTTACTTTATAATAAGATAATGTTATCTCGCTGCATTTTTGGCTTGCAGGGTCCAAAAAGCGATTCTTTCTTTTTTTACCAGTCGATCTGTTAAAGATTTTGAGCCCCAATTCGTCATAGTCTGTGAGCATTTTTTCTCGAGCAAGTAGCCCAGTAAGTGACACATCACTGGAATCATGGTCTCTCAGATTAGGTAGCATAAACCTGGTGGCAGATTCCCTTTAATCTTAAATTATAGAAGATGTGAATGTAAAGAAGAGAATGAATGTAGGCAGACAAAATAGAAAATGGTAGCCTTGATTTACAGTGATACATTTAGAATGGTTTTTCATCAGATAATCTAAAGATTGGATTCTATAAATTCATCTGATGACCAGAAACATTTAGGCTGTGTTCACACGTAGCGGTCATGCTGCAGCTTTTAACTGCTGCCGTCTTTCCATTGTTTCCTTGCATAAATCACTCAATCTTCCAGGAAAACAGCTTCCTACAACATTAAATAATTGTGCAGGAAAATAGTGAAAAGGCCGCACATACAGGGCTGCTGCAACCGGACCGCTGCGTGTGAACACAGCCTTATATAGAGATGATAATGACAACTGAACTGACCAAAACAGTCGATGAATGGAAATGTTCTTTTTTTAATTTATTTGACACTTTTTGTGATATTCCTCTTCATTTGTGAAGCATCTCCTATTTATTACAAGCATTTGTCTTGTGTCTTCTTATCTTATATATGAAGGAGTTAAGGAATGAATGACACTGTCCCTAATGGGTGAAGAATTTAGGAGGGAGGTTCTCCTGCTGAGATCCTTCAGGGGATGAGAGGAGGCTGTAGCCTGCAGGAGATTCTTGCAATGATCTCCGGTTACATCACATTAGTTTGACATTGCTTCTTCATAATTGGAGAATTGGAAAAATAAGCCAGTTTAAATTAAGAGAAGTGTAGAACAAAGTGAATCCCAACTGTTATCAGCACAATATCCCCACTGCGTTATAGCGATACTCCAGACAATTCCTCTCACACTGCTGCCTGTATGAATAGGCTTATGCTTCTTCTGGTGGGTAGTCTCCAGGGGAATTGGATTGACAAGGGAGCTGGAGCTTACACACAAGGATCAGTGAGATTTGTAAAGGGAAAGTTATTGTTGTCCTTGCTCCAAGTGGTGTAAGAATCGTAATGAAGAAGGAATGTCCACAGAACAGCTGGGGCAGCGATTACTGTGCCTTCATGGATTGTGGGGGAGCTGTGACCCTACAGATTGCAGGGGACCCTTGTATTGTGGTGTCACAGAGCTGCTGGCTGGGAAGTACCGGTAATAGCCCAGGTTATGCTTCACATATCGTGGGGTAAATGAATCTGCTCAAGTTCCTATTCAATTCATCTGAACTTTCACCCGGAGTTCATGGGCCTTTTTTTTGGTGGATCATGCCATATTAATGCAGAATAATAAGGCATACTTCTTCTTTACATCACCCCGATGCTGGTCGTCAGATGCAGAGAACTTAGTAGAGAGAGTCACTTGTTTCTGGTTTCCTTTGTAAAGGATTTTGTGAGCCATTCTGCACTGCACTGTCCATCAACATGATACATACAAGACTGGCATAAATGATCCATTCGGTGTTATATTACTACATGTTCTTACATAGTAAGAATATTGATCTACAGAGCACAAAACCAGTCATTTATATATCTGTATCTCTTCATACATATGGACTGATTAGACATAACTTTTACTTGGGAATGAGAAAAGCATACACTATGAGTAAGCAAGCTGAGGCAATCTGAAGTTCTGGACAATATTGCTTTTATGTGATGTAAGGTTTCACTCACTCGGCTGCTTCAGAGGTAAATCAGGACGCACTTCTATATCAAAAGTTCATCAGGTTTATTGCATCATAAACCTTATAGTCACATGCAATACAAATCTTCAGTACTTCAGCTCCTGCCTGGAGCCTCACTCCTCAGACACAGAGACCTCTCTGTAATGTCCCGCCGGGACACATGGAAGTCTGTCCACACTGGCAGACTCCCACAACACTCTCTCAGGTGCCAAACAAACTCCATTACATAGGCGTAACTCCGCCCATAGGTGAGGTCAGGATCACATGGTTAGGTCACCTGATCATGACCTCATCACAGGTCCTTCAGACACACACAAACCATGCTTCCATGCATATCTCGAGGAGCATACACAGTGCCCCCTAGCTGCATCAGGGGTCACTACACCACATACCTCCCCCCTCTGTTCAAACTTGTGGGGTTGAACACTTGTTACCCGACCAGGGATCCTTCTCGGTCGTCTCTGCCAGTCAAACCGTCTGGCTAAGTCGGGCCCTCTGTCAGACCACCCGCCTCCCCAGCGGTCAGTACGGCGTCGCAATTCCCCTGCACCCATACGTCCTGTCTGGTCTGAGTTCTTTTCAGCTCGTCCACCACAAGTTCTCCTGCTTAGATCACTCATCACTGAGCTAACTGAGGCATCACTATTTCTACCTCTTCCATCAGGCGCTCTTCGCCTCTCAACACTACGGATTGAAGGTGGTGGCCATCTTCTTTCCATTTCCTGCAGCTCTCTGTTGACCTGCTCCATCTCCAGTCGTAGCTGCTCTACTTCTCTCAAGTATGACACACGATACTCCAGGAGCATCCGGATATTCCTAAGGCTCTCCCTGGATCCGACAACGAGGAATGGGACCATCCCATCTTCACCCCTGACCTGGACTTCGTCATCAGCCGGAATCCTGACTCTCGTCACACCGGACTTATTCATCATCTCCTGCATCACTTTCCCAAGTCTTCCGATGACTTTCTTCACCAGACCTCTGGGCACTTGAATGATGTCTTCCACCAAGCCAAGCTGATTTTGCGTCTTTCTTGCTTGCTCCAGACGTCGAGCGGCTTCTTTATTTCTCAACAGGATCACCTGTTTCGTGCGGAGACAATGTAGGTGCATGTCCCTCAGGATAGCCACTCGCTTCAGTGTGACTTCCTTAGTCGACAGTATGACTAACTGTTTCATCTCTGGCACCCAGTTCACACTGCATGCTTCTACTGCCTTTCTAAAGGCCTCATGCACCTCCTCAATGGCACACACTTCTCGCCTGTCTTCGGGTATCTCTATTACACACTTGAAAACCGACCCATCACCATCTTGGACAGACTGTTGGACCTCCTCATCCTGAGAGTTAGTACAGTTTTCCAAGACATCGCTCTCCCTTGGGTATCCATCTGCATGGCACTTCTGCTGGATTTCTTCTCCCGTGGATTTCTGGAGCTGAGCACTAGTCTCCTCCTTTATCTTGAGCTCTCTGAGAACTCTATCTCGCTCTTCTGCCAAGCCGCGACACTCATCCTCCCTCCGGAGAAGCTCCTGCTGATGCTTCTCTTGGGCCTCTGAGCTTAGAGACTTCCTTCTCCAGCTCCTCCACTTTATGCTCAATCACTTGTCTTAGGACCCTTTCTCGCTCGACTGTCTTTTTCACTGACTCTTTAAGCAGCTCCATCTCATGGTCCTGCTCTCTTTAGCCAGCACATGTCGCACCATTACCTCTTCAATTAAATTTTCGGCTGAGTACTCTTGCCCATGCACACTCTGCGTCTGCGGAGTTCCCCCCATTCCTGCATCCGCAGTTTCCACTGTCTCACGACTCCCGGTAACTTCAGAGAGCTCCAACTCTGCCTCCTTGTCAAGGACAGTCACCTGACCGGTACCTGACCCTGACTCTTCCTCTTCATTTCTCTTCTTAGAGGATGTAACCTGTCCCGCCTTTTCGCGGCCCCTGCGGCGAGAGGAAGATCGGCCATTTTTACTTGGCTCCACCTTACTGCACTCGCTTTCCCTTGCGGTCGAGTCACAGTCTGCACAAGAGTCACTCCCACTCCCCCTGTCATCCTGGAACAGCACGTCCCCACCTAGACAGGTGTCAGACCCCTGTGCTGGAGCTAAACAGTTTCCCACGGTCACAGTCTCGTCACCTCCAAGTCCCCGAGTTGGTCTGACCCACACTTTCTTCTGGTCACCTGGGGCTCGGGACTATCGCTATTAGGGGTTACCTCCTTTTCACACTTCACACGACAAGGAACCACTACAGCCGCCTGCTGTGATGGGGCTCCCGTAGGGTCATTCCGTCTCTCTGAGCAACCCCACACTTCATCAACCTCCCATGCATTTTCAAAAAATACAAAGTCCCGTTTCCTCTCATAGGGGTACAATACGTTCGGTGGTATACCGCCATCTTGATCCTCGACACTTGTGGACATCTCAAGCATCACCCTGTCTACCAAATAGTCCACAGTGAGCCCGTGGATGCAGCACACCTGGACCTTTTTCTCGGTCAGACAGAGAACTAGCGGAGTTCCTTTCAGAGTCACCTGACTCTTTGAGTCCAACTGTCCAGAGACTCCTTCCCTATGTAACATTACAGTACACACCTGTGGACTGTTATCAAACGGGAAGTCTATGCCACATGCGGAGTACGTATAACACCCACACCGCTGTTCCTCAGATATGTCCACTGAGGAAACCGGTGCCACCCCTTTTTGGACACCACCCCCTTTTGATTTGCCGCCCCTTTTGGGACTCCGCCCACTTCCGGGCCACCATCCCAATTTGGGTTACCACCCCCTTTTGAGATTCCGCCCCCTTTTGGGCCACCATCCCAATTTTGGGTTGCCGCCCCCCTTTTGGGACTCCTCCCCCTCTAGGGACACCACCCAACACTGGGGTACACATCACGGCTCTTACAGGCCCCAGTCCACACAGTACCCTTTAGACAGTGACTTTCACTTAGGGCGTGTACTGGCCCTTTAAGAGTTTGTGCGCCTCGGTTCACACTGTCCTTTTTTCCACACCAGCTCCTGCTGGTACTGCCACCGCTTCCGTTGCAGCCACCAACAACCAGCACCTCCAGATGATACTCATAAGCTGCTGTGGCTGTTACTGCAGCTCCGGCTGCTGCAGAACCTCTTGCTGCAACAGTCACTGTAGCTCCTGCTACCACAAGTCTCTGCACGCTGCGCTGTCTTGCCGCTTGTCACCTTCGTGACCCCACGAGTCACAGCCAGCCACTTGTCACCTTCATGACTCCTCCGAGCCACAGCAAACACCTCACACGTGTTCCAGAAAAAAAACAGTTTCTCACTGACCCGTCAGCACAACACAGACTCCTGTCTGTCACACTCTCGGCCACAGAGATTTCCGGACACCTCCTCTCAGAGGCACCCAACAGAGCAAATACAGTTTCTCACTGACCCGTCAGCACAACACAGACTCCTGTCTGTCACACTCTCGGCCAGAGAGATTTTCCGGACACCTCCTTTTCATAGAGGCATCCCACAGAGGAAAAAAAAAACAGTCTTTCACTGACCCGTCAGTACAACACAGCCTCCTGTCTGTTACACTCTTGGCCAGAGAGATTTTCCGGACACAACCTCTCTCATAGAGGCATCCCACAAAGGGAAAAACAGTTTCTCACTGACCCGTCAGTACACCACAGACTCCTGTCTGTTACCTGTTGATCACTCAGGTTTCCGGACACCTCCTCTCTCATAGAGGCATCCCACAAGGACAAAACAATCTCTCACTGACCCGTCAGTACACCACAGACTCCTGTCTGTTACCTGTTGGCCACGCAGGTTTCCGGGCACCTCCTCCTCAGAGGCATCCAACAAA
Organism: Oophaga sylvatica; assembly: GCA_033576555.1. Taxonomy (NCBI): domain Eukaryota; kingdom Metazoa; phylum Chordata; class Amphibia; order Anura; family Dendrobatidae; genus Oophaga; species Oophaga sylvatica. The sequence goes on along the minus strand of JARQOD010000008.1, from coordinate 95,397,421 downwards.
AGAAAAAAAAACAGTCTTTCTCTCACGAACAGTTCCCTCTGGTCCCGACCAGCATAACACGGTTTTCAAGACCGTTACCTGTTGGCGTCAACCACACAGGTTCCTGGAGACCTCCTCCTCACAGGTATCCTATCAGCATGCTTTTTCTCCATTTTCAATGACCCCGGTCAACATAACACAGACTCCTGTCTGTCACCACTGCTTAACCGCTTCTTCAGATACCTCATATCAGAGGCACCACATGAACATAAACACAGTTTATTCGTGACCACTGGTCACACTCACGGTTTTCACAGACCGTCCGTTCCTCCTCTGGTTCCTGATTCCCAGTCCTGGAACATGTGCTCCTTGGGCCGCTGCCAGCATTCCATCCACCAATTGTAAGGTTTCACTCACTCGGCTGCTTCAGAGGTAAATCAGGACGCACTTCTATATCAAAAGTTCATCAGGTTTATTGCATCATAAACCTTACAGTCACATGCAATACAAATCTTCAGTACTTCAGCTCCTGCCTGGAGCCTCACTCCTCAGACACAGAGACCTCTCTGTAATGTCCCGCCGGGACACATGGAAGTCTGTCCACACTGGCAGACTCCCACAACACTCTCTTGACACAGAGTCCTTTCTGTAAAGTCCCATTTGGACACATGGAAGTCTGTCCACCCTGGCAGACTCCCACAACACTCTCTCAGGTGCCAAACAAACTCCATTACATAGGCGTAACCCCGCCCATAGGTGAGGTCAGGATCACATGGTTAGGTCACCTGATCATGACCTCATCACAGGTCCTTCAGACACACACAAACCATGCTTCCATGCATATCTCGAGGAGCATACACAGTGCCCCCTAGCTGCATCAGGGGTCACTACACCACAGTGAGTATTACATTGACCCACGTCCTGAAACTAACATAACAAGTTGGCGATCATTTCAATGTGCTACAGTGATTAAAGGTATCTAGGAATCAGCCTTCCTAACATTCCTTTCTTTACTTCCATTCCTTCCATCCCTGACTTTCCTTCCTTCCTTCCTTCCTTCCTTTCTTCCCTCCATTCCCACTCCTTCCCATCTCCCTTCATTCCTTTTTTCCCTCCATCCCCACTCCTTCCCAAGTCCGTTCCTTCCAGTTCAGCCATCCAATCTAAGACAGGGGCGTGCTGAGCTGTCAGTATGGTCATGGAAAGCTCAACCGTCCAAATGGAGGTTGGGGCGTGCTGAGCTGTTAGTGTGATGAGTGACAGTGGGAGTGCTGGGGATTCCTCCATGTGTCTGCTATTCGAGTGATTAGCTGGCTATCTAGTTGGCTCTCTGCCTCCTATTAGTGACAGTTGTAGATTAGCTCAAATGGTGTTTGCTTGCTCTGTTCTCTGTGTTCCTGTATTTGATCTTTGTTGTCCAACTTTGGACCTTGCTATTCACCATTCCTTTGCCTTGCCCTTTTGTCTTGATCTGCTACCTTCCCGGAATTTTGACCTTAGTCTCTGACCTGGCTACGCCTTTGCCTTACCCCTTTGTATAAGACAAGCCCTCTTGGTTTCTGACCCGGACCTTTTGACTACCCAAGTGTCATCACCCAACAGGGTCAGTCCAGCGGACGGCACAACACACACACGGGATGGAAAAGGGAAAGGAAGGCCCTAACAGTAGGGATCAAGAGATGGGACACCTCCTAAAAAACAACCTGTGCCTATCCCTAAGCTCCCCTAATGCCCTATGCGGGTCCTTCCCCCCGCTGCCGTCACGTGCCTAGTCCCTAGCTGTCACCAAACTATACCCTGGCCGGCAAGGACGCTAGCCTCACCACTGCAGATGCTGAACAACACATGGGGTAGTGACAGGTATGAGACAAAGACAGGGAACAACTTAGCTATCAAGCTTCTGCTGCAAACTCCACACAGCAGAGGATACAGAACCAGGACCTCAAGCAGCTGATACACGCTGGCTCTAGAGAGCTCTCAAGTCCTCGGCGGGTCTTCAGAGAAAAACTCAAGAGTGACGACCTGTGTTATATGTTATGTACATGCATCACTGGGGATAACTCCAACTGAAAGGTCCCAGGGCTTAGAACGGCCGACATCCAATACTAACCAATCACCCTAGAACTCCAGGTCCACTTGATCTTTTTAGTGGACACCCACACGTACTCATTCACATAGGTCCGGACCTGATCGTTTATTTCCATGCTTGCATTTGCCAACAGACGGTAATCTCCTTGAGGAACAGATAACAGAGGCGTCCCCCGTGTCACCAAACTCATACCCTGACTATATTTAGGGGAACCACCACCCTCCCCTAATCCCTCCTCCTGAGAGGACCTTGAGACTCAGGGTTTACTTGTGGTGAGGGTTGAATCATGCCCCTATTCCCTGGTAGCACCTTAGCTGCTTCCACCGGAGAAGAAGGGGTAGATTCGAGAAGGACGGCCGAGACCGTAGCTCACAGGCAACAGTCTTTACAAGACTGGTCCCAGCTAACTACTTCCCTGGACCGCCAATCTATGACCGGATTGTGTCTCTTCAGCCAGTGAAAGCCTAAGACGATGGGAGCTGGCATACCCTCCAAGACGTAGCATGACATGGACTCTTCATGAAGCGTTCCTATGCACAGGTTAATATTGTCTACGACTTGGGTCAGACTCCTCTGGCTGAGAGGGACAGAGTCAATCGTATGAATGGAAATGGATCTCGCCAGCATCCTACCAATCAGACCATGAGTCTGAACAAAGCGAGAATCCACCAGATTGACCCCAGCTCCACTATCCACAAGAACCGGTACCGGCTCAGTCTCCCCACCAACCATCACGTCTGCAGAAATGGAAAATTGAGATGTGAAGGTGGAGAAAATGTACACACCCTGGTCGCCTCCCCCCAAACGACCAGGGGAATGCGACTTTGGTGATGAAGAACCAACTTTGGTGTGAGATGGGCAGACATTGATGTAATGATCCATAAGACCAGAGTAGAAACATGCCCCTGTCCCACGGCGAACTGCAGGCAACCCAGTTTGACAAGAGACTCCTCCCACCTGCATAGATTTGTCTGTCTGCACCAGTGTGTCCTCCCTAGAAAGAGCAACAGGGGTAGATTCAGTGTATGTCTCTCCCTGAGGCGTCTATCCACCTAGATTGCAAGGGCCATGGCGGCCTTCAATGACCCAGGATTAGCATACTGCACCAGAGTATCCTGAAGCCTAGCTGACAGACCCTGACAAAAAGGCTCCTAAGAGCAGGGTCATTGCACTGAGTGTCAGTAGCCCATCTCTGGAACTCTGAGCAGTACTCCTCAGGTGGCCAGCCCCCCTGCTTGTTCTTACGAAGTCGAGACTCAGTCAGGGAAATGCCATCAGAATCCACATACACCAGTGCCAATGCTGCAAAAAAACTCATCCACCGACATAAAAGCTGGTGAATTGGTTGGCGGTGAGAAGGCCCAGGATTGGGGATCACCCTTGAGAAGGGAGACTATAATCCCCACACGCTGTTCTTCACTCCCTGAAGAACAAGGGCGAAGCCTGAAATATAGCTTACAAGCTTCTTTGAATACCATAAATTTATTTTTCCCTCCAGAGAACTGGTCAGGGAGAGATATTTTGGGCTCCGGTAGAGCCTGGATATGAGCCAAGATCAAGAACCCAGACACCTGCTGAAACTGCTGCACCACCTGAGACCTCAGCTCCGTTAACTCATCTGTGAGGTTCTAGATCAGGCAAGCAAAAGCCTCCGCTTGTGCCATAGGTTCACCGGAAGAATGGTAGGTTGTTAATACTCTCACGACCCAACAGGGGTCGGTCTAGCAGATGGCACAACACAGACACAACGGGATGGAAAAAGGAAGAGGAAGACCCTAACAATAGGGAACGAGGGATGGGGCACCTCCTAAACAACAACCTGTGCCTATTCCTAAGTTCCCCTAATGCCCTATACAGGTCCTTCCCCTGCTACCATCACGTGCCTTGTCCCTAGCTGCCACCTCACTATACCCTGGCTAGTGCACTGGCCGGCAAGGACGTTAGCCTCACCACTGCAGATGGTGAACAACACAGGGGGTAGTGACAAGCACAAGACAAACTAAGACAGGGAACAAGAAAACTTAGGTTTCAAGCTTCTGCTGCAAGCTCCACACAGCAGAACATACCGAACCAGGACCTCAAGCAGCTGATACATGCTAGCACCAGAGAACTCCCAACTCCTCGGCTGGACTTCAGAGAAAAATTCTATTACCAACAGTCAGCTGAGCATCATGTGACTATTTAAAGGATGGTGGGATTGGTCACCACCCACATCAGCTGACCAGCAACACAGCAGCTACCAGCAAGGAAACTGACATTAACCTTTGCTGGCACAAAAGTAAAAACCATGTTTAAATTAAAGCAGAACCAGAGCTGTCACGACTCCATAAATGAGTCGTTCTACCAAGCCTCATGGCTTGTCCATCAGTAGTGACTAGCATCACACATAGCTTGGTGTCATCTGCAAAAATAGAAACAACACTATTAATCCTGTCTATATCATAAATAAATGAGTTGAATGATAGTGGACCCAACACTGAACCTTGGGTACACAATTTCTAACATATTGTAGCGCCGGCGTCGGCGTCCCTGCCCTCTGCCAGGCAGGGACGCTGTTCCCCTCACCCCTCTGCTCCAGGTCCGGCGTCCTCCTGCCGCTCTGCTGGCGGCGCACGCTCCTTCCCTGCCTCTGTGCTTAGGGCGCGCGCGCGGGCGCTGCCCTCCCTCTTAAAGGGGCCGCGCGCGTCGTCTTAAGGAGTCCCTGGCCAATGGCCGGAGTACTTCACCTATATAAGGCCCCTCCTCCAAAATG